>CM022484.1:16444989-16471846 GCA_011952105.1 Coreoperca whiteheadi
AAAACACGTTTTTAGGGCCTTTAACGTAATGCACTTTATCCTACGCTTTATCTCTTGCACGTTTGATGTGAAACGAGACTTGCTGCGGGCCAGAATGTGTTCTGAATACACGACAATCCACTGATCATTCCTAATTGTTGTGCCGTTAACATGCCATCCCATCTGAAATGTCTTGTGTAATCCCATAATGTGTTGAGTGACTTGTGATGTTTCTGTGTACTGTAAGTGAGACCCACACCCAGTAGCTGGAGCCTTGACAGTGTCAAAGAGCGCGCTCCATCCTTCTCTGACTCTGTTGGCAAATTGCTATGCCCTCCTGTACCTCCTAGGCCACCGTACTCAGGTAAACTGGCCGATCCTGGTGTATTCCCTGATGAAGAATGGTACTAATTTTCCACTCTGACTTTTGACACCTGGTGCTTTCTCCACCTCCTCCTACTACCCCATCTGTGGCTCTCAGCTACCGCTTCCTGGCTTGCTGCTGCCTAATATCGTCCACGTACATGATGGCAACAGCATTTCCTTTACTAACTGGCATGAAATGCTGATATATCCTGCTATGAGATGTGTTCAGCTGAGAACAAGTCTGAAAATCTCTGTGGACTTTGAGAGGGCTGAAGTCAATCCCAATTGAAATTCCAGTCAATTCCCGGATTTGTGTAGTTGTTGTTTTTTTTCAGTCCCCCTGAGAAATGCATGTCATTACATTTCAACAACAGTGTTCTCCCCCATCAACTCAAACTGTGTTTTAGTTATTTACTTATTTACAGATGCAACCAACTTGCCTTATTCCCCAGTGCTTTCTGATATATTGTACTGCCCAGCAGCATAGTAAGCAGGTGGAGTACCCCCCCCCCCACACACACACACACACACACTTTTTCTGCCCTCATTGCATAAAGCAGCAACAGCTGTTAGATGTAGAAACAGCTTAAGGCAGCCTAAAGGACCTGCCGAACATCAGCACTTGTTTGATTCATTGATGCTTTAAGCTACCGGCCCTCAGCTCCACGTGTGTATGTATGCATGACTCATGCTGTGTCATCGCAGTGAATGGAAGGAAACGCTCCTCTAATTTGAATTTGCCCTCTTTTCTTCTACCTTTCTGTCTCTGTCTCTCATCTGGGTGTCAGCAGGCTCCTCGGCTAAAAGCATGAGGTCGCAGTCCCCTGTCTCCACGTCCAGATCGCCGCAAAAGGTTGGTTCTGTTTCTGACGCTCGTGTCCTCTGTCTGTTTGGTGTTGGAGTTTTTCGGGGGCTTTTTTTTTTTCAGTTTCTCTTTCTTTCCCTGAGACAGCCTGACCTTGCTTAGTGACAGCCTCAGGGCCTTTATCCTGCACTGCTAACGTCTTACCGGCCAGCTCCGGAGTCTTTATCCTATTCTGTGTCAACCCACGGCCTGAGAGCTTTGCATTAGTGTTCACTGAAGCTGCTAACTGTTTCAGTGCTGCTGATTTTGTAGTTTTTATGACACAGCTGTCCCAAAGAGGACCCAAAACGGCAGTGACTGGAGGGCATTCAGCATATTAGTTAAATGTACACCTGGTAGACGCCAACTGGTGTCCAGAGTGTTTAATTCAGGCTCTGAGAGGATGTCACCTGGCCTGCTTGCCAAAAATATGCAAAACCAGATGGATTTATTCAACTTCACTACATGTACTTGTCAGTGAATTAAAATTTCTAAAACTGAACCCAATTTGTTATGATGTTTTCCTTTACTCTTGTTGCTATGAGACCTGAACTGAATGCTCCCTTCCCTCAACTGCGATGTGTTGAAACAAGTTTTTTATGTCTCTGACCTTAAGTGTTTTTATGTTTATCTACAGTCAAACGGATTACTCTGGCTTTGTCTCTAAGCTCTCATTTATTGTTAATGAGCCACTTAGTAGTTAATACCAGTCTGCAGAAGCAGGAGAGGTCCAGCACAGGTTAGCTAGGTGCCGAGCGAGCGCCTAATGAGAGTAAAAAGTTGTTTTGAAACTGGTGAACAGAAGCTTGTCTCCTGCAAACTGTTATCTCCTTTGTGGGCTTGTCACGAGCAACAGTGCTAAGCTCCCAGCTTTGTCGCGGGTGTGATGTCTTCTTACATGTGACAACCACCAAGAATGCGGATGTTTGTGTGTGTGTGTGTGTGTGTGTGTGTGTGTGTGTGTGTGTGTGTTTGTGTGTGTGTGAGGTGGCGAGAGAGAGAGAGAGAGAGAGAGAAAACAACTCTGGAAACCAAAGTGTGAGTGACAGCCTGGCGCTCAGCATGCTCTGTCAATCAGATTTGTGTGTGTAGTTAGGTGTGTGCATGTCACCACGTTTGTGTGTGTGTGTGTGTGAGTGTGTGTGTGTGTGTGTGTGTGTGGTTGTGAGAGTGTGAGCTGTGGCAATAGAAGAGGCCTGGAGCGAAGTACCAAGCTGCCCATCACCACACAGCCAGAGACGGGTCCTCCGTGGAACTCCAGCAGGCCCCATTATCTGGCACATGAACGCACATACGCCGAACACACACATCAGCCCATTACCAGACCACAAACCCCAGGACAGTAGTGAACCTGCAGAAAACACATGGCGCCAGTCTGACAGTAGAAATGATATTTAGTAGTAGCCTCTCTCTGGAAAGCTGGGTCAGGAGTTTTAACTGCTTGTCAGCACTGTATTAAATATACTGATTTTCATCATGCTCGGGCCAGATGTTAAAAGGTTTGACCAGCCGTGCATGTCAAATGGATACCTCTCTTTCTGCGTGCGCCCTGTAGCATGAATGGTACAACCTTACTAATCAATTGTATACTCCACTAGATCCAATTAAGATTCAGCAGATATAATGGCAGCATGGTGTAATTGCTTAGAAAAACATTTTTTTGAGTGATCGGATTTTTAAAAGGGGGGGGGGGGGGTGCGCATATTGTGTTTTTTCGTCCCAATGCACAGGGCCGGTTGGGCTCAATCTGTTCACTGACTTTTTAAGTATTTATCGTTGCTGTATGGCTGTGTCAGCACACGTGTTGGAGGCAGCAGAACAGGGGATGCATACAACGTGGTTGCATGATTACCATAACGGGCTCAATATAATTATTTTAGACAAACAGTTTGCTAAAATAATACCATGCTACTATAAGTTATGTGTATACCATTCCATTTTTATGGTGATTTTTAAAAAAATATATAAAAAGTCAAATTAAATTATTACTTTTTGCCTTTTTCTTGATATTGTCACGTCAAAATCCTTCAAATAAAACAATCTGAGACCTTCTTAGAAACAGCTTTATTAACAATTATTTTCATTATCGATTAATCTACGGATTATTTTCTGCATTAATTGATCAATTGTTTGGTCTAAACAATGCCAAACAAATGGTGGAAAATGCCCATCACAATAGAGCACATGGTGAACTATTGGAATTGCTGGCTTTGTCTGACCAACAGTCCCAAGACCCAAGATATTCACTTTACTATAGAGCTGAGGCTATTAGTCAAATAATTGACTAGTCAATTAACAGAAAATTAATCGGCCACTATTTTGATAATTGTTAGTACAGCTGCCAGGCAAAAATAGCATATAGTCTCTAGTTCCAGCTTCTGAATGTGAGCATTTGCTGCTTTTCTGTGTTTCATATTGTTTTATGAACTGAATATCTGGGTTTCGGGCTGTCACCTTTGGCTCTCACACCGTGTGATATTTTTTTCAACATTTCATTCAATTCATCAAAAAGTAATTACAGCGTAGTCGCCAATTATAATAATTGTTAGAGAGGAGGAAGGTGTGTTCGTAGGCAGAGAGAGAAGAGGAACGCTAAGAATGTAGGACTGACAGTAGGGACTTTGAATGTTGGAACTATGACAGGGAAGGCTAGAGAGCTGATTGACATGATGCAGAGAAGGAAGGTGGACATACTGTGTGTCCAGGAGACCAGGTGGAAAGGTAGCAAGGCTAGAAGCTTAGGAGCAGGGTTCAAGTTGTTCTACCATGGGTCGGATAGGAAGAGAAACGGAGTAGGAGTTATCCTGAAAGAGGAGTTTGTGAGGAATGTTCTTGAGGTGAAAAGAGTGTCAGACAGGTTGATGAGCCTGAAGCTGGAAATTGAAGGGGTGATGTTCAATGTTGTGAGTGGTTATGCCCCACAGGTAGGATGTGAGTTAGAAGAGAAGGAGAAATTCTGGAGTGAGTTAGATGAAGTGATGCAGAGCATCCCCAGAGGTGAGAGAGTGGTGATTGGTGCAGATTTCAACGGGCATGTAGGTGAAGGGAACAGAGGTGATGAGAATGTGATGGGCAGGTTTGGTCTTCAGGACAGGAACGCAGAAGGACAGATGGTGGTAGACTTTGCAAAGAGGATGGAAATGGCTGTCGTGAACACTTTCTTCCAGAAGAGGCAGGAACATAGGGTGACCTATAAGAGCGGAGGGAGAAGCACTCAGGTGGACTACATCTTGTGTAGACGTTGTAATCTGAAAGAGACCAGTGACTGTAAAGTAGTGGTAGGGGAGAGTGTAGCCAGACAACACAGGATGCTAGTGTGTAAAATGACTCTGGTGGTGAGGAAGATGAAGAGGACAAAGGCAGAGCAGAGGACGAAGTGGTGGAAGTTGAAAAAGGAAGAATGTTGTTTAGTTTTCAGGGAGGAGCTGAGACAGACTCTGGGTGGTCAGGAAGTGCTCCCAGATGACTGGACCACTACAGCTAATGTGATCAGGGAGACAGGTAGGAGGGTACTCGGTGTGTCATCTGGAAAGAGGAAAGTGGACAAGGAGACTTGGTGGTGGAACCAGGAAGTTCAGGAGTGTATACAGAGAAAGAGGGTAGCAAAGAAGAAGTGGGACACTGAGAGGACTGAAGAGAGTAGACAGGAGTACAGGGAGATGCAGCGTAAGGTGAAGGTAGAGGTGGCAAAGGCCAAACAAAGAGCATATGAGGACTTGTATGCTAGGTTGGACACTAAAGAGGGAGAGGTGGATTTGTACAGGTTGGCCAGACAAAGAGATAGAGATGGGAAGGATGTGCAGCAGGTTAGGGTGATTAAAGATAAGGATGGAAATGTATTGACAGGTGCCAGGAGTGTGATGGGAAGATGGAAGGAGTACTTTGAAGAGTTGATGAATGAGGAAAATGAAAGGGAACGAAGAGTAGAAGAGGTGACTGGTGTGGAGCAGGAAGTAGCAAAGATTAGCAAGAGTGAAGTGAGGAGGATGTTGAAGAGGATGAAGAGTGGAAAGGCAGTTGGTCCTGATGACATACCTGTGGAGGTATGGAAGTGTCTAGGAGAGGTGGCAGTAGAGTTTCTGACTAGTTTGTTTAACAAGATCTTGGAGAGTGAGAGGATGCCCGAGGAATGGAGGAGAAGTGTACTGGTGCCAATTTTCAAGAACAAGGGAGATGTGCAGAGCTGTGGCAACTACAGAGGAATAAAGCTGATGAGTCATACAATGAAGTTGTGGGAAAGAGTAGTGGAAGCTAGGCTAAGGGCAGAGGTGAGCATTTGTGAGCAGCAATATGGTTTCATGCCTAGAAAGAGCACAACAGATGCAGTGTTTGCTTTGAGGATGCTGATGGAGAAGTACAGAGAAGGTCATAAGGAGTTGCATTGTGTCTTTGTAGATTTAGAGAAAGCGTATGACAGGGTGCCGAGAGAGGAGCTGTGGTATTGCATGAGGAAGTCTGGAGTGGCAGAGAAGTATGTTAGAATGGTGCAGGACATGTATGAGAGCTGTAAGACCGTGGTGAGGTGTGCTGTAGGTGTGACAGAGGAGTTCAAGGTGGAGGTGGGTCTGCATCAAGGATCGGCTCTGAGCCCCTTCTTGTTTGCTCTGGTGATGGACAGGCTGACGGATGAGGTTAGACAGGAATCTCCATGGACTATGATGTTTGCGGATGACATTGTGATTTGTAGTGAGAGCAGGGAGCAGGTGGAGGAGAATCTAGAGAGATGGAGGTCTGCTTTGGAAAACAGAGGAATGAAGCTTAGCCGCAGTAAGACAGAATACATGTGTGTCAATGAGAGGGACCCAGGTGGAACGGTGAGGTTACAGGGAGCAGAGGTGAAGAAGGTGCAGGACTTTAAGTACTTAGGGTCAACGGTTCAGAGCAACGGAGACTGTGGAAAAGAGGTGAAGAGGCGAGTGCAAGCAGGTTGGAACGGGTGGAGAAAAGTGTCAGGTGTGTTGTGTGATAAAAGAGTATCAGCAAGAATGAAAGGAAAGGTGTTCAAGACGGTGGTGAGACCAGCGATGTTGTACAGCTTAGAGACAGTGGCACTGAAGAAAAGACAAGAGGCAGAGCTGGAGGTGGCAGAGCTTAAGATGTTGAGGTTCTCTTTGGGAGTGACGAGGGCGGACAGGATCAGGAACGAGTACATCAGAGGGACAGCTCATGTTAGATGTTTCGGAGATAAAGCCAGAGAGGCCAGATTGAGGTGGTTTGGACACGTTCAGAGGAGAGACTGTGAATATATTGGTAGAAGGATGCTGAGGTTGGAGCTGCCAGGCAGGAGGTCTAGAGGAAGACCAAAGAGGAGATTTATGGATGTAGTGAGAGAGGACATGAAGTTAATTGGTGTGAGTGAAGAGGATGCAGAGGACAGGGTTAGATGGAGGCGCATGATTCGCTGTGGCGACCCCTGAAAGGGAACAGCCGAAAGGAAAAGAAGTTAGTTGCAGCCGTAGTTTGTTGTTAGCATAAGACAGCAAATCATTAAAAGTGAGAAGTAGTAAAACGGGTCAGAAGCGTGCTCTGCCCCTGTTACCACACCCTACAGTGATGTCATGGTGCACTGACGCACCCTGGACTACACAAGGTGAAAAGTGAAACCACTAGATGTCAGCAAAGACACGATTTATTTATTTTTTTAAGTTGCTCATCACACGATAAATAGATCATCAAAATACTTCCCATTTAATTAGTTTTTTGTTCTCCGACTAATCCATTAATTGACTAAACACTTCACCTCTAAACTGCTTCATTTCAAAGGATTACAATCGTAAAAAGGCTGTGAACCACTGCTCCATACTGTACAATGAAAAGCATATTAGATTCAAACAAGATAAGAGAAAAAAGGTGTATCATTTCCTGTCATTCTTTCTCTCCGTCTAGACCTCGGTGCCACCTTTCACCCCTTCGCCCACCGAGTGCCAGTCTACCAGCCTGGTGTCCAACTCCCCCGTCCTCTCCGGCAGCTACAGCAGTGGCATCTCCTCCCTCAGCCGCTGCAGCGTGTCGGAGGCTTCGGGCACCGAGTTACCTGCAGGCGACCACCCGCCCTACCCGCTGCCTCCACCCGCCGCCTTGCCAAACTCTGTCTCCAGCAGCTCAGACGAGCCCATCCGCAGAGAGAACAAGACCCCGCCCCCCTACAGCGTGTACGAGAGGAACAACCCCCGCCGGCCCGTGCCGCGCCCCACCGCCTCTCCAACCCCCCACAGATGGACCCCCCGGCCCTGCCACCCAAGCCTCACCAGCTCCGCACAGGCAGCATGAAGCTGGACGGAACCTCCGACCCTCGAGTCCCCAGACCAAGGCCTCTGCCCAGGAAGGTGTCCCAGCTATAGGTGCTGGTTCGGGTCCAGGTCTGGAGCTTGAAGAAACACACTGGCGTATTTTGCACTTTTTTACTGGGCACCTACTTGTTTTTTGTGATCTTCAGTTTGGCATTCCTGACCTACACTCCAATAAAAGACACAGGCCTATAGATTAACAGGCAGTCAAAAAAGAAACTGTCCAATAATGAAAGTTTCTTTTTGTATTTACTAGAGGGCATTGACTTTGACTTGGTCATTCAGCACTTTTAGCTCTAGTACATATAATAGGTCACCACGGTCAGTCGCAACACATGTTTACCAGAACATTCTAAAAAAAAAATCACAGTTTTGATAGATGTAATAATCTCAAATATATGTATATTGGTATATATGAGAATTGTTTTTGCCTTAAGTATTGGAAACAGAGTCTTTATCCGTGAGTCTTGCACGTTTTTTTTAACAACTCTGTACATTTGTATACTGTATGGCTAAAAGGTGCTAGAGGCCTCGAGTATGCATTTCAGTGAAGTGTAGTAGACAAGGGTGTGTTCCCATAGTCATATCCACACACGCAATGGCGCAAAAAAGTTAAACTTATGCTTACAGAAGTGTATTACGATTAAATGACAAAATAATGTTGCCTGCATTTGTTTGCCGGCTTTTCAAAGTCTAATGAAAGTGATGACCATATTTTGTCATTTTTATGCAGTGATAAGAAAAACAACTCAAGTTTGGTAACTTCGGCACAGTAATGAGAGCAATTTTGAGGCTTATTTACCTTAACATGGTTACATGTGAATCAGAAAACTAGAGAGGTTTTTTTGGTGGGAAGTTGCCACCTAAATAAACCACTCTACTGCCCTTCTCTCTTTTGAATCTTAAAAAAGGCCTCTTACCTTTCACACTTACCAAAACGTGTCCCCATCAACGATGAAATCATGAGCCTGGACCAAACACGGTGGTGCAATTGAATGCTTAGAAGCTGGACCATTGCCATTTATGTGAACACACTCTATCCCTCCTGCATGATGTACATGAGAACAGATCTTTAGGGAGTGGGGGTGGCGTAAACAAATATTGTGCCAAAGGAAAATGTGCTGGAAAGAAACTTTTTTTTTTTTAAACCCGGGACCTGGAATCAAGAAGCTTGGAAATGCTCAGCTGAAAAGACATTTTTAAGAAACAATTTTTAAAGTGATATTACCCAAAAATCTTAATTAAACTGTAATCTACAGATCCAATGTAACTCAAGACAAGCACAAACAAGACTTCATCATCTGTATTATGACCAGTACTGTTATTATGAACTCTCTATTTGACAAAACAGTATTTGGAACAGTTTCACTGTCAGCAGTCACCCTTAAAACACACGGACCCAAGCCGTCCGGACTGACACGCTATTGAAAAAATATTTACAGACTAATCATTGTCAAATATTTGTACAGTTGAGATTTGCTTTGTGTTTGATTAAAAAGATGGACGTGAGTTGACTCCACTATAAATAGTTGCTCAGTTCAACCACATTGCATTGCTGCAGTGAAGTAAGTGTTCTGTGGCAGGTAGATTTCCCATTGTTTTGTAAACTAGAGGAAGTTTTGGCATAAAATATTCATCAATCTTAAATTCCATGCAACATTTTATTGGGGATGGGATTAGCTTTAGTATTGTTTGTATGTTTCATTTTTGTATGGTTAATTTACTTTTTGATTTGTTGTGAATTTTTGAGATTAAATATTCACATTAATCCGTACTTGAGAACCTGTAAATTATATGATGAGATTAATGTAAGTATGCCAAATATAAAATTTGTGTATTACAATTAATGTAAATATTGTGTTTTTAACAAAATGTAGCTATAACAATTTACAGCTTTGAATGTAATGTTGAAGCAGCAAATTATTATTATAAATGTTCAAACTTTTACGGTTTTGTGAGTGTAGAAAAACTAAGGTCATGCATAATGACACCTAACACATTTACAAGTTCAATAAACGGCCCTATGTAATACAAATGGATTGACTGACAGATTTCTACATTTTGAGACCATGGGGATTTGTGGGTTATGGGGTACTGAGGTTGCCCCGTGGAAACCGCTCACTGTAGTGTGCAGCGAGTTCATGAGCCACAATGCGGCGTGTACATTTTCCCCAGGCTGACAGGATGTGTAGGCAGCAACAGGGATCGTGGGACACTGAGTGAACTGAGAACAGTTAAAACAAGAAATGTTCTGGTGACTCTAAGCGTATTTGAGGAGACCCATGGTTGTAAATGCATCACTCAGGAAGTGGTAAGAACCCAAGAGCGAGTCGAGCTCCCTGGAAACGCTTGCGTCGTCTGATCAAAACGAATAAGGTGAAAGTTGGTTCCAGTTTGAGGTAAAGCTTAGGAAGTCCTTCCTTTGTTTTTCATGCTTGCAAGTGATAGTTCACCCCTGCTTCCAGCGTGAAGTGTATCCCATACTGATATCTATAATATTTATATTCAATAAACCGTATTACTGTTAAGTATAATTCAACATTATGTATTTGGGATATTGTAGGTTTACTGCCAAACTTTGGCTTATTGATTTGGCTAAAAGCAAATCAGCTTAATGAACACAAAACATTATAATCTGTGAATCCAAAAATTAAACTAGGAGTTGAACCAGGAATGAACTTGGATGGCCACAGTAGGCTCACTTCCTACTCTGGAAGGAAGCAGGAAGTGATGTAGGGGAGAAGGACTAGCAATTCTTGGCGGGAACCATGTGGGGCGTAAATGTCATCGCCGCTTGACAGCACAGTTACAGAGAAACGGTAAAATGTTAAAAATGTAAGCACTGTAGTCAGACGTGGCAAGGAGAAATACTGTACTGTAAGCTCTTATCTTCTGGCGCAATGGACTCTTCTTTGGATTTCCTTGGGACAAACGAAAAGAGGTTGACCCCACTGATCAGGTAAGAGCAATTCTCTTGCCAAAAAGACAATATTATGTTAGTCTTTTTGGGAAACTAGCTCCATGGACAGTTTACTTGTTTGCTGGTTGAAGCTTTATGTTACAGGACAAGTTGTTTTACCTGTAAAATCACACAAATTCTATATTTCACTCACCACTTCACACTGTTTTGAAGTTTATTTTTTATTTCGAAGTGGACGGTTAGCATAACGTTACCTATACTTCTCTATAACGTTAAGTTTAACGTGAGGTGAAGCCTGCATAGCACAAGCCTATGGACTAGCCTGCACTACAGGCTAACGTTACCGTTTTGCTTTAATGTTGAGGGATATCAGGCTAGCTTCGAGCAAAGATACTGGAGACTAGCAGTGCTATCCACCATTTTCTAAAAACGTAACATGCATCCTCAACACACCAAGCGCAGTGTATTTTAGTGAGATATGAGTGAACCTTCTCTGGGGAAATGATGAGGTTTATTGTTTAGTAAAAAGCAGGATGATTTTAGCCATGCTAACGGTCTGGCTCTGTTGGGCTGTCATTCTTTGTTTTTTTTCATCAACTAACTTTGGTTTTTGCCCGGATAACGGTTCCTGCAAGACTAACGGCATTCCCATCAGCCTCAGCGGTAACGTTACTTTGCTCGGCGCTAACGTTAATTAATTTAGCACACTAAGGGACGGAAGGGTGCAGGTAACAATTACATGTACACTCAGTACTGTAGCAAAGTATTTCTTTGTGTGCTTGTACTTTTTCGATTACTTTTAAAAATCCGTTATTTACCTACTATTTTTCTATGTCAAGTATTACCGTTAGTTAACGTTCAGTATATCAAGCACAGGGCGCGCATTGGTGCGGGTTGGCCAGGTTGCCAGGTAACGGGTGGGTTGATGTTGTGTGTTGGGTGACGTCAGACAAAGATCCAAAACTTGAATCCGTGTGTTCAAAATAACGTTTGAGGGCCATGCAAATAACGGGAGATTTCACTGGAGAAACAAAAACACGGGGGGGATATGGCACTGTCATTGTAGGCGTCATGTTCAAATCAAGGTGCCTTAGTAACGTTACAGCCTCACAGAATATTCCTACTTTCAAATGGTGGCATTCAGACTGACACAAAGTTCTCTTTTACGTACAGGATGTAATAGGCCCATTTGCTAATCCGCTCCCCTCCATAAATTCTGCACGCTTGGGCGTCCACGGCCATGGCAAGCCCGTTGAAATCTTCCTCTGGCACTCGTGGCTCAGAGGCTGTAGATGACTTACTGGTGTGTGATAACAGAAGACACATTCGCACAAGGGAGCAAGTTCCCTGTTCATCACAAGGCATCTAATTACCCCACCAGCACAGCTGAACTGAAGACTGCTCTCGCTCTATAGTCCTCACAGCAGTTGTGTGTCGATGGAGTTGTGCTGCTTGACCGAGGGACCTTGAACAATTGCAAAATGTGTTGGTGTGTGTAAATTGTGTGTATTCCCTCACTCTCTCGCCTATAAAATACTGTGTGTGCAGCGCGGTGATTGGGAGACGAGCACACTTCACCTGTCAGCACTCATCTTAATTGTTGGTGGTTGGCTGTAATTTGACAGCAATTATCATGATTCCCGGCTAATCGCAGAGTCTCCTTGCACCAGAGGGCGCATACTGCAGCGACCGGAGAGACATGCCTCCACCGTTCAGCGATGCCTGGGAGAATTGTTGTCGGTTACAAACCTCCGCCGACTTGTCAGTCTGCTTATTATTGAGGGAAGAGCTGCATTCTGCTTGTAGTAGCGTCGAACAAAGCCCCTGTCCTGCTTAAAGGGCAGGAAAGAGTTAAGCAGGTTACACATTTGTGCCGATCAGACATTGACATTTTGCATTTGTGGGCACAGATAGCTTCCTTACAACAAAAGGAACCATAGCTGGAAGGCACAGAGATGTAATAGCATGTAAATATTATGAACCTGCAGAGCTCCCTGTAATTGTAGAGGTATTCAGCACATTTCTAAAAGATGCAGCATTCATTATATCCAGCACACGGTTTTTGCATAACAGTTTAGCCCTATTATAAAAGCACTAAACATCCTTCGTTTATAGCATTCATGGGTGATGATACATAATTATCAGGGGAAAGGCAGTGCTACGTATTAATTTAAAGTTGCCTGGGGCGAATTTTGGAGAACACACAGCCGCAGAGAAACCCAAGGTGTTTGTCTCGCTCTGCAAATCTCTCCAGGGAGAGGAGAAGCTGGAGCAGCTCTGCAGGGAGCAAAGAACCTCCATCTCAGAGGCACACTGAAGAGAAGTTTCAAAGAGAAACTCGCAAGAATAGATGGCATGTTTTATCTTTCTGCTCCCCTCCTAGATCTGCGCTGCTGTGTTCAGCAGCTTATGGGGGATTTTGACAGCTTCAAATACTCCAGGTTGTTTTTAATGGCACGATGAGTGAAGTGTAATTTTTTGACTTGTGCTGTCCTCAGAGGAGGACTATTGCCTCAGCTGAATGGGGAGTTGACTGCTAGTTTCAAATGCTTTGTATGCAGAAGTGGAGTACAAGACAAAAAGATATCAGGGAAATGCAGGTGTGTGTGACTGTGTTCTTGGAAGAGACATACTGTATTCCTCCAGGTTTGTGCAGTAGTTGTCTAAAACCACTGCAGGAAGGTGTAGCGCAGGGTTCAGCGTTTGTGCTAACAATATAGAGGGAAATTACTTTACTGTTAAATATTCATCAGTTATCACACTTTGTAGCAAATTTAGTTTGACTGCAAAGTAAATGTTTTTTGGGGGGGGCGAGTGCTTTATTGTTGTAAATAAATAATTCAATTATATTAGATTTGACACCTTTTATAAATCCACACAGAAAACTAGTTTGGTTGCACACAATAACAAATAACAAAAGAGAGAAAAAGTCAGTAAGTGATGTACTTAAACAAGACCAATAAAGTCGTGAATACATAAGAAAAACCTTTTTAAAATGAACAATTGTAACAACAATACATATAAAACAAAAGCTTAAATATGTTAAAATATACAACCCATATCTAGGAAAACAAGCACATATCACGTCATATAGAAGTTTCACAGCACAAAAGACCTTTTTGTCTTTTTAAAATACTAAAAACCTTCGAACCGAGGCATGGTTTTAATCTCCTAGTTCTTTGCTCCATAATGTTTTCTAATGAATCTGGAGCCAAACCAGTTGTAGAAGCGACCTTTTTAAATATTCTTGTAAACTGGCAGGAATGCTGTTACCTCAACATACAACGCGTTAAAACCAGGCACTGGGCACAGAACTCGGATAGAAAACATTTTTAAAACGCTTCCTACTGACCTTGAAGGTCCTGGACTGCGCCTTTCTAAATAACATCACAGGCATTTTCTGACCATTTCAATTTCATATCAGTATGAATAACCAAATATTTGAAAGAGGAAACAATAATACAAAAAAGCTGTCAATAATAGTCATTATTGGCAGCATTGCGTTGGAGTTGCTCTCCAATGAAAACATGAAAGCAAGCAGAAACACTTGATGAAAGGATTCTCTACATCTCAGATGAGCATACATTTCTTTCTATTGGATTCAAGATTTTAAACTGGCTCTACTCCACAGTATTTGGTGTGGTATGCATTGAAACAGCTACTGTAGAATACACAGCAGAACATTCATTCTTGCTGCAACTAAGTAAAGGCTCTGAAGAATAGGAGCTTAAGTCCTTCCAAGCTTAAAGGTTAAAAGTGACTTGAAAACTGGGATTTCTAAAGGCTACTACTGTATCCTGCGAATACCTTTGTCCATTATAATGTAGCAGTGCTACCATCATCTTAAATCCGGGGTTAAAGCAAGGGAGGTTTGATTTTTTGTTATACAAAGAATAAGTGGATGACAGTCTGTGCTTGAGCTACACATCTTACTAGATCATATTTATGACAGCTTGTGTACATTAGTGTAACAAGCTGATAAAAAATATATCTATATATTATGATATGATGCTGCCAGACAATGTGGGAAAATGATAACCATGTTGTGATAATTTCTGTAAAAGACATTAATACTACCTGTGACAGCGTTCCACCCACAAATAATTAATATTATTAACTTTCCTCTGTGTGCTACGCCCATGCCTCCTTGAGACTCTTTTATCCAGCACTTGAACCACACCACTGCACTTCTCTCATTATCATATGCCCCTATCCTTTCCAGTGAGTCATCCTCCGAAGGTCAGCAAATGGCGACCCTGTTTACTGAGCTTTCGTGCCCACCAAGGGTTCTTTCTCGATCCTGGCATCCACTCCAGCCCTTGTGGTTCAGTAGTCTGCACGGCAGGACCAGAGGGCAGCTGCATCAAGACTTGCATCAGGCCAGCCATGCTAAACGGTACTCTTTTGCTCTTACCTAACCTCTCGCTGTCACCCACCCTCATTCTCCGTGGGGTGTATATTAAATTAAATGTTAGTCTCTCTCCGTCTCCAGTCTCTTGGGAGATCGCCTTAGTTCTGCCTGGCTAGTTCAGCTGTGAAGAGGCCTTTCTTGTTTCTCCTACACACATGAATAAACATAAGGTCAGGTGAGATTTTGAAGCGTTGTCCCTATAAGGGTTTGCTGTTGAGTTAAAAACCAGCTCAGGGCTTGCATTAGGACAGGAAGGATGGCACAGTAAGGGCAGTGGGGAAGTAAACCTCTGTCAGTATAAAGTAGAGTAAGCGTACACTTTAATAAGCTTAAAGGGGAATTGCCCTGACTGGCGAGTGAAATAACTGGGAAAATATTGGATATTGAAGACTACAAGTTTAAAATGAACAGACCAAACTTACCTATGTGGCTGCTCCACGCGCTACTGTAATGCAGTTGTAGATAGCAAATGGGCATGATGCATCACATTGTTTTCAGGGGGGGCATAAAGCTCACATTCCCAACATGCAGGTACAGTTATTAACTTTCTACTTAGAAGGAATTTCAGGGCTTTTGTGGTTTGATACGAAAAAGGACAAAGAACAACAAGCTAATCAATTAGATGTGGTTTATAACTAGTTCAAAACCACTGGTGCTAAAGTCGCTTACAGTGATTCTAACGTCACTTTAACTATGGGTTGTGTTATATCTGAAGCTCCCAGATTCTGTCTGATTAAGTCATGCTGTTTTCATGGTGTCATTTCACATCGCTCTATCCCACTTCATATTTGCGGGCGGTCAGTGGTAAACTAGGTGACTGTATGCAACTGCATTAGCCTATTACATACCGCTCCAGCAGAAAGTCAGGAAAAAAATACAGAAAGTGGCTTTTTGTTTCTGAATTAAAACACAAAGCATTATGAAAACACACAGAATGGAACTTTTTCATTAAGCAATACAATCTTGTGAACGTGAATGGGCATTATGTCATTTCTAGCTAAACTGGCTAATGGTAGTTCATATTTGCAAACATCAGAGAACATTTCCACCCCAGGGAGAAACAAACCACTGGCAAAAAAGAACCCCTGGGGAAGTAACTATATGATGAATGGTGATATTCATCCATATTTGAGCCAGAGAACAGCGAAGAGGAGCTGTGGGAGGAGGAAACTGAAACATTCAGATGAGCAGCATTCAGGCAAAAAAGAGAAAATGTACCAGCACCACAATTGAATACAAAATACGTTTAGAAGTTGCACGAAAAGGCGTGGAAAAAAGATGCTGAGTGGCATCGCGGTCTGGAGGGGTCAGATTACATTTTGTAGGAACTGTTGAAACCATCTGTAGATGGGGGGGAAATAAGGCATCTTCTCTGCCAATAGTGGGTGTATTTTAAGATATGTTTGTTCTATAAATACAAGTAGCATTCAAGATTTATAAACACTAGCATCCAACAATGATGTTTGCAGCACACAGACCCTTAAAGCAGAACTTGGCATCAGAGCTAACAGCAGCTGCAACGCTAGCAGCAGCTTCTTGTATTGCCCTCGAATTTACAAAGTGGTTATGACTTCTCTGCGGAGTTCAACAGAAGCAGCTAACTGGCTGCCAAAAGAACAGCAGAAACGCTTTTTGTTTCTGTGCCTTTCTGCAAACTTTTCATTTTGCTGCTTGTTTTCCACTGCCCTCAAATTGTAAATGGTGTTTCAAAAGACAACGCTGCCAGGATTTGGTGCCTGTGTATGTGATGAAGGGGGGCTGGCGGCAGGGGGTAAGCCATGGGAAGGATAATGCACTGCTTGAGCACGCATGGTTTGATTCCTGCAGGAGAATGACTTTACTGGGCTATTACCGCTTCGGCTAGACAGCACTGAATTGTTCTTCATCTTTTGTTCTGGCAGTGAAGCTCTGAGGGGGTTTCTCACAACGAATTCCTATTGATTTTCCTGGTTATGTCATTAAATTGTATGTGGCTTGAATCGTGACTACTGTTTTCTCATCTGCTCCCTGAGGTTCCTCTCCTCTATTAACTTTTCATCCTATTTGGATGGGGCAAAACTTAACAAACGACAGGGAGAAGGAAAGCGGGGATGAAACTGGAAAATAGAAGTAAACACAAATAGCAGACCTGCCATGTAAGTCACTTGTTCCTGGACATGTTAGTCGGCAGCCATTTTTTGTTTTCATTGTTGGAATCATGGTTGCCAATGTTAGCTAATATTAACAAACCGCTAGTTTGATATTAGAAAACCATAAACAAACATTGCTATGTAACCTTAGTTTAGTTTATTGATTTTTTTCCCCGCTCATATCAGTGTGTAATTCCCAAATCCAATTTTACAAATCAAATACACTGTTACCCAGACTACTAATACACATTCCAAAACCAGAAAAGGAGGAGGAAGAAGAAAAAATCTTATATTACCTGCCCCTTTCTTGCTAATAACATAACATAAATACAGATGACCAACCCCTTTTTCTCCTTTTTTTGCAGATCACATAAAATTCAATAATACAAAATATAGTCAATGACAGTCATCTTAACATACATATTACCCAGTAAGTTCATAATGTCCCATTATTATTTCTCTATACATTTTCTTAAATTGAATAATTACTTTATGATGAAGATAAAAGGCAAGGCAATTTACTTGTATAGCACGTTTTACCAACAAGGAAATTCAAAGTGCTTTGAATGAGACATAAAATGGCAAGACAATACAAAAGAAATACAAGGCAATATAAAAAAAGACCAATTAATTAAATTGAAGATAAGAGTAAGCTACAATGGAATAAAACGGAAGAATTAGTGCAATTAGAGTGCTGTGAGAAAATTTAACGTAATAAAATGCATTGGCAAACAGAAGAGTTACAAACCTCGATTTTTAAAAGAGTTGAGAGTTGGAGCAGGCATCAATTTTTCTTGGTGTTTTTTTATTTTTTCAGCTGTGTGGTGCATATAAACTGAATGTTACTTCTTCATCTTGGTAGCTCTGGGGACATTAAGTAGACCTGTCCCAGATGACCTGAGAGGTCTTCATAGTTTGTAACATGGCAGCCAAACAAACATACATGTTGTCATTTCACCATTCAGTGCTTCAGAAACCAATAGTCATTTAAAATCTGTTCTACGACTTGCAGGAACTCAGAGCAAAGATCTGATAAATGGAGCAATATGCTCTACTTTCTTGGTTTTAGTGAGGACTAGACGCGTTTTGAATAATTTGCTGCTGTATGATCAGCTTTTTAAAGAGACCTGTTAAGACACATCACAGTAGTCAGGCCTACTAAAGAAGACTTTTTCTAAGTCATACTAAGACATAAGACCCTTTAAGCCTTGCAGAATTTTTAATGTGATATTACGGTAGTCAGATTACACACAGTTTCTCACCAGGAGAAATGTTTGTTCCTGTATTAGTTGTTACCAAATGTTAATGTCTTTTAAAGCAGATGACTTAGAATTCTGGGTATTCGGCTCGATCTCGAGAAAAGCAGCAATTTTATCACATTTACTCCCTAGATCCATCAACTAGATGCATAAACTGGCGAGATGCTACACAACGTGCTCTGTACATGCTGACTTTAAATGTCCATATCTTCACCGTATCCCCATAAAATATCACATTGAAACACTAACTATCTTTTAAAAAGCTCTAGACATCACTGTGCCCATAAATTATGTCAAGCAACTTCCACTAGCATGTGTAGGTACTGTATGCTTCGATAAGGCCAACCGGTATGCTCTAATATGCACACCAGGCACCTTCTCTCTCTCTCTCTCACTCACTCTGTGTGATACTGCGGCCATCTGTTAATGTGCTGCAGTCTTAATTATGCTCTCATCACACTGAGTCAATAAGAGATGCACCTGAGCTAACTGTAACACACCTAGCAGGGGCTTTACCGATCAATAAACTCCTCCCGGGGCTACTGTAGCTCTCACCAGCTCGGGCCCATCTCATTCACTTAGTCCCAGAACAATGGTTGGGTATTGTGCCTTGTTTTGGAAGAGGTGTTTGTACATATTGTATCTGACATTGTGTCTGGGTTTCTAGGCCTGTCGCGATAATTACGTTATCAACTTTTTGTACGATATATGGACATTACCTCGATCATTTTTGCTGACCTCGATATTGCCCGTTGTGTTTACATGCGTGTTTTGTGATTATTTGTTTAAAGAGTTCTCTCCAATACAACTTTATTTATAAAGCACCTTAAAAACAACGCAGTTGACCAAAGTACTGTACACAAACTCTATAAATAAACAGTAAAACAGAACCCTGATGCACAAAACATAAAAATAACAAGCAGCAATAAGTAGATGCAATACTAATACAGTAAAAAAATAAAAGTAAAAGTCAACCCTCAGATTGAGTTAAATGCCAAAGAAAAGAAATGAGTTTTAAGAAGAGATTTAAAAACAGGAAATGACTCTGATATGCAGAGGCAGCTCATTCCATAGTCTGGGAGCTGCCACGGCAAACGCACGGTCTCCTCCAAGTTTACGTTTAGACTTTGATACAACCAGCAAAGCTTGACCTGCCGACCGAAGCGAGCGAGAAGGGGTGTAGGGTACAAGGAGATCAGACAGGTACTGAGGGGCTAGGCCATGAAGACATTTAAATACAAAAAGTGTACCGGGAGCCAGTGAAGGGTTTCGAGGATGGGTGAGATGTGGGCAAATTTAAGTGTACCAGTAGGACTAGTTGTAATCAGGCAATGGAGGTTTTACTAAGACCGGTATAAAGTGCATTGCAGTAATCTAAGCAAGTGGTGATAAAAGCATGGATTACAATTTCAAAATTGTGTCAGGATAAAAATGTTTTCACTTTAATTTAATTAAATTGCCTCAGCTGGAAGAAGCTCGTCTTCACCACTGCACTGATTTGGGCATCAAGTTTAAAAAGACAGTCCATCTTGACTTCCAGGTTCGTGACCATAGGGCAAGCGGCTCGGGTTAGAAAACCCAGGTCAATTGGAACTACAGGAGCTGAGTCACTAGGAGCAAACAACACAAGCTCAGTTTTCCTCTCATTAAAATACAAAAAGTTTGTAGCCATTCATGCTTTCACTTCATTGAGGCACTCCAAAAGGATTTGTGACTGACCCAGTGGCACATATATTTGACTTCAGCATAAAAATGAAACAAAACATCGTAACTTCTGAGGATTGAGCCAAGAGGCAGCAGGTAGAGAGAAAAGAATAGAGGCCCAAGGATGGAACCCTGAGGCACTCCACACAACAGAGGAGCCGACCTGAAAAACTTCTGTTTTCCAAATAGGACTTTAACCAGGCTAAGGCCAACCCCTTAATGCCCATATAGTTCTCCAATCAGGACAATAAAATTTGGTGATCGACTCTATCTCTCCCTTGTTGCAACTGACACAACCCCTGTGCTTTATGCAGATGAATGCAATGAAAATGCGCTTAACATGACTAGTATTGTTTATTGCAATTATTGCTTAGACAATATATCGTACAGCAAAAGTAGTTTTCGTGACAGGCCTACGTGTTCCCCAGTGTTAATATTTTATTTTCATGCATTTCTTCTCCCTAAGTATAGCTGTGTGATGGTCAGTGATCCAGCACTGACCACTCGACTATAACATGTTGCCTCAAAGCTTATGGAATATTGGGTGTATATGTGTAAAATGCTGTCACAAGCCTCTTCTCCTCCTTTTTTGGAGAGCTTAAAGTAAGGGAAAGTGATGTATTATATCAGCTGGCCTTGTTGCATGATTTTTGCATAGCTGTGTGTGTAACATATTCATGGCCTCTAGTTTGACACGTAGCATTAAACATTATCAGCAGGAAGGTGCAAAGTGTTGTTTAAACCGAGTAGTGGCCAGTATCCAGCTGTAACCAACAAAAAAGTGTATTTAAAAATAATGAGCTGTGTGGGTTGTCAGAGTACCAGCAATATATAATAAGCTACTTATTTCATGAACCTCAACACAGATTAACATAAGGTTATCTCAGAAAGGTGATACTTTAGTTCAACATTAGGATCCATCAGCCTACGGACAAAACATTTCTAAGTACATACAGCCCCTGAACAGTAATGCGAGGGGAAACATTGGTTCCTATAGCATCTTTCAAATAAGAGAAACATCTTACCAACACTTGCCAATTGGCTCATTATATATATATATGTGTGTGTGTGTGTGTGTGTGTGTTTTATTAAATTATTTCCATTATTTTCTGCAAAAGAAATAATAAAAGCTATTTTATTTATAGAGTATGACTTTTCTGTGTTAAGTAGCAGAAGATGCATTCGATAACCCAGCAGGACTGCATGAAAAATATAGTGTCTCTCACCATTTGTAAGTTGTAGCCTTCATAGACAATTCTCCATTACTTGGATAGGATCCATCCATGAAGTAAAGAAGAGGTTTTTAGTGAAAGAAAAACATCACACCCAAGACAGCTATACTTCACCGTGCTACCTGGCGGTTCTGTTGCCACATCAGTGTAAACAGGCAAGGGTCTTATTGGCCAACCGCATCAGTTTACTGGAGGCTGTGAAAGTTGTGCTCTTGAAAATAACCATGTCATTGATGAGTCATTTGTTAAAGCATTAATGGTCATTCTCCACCTAAAATTAGCTGAATGCATGGGATGCTGTTCACTTACCTGCCGCTAACTTTGATGGTCCTTGAAAGATTTCTGCCGTTCCTCTGTGCACCGTTCCACTCAGCCATTGACATTCAGTCGACCTCATTCCATATCATTTCTTGGTTCAAAAGTTCATGTGAAGAGGTGTCTGTGTGCCGTGCGTCTGCTCTCCTCCCTCAGCAGGCTATCAGGGCTCCATTGGAGGCTTGGCTCTAATCTGCCGGCTCGGGGGTGTGTTTCCTGCGTCGGGGCTGTGGCCCAATCCATCTGTCTTCATCAGTGAGCCGGGGTGGCTGTGGGCTTGGGCCAGCAGGACCCCGCTAAGCACCAGCTGCTAGCTGCCTTTTACACTGATTCCCACCAAGTGGGACATATTTACAGTACAGCAAGCAGCCCGGTAAGATTGGAGGACCTTTCAGCTCTTAGCGCCTGGATTTTTCTTTTTTCTCTTGTGGTTTTGTTCTGTCTGTTAGACTCTTAACACCCTCCCCAGCCTGTGCTTTATGTGCCTATTTATCAATCCCTGTGTGTGCCCCCACATTTCTTATATTTAAAGATATATAGGTTAACATGAATGCATAGAGAGTGTGCACTCAGTTTGTTGTTGGTCCCTGCCACTAGAAATGGCTTTTGACAGTTTATGAAGGATGGACCACATAGTTGTGGGTTTAATGATGCTATTTATTTACTTAAGACTGCCAAATATTTCTCTCCAAGTCTCTCTCCCTGTTGTGCTTGCCTCCAATCACACACGAAGCCAAATAGAAAGTTCAGAACAATCTTTAGATATAAAATAATTGTATTTTCAGTTGTCATCCCAACCATTATTGCTGTTGCCATGGCTTTAGTGTATGATAGAGAGGCTCATATTCTTTGTTTTGTATCCCCCCCCCACATCTGTCAGCCTATGGTGGTGTTTAGTTGTTGTCCATTCATCTGTCCATGTTCAATCACACGTTCACTATAATGATGTAAACTCACCACTTGGGTCAACAGCTTCTGCGACATGAAAGAGTTGTTGACAGCTCCTCAGAATGAAAAAGAAAGAGCCCAGCTATAAACTCACAAACACGTTCAACAAACACATGGCTTGAGTGCAACTACTTTCTCATAGAAAATAGAAATGATGCAAATGCTACCTACTACTACGTCCTCTGCTCAGTCAGGAACGGAGGCAGGTGACCCTGTAAAGTGGGTCACAGTGACTGGATTGATTTTGGAGGGGCTGCTACTAGCATGGCGAGACACTAAGCTAATTACCTATCTTCTAAACACCAGCCTGGCCTTTACCTCCTATTGAATAAGGCCACAGGGTCTGAACAATGAGACGGGGCTTCCTTTGGAAATCAATTTTGGTCGAAATGGGAATGAGATTAGCGCAGTACTGATCTGTGCCTTTGATTTTCTTTTCCACCTCCCCACAAGCTGCCTTTTCTATATCAACTGCCCTGGAGTATTGACATGTGAACAAATGCAGATTAAGTAGTGTGTCTCCATCAGACAGGAGGAGTAGGGGAAATGTCACTTGAAAGCGACTACCAAATCATGTTTTTTCGCACTGCTAGCGGCATGGCAGGGCCTGGTCGTTCAGTAGGTCCACCACTTTAGTCCAGACTGAGGTATCTTAAAAACAAATGGATGGATTGCCATGATATTTGGCACAGACATTCATGTTCCCTTCTGGATGAATTGTAATAACTGTGGTAACCCACCTCAAGGTGGCGCTAGATGAATTTCAACTGTCCAATACTTTGGTTTCTGACCAAATACCTGCCAAACTAATGACATTGACATTGCACTATCCCAATCGCAGATGATGTGTGGGATGCTGCAGTGTGTGCTGCAGAGATGTCCCGGCCTACAAATGTTGGCCTCAAACATGTTTGTTTGGTACAGACCCCAACAAATGTCACATCATCATAATTTTAATAGATTTATGGTCAAAAATGTATATTGTGATGCAAAAATGATCATTCCCGCTAATCGTTATCTGCCCTGGACGCCCCCCTGGGGAGGTGTTGCGGGCATGTCCAACCGGGAGGAGGCCGCGGGGAAACCTTGGACACGCTGGAGGGACTGTGTCTCTCGGCTGGCCTGGGAACGCCTCTGTATTCCCCCGGAAGAGCTGGAAGAAGTGTCTGGGGAGAGGGAAGTCTGGGTGTCTCTGCTCAGAGTGCTGCCCCCGCACCCCGGCCCCGGCACCGGCCCCGGATTAGCGGACGGTTATCTGTCAAAATAATCGCGATATGATTAATTTTTTTCACCATAGCGTGCGGCCTTAATATAAACAGTTATTTATATACATATTACATCTAATAATTTTGCAGTGCATTTTTTGAATTTATGTCTGGTGGCATGTAAACAACAGATAGAGATAGCGATGATGATATGGTTTCCATCTTCACATAAAAAGCTCGACATTTAGGAAACAGTATCCATCCGCTTTGCCTGCGTTTGATAATCAGCAGTGAGCACAGAGTCCTCCTCTCATCTTGTCAGAGTCTTGCGCTCTGTCAGCTCGGAACACGGCCCACCCTTCGCGTGCTTGACCCGGGATGTTGATGAAGCAGGTCTCTGTAAAGACGTGGGCACAACAGTGTCTGATTTCACGTTGCTTGGCCAGACTGAGTCCCATTTTGACCAGACATTAGCCAGGAGCAGCCTTAAGTCCAAGTTCGACCAGCGTAGCTCCTATCCCGGCTATTTGGATCGTCTCAAGGTCCACTGCTCTTTAATCCAAACCCCAGCTTCCTTTTCCAATGACAATGATCAATGGTGTATTACTGTCATAGGTAATGTTTGTTTCAGCAATAAAGCAGAAAAAACAATTCAAATGAAAATTTAATTTATATAGCCCAATATCACAAATCACACTTTTGCCTCAAAGGGCTTTACAATCTGTAACATACGACACCCTCTGTCCTTAGACCCTCGATTCGACTAAGGAAAAACTACCCAAAAAACCCTTTTAACAGGGAAAAAAAAATGATAGAATCCTCAGGAAGAGCAACAGAGGAGGGATCCCTCTCCCAGGACGGACAGACAAGCAATAGATGTCGTATGTACAGAATAGATTCATAGCAGAAAATCATATTACATACAATTATGATGACAATGGCAAAATTGTAGTATATATATTTATGATGAAAAGTGTGGGATGTAAAACAAGAATGTAGCTAGCAGAGTTTGAAGGAGCTACTGGCCGCTGCAGCTACATGCGCAAGTGTTGCCATAGCTCAAAGCACCACTAGTACAGCCTCACAGAGCATGGCTGGTCTTCCTCAAATTCTGTAAACGTGATATTTGTTATCTGTTTTACAAAACAGACCTGGCCAAAATGGCATAAAATTGTTGACATGGGAACAACAATGACATAGGTGAAATAAATAGCCCATGAAAAACAACATTCTTCATGGAAGCATGTTTCAAATGCCTTGTGAATGTCTTGTGGATTATTCCAATATGAAAAGTAGATTCAGGGGACATTAAAATGTGTCCATATGTGTACCTCAGTACAATCCATACATACATGTGCAACAGTATTTACCTCATAGCTACAGTGAAATAAAAAATATTTACTGAGGCATATGCCACAGTATGTTACTGCACACGTGGTACTTTACTCTGTGGACTTATCTGACAAAGATGGAGATTTTGTCATTTAGTGGTTTGCAGCAAGAGCCATCAACTACATACCTCTCCTGGCGTATACGTGGTTGATGCTTCAGGAAATAATGAAATATACCTGCTGGCATTCTTTCATGTGCCGGCCCAGTCTTGATGTTTCCAACAGCGAGGGTAATGCACTCTAGCGTCGGCAGTCACGCTACAATAAACCATGATGTGTGACAACAGCAGAGGTCCAATTGATACTGATAGTACAATGACATCTCTTGGCAGGCCAATAAAAGAAAATGTCCTGCCCGCCATCCTATAGTGAAGCAACATGATCCCATGGGCTGGGTTGACTGGGGGCCCAGGCATGTGTGTGTGGTACAGTATGATGTGAGTGGAGCATTTTCACAATGATTTCTGTTTATGCTTCTCTGACAAATGTACATCTGTGTTCTTGTGTGTGTGAACTAACTGCCAGCATTGGCAGCCATATAGCGTGGAGGAGGTGCCACTTTACGGTGCCCCTGAGGCACTTGTGAGATTTCCGAGCTAACTCTTTATTTATGTTTCATGCACATCAACCAAGCTCTAGTGCACGGGACAAGTCTTGTAAATATATGCATGGCTTAGTGAAGTGCCACTTTTAACTAGGATTTGATCTGACTGCCGTGGACAGGTTTAAAAAAAAAATCTTTAATGTTGATTTGTGTGCATGTGTCGATATAGACGTGGGTGAGAGTCAAAAGAGAAAACACAGAGGGGAATTGCGGCCTCTGCAACCATCTGAGCAGGCTCTGCAATATGTACAGCAGCGAAGAGGTGGCGTCAAGTGGGAATAGTCGGCTCTCTGCCTGGAAGAGAACAAAAGACAGATCCTACCTCAGGTCTCATTCTCACACATGAGATATGAGATGACACATGGGCTTCTCTTCTGCCCACCGCTGTTTCCCTGGGCTTGCGGTACTGTGACAGCGAGCAACAGAGGCTAATTGTGTTGGATCTAGTCGGACAGAGAATTTGCATGGGCCTCCATTTGTCTGCGTTTTTGGCATAGCTGTCTTATTTTTTGTAGTTGTTCGAGGGCAATTGCATGCAATCGGAGTTGGATCAGGCACTACAGAGGCACATTTTTTCATTATTGGACCCACTCTAGTCATCGCTTGATTGAAGTCTGCTTTTCTGCTCCTCACCTATGTTGAAACACAGCCGAAACACTGTCTTCCCGCAGCATGTTACTGAGTTTTTCATCATTTTCTCATAATCTTACCCCTTTTTTCATTCCCTCTGAGGGATTATCCCTGAACCTTAAGCTCGTGTTCCATCCTAACTGTGTCAAACTCTTAAGATATGCAGTAAACAACGCGGGCATCGCAAAGCAGAGTAGAATAGAGACTGTGCCATATGTGCTGTGCTAGGGACAACAGGCATGCTTCTCTACTGAGACGCCAACCTTTAAAATGTTAATTGTTGTGCTCCGTGTTTAATCATGGGAGAGCCTACCTCCTAAATATAGCCATGCTTCCTGTCCGTGCTCACTCAAATATAACAAGGCTGATTTATATTGCATAGGGATGACATTAAAGACAGCTTCTCACAGGATTCTAACACCACTATTCTATGCACATTTTCAAGGCAATGTTGAGCTAAAAGCTGTCCAGGAAGTGTTGTGTTTTGTGGATAGTATGAGAAAGCGAATATAGAGAGAATCAAGCAAAACCGAGCATAAAGGCTTTTTGTATGCTTCTTTCCAAATGTCTATTTCTACACCTCCACCTCTCAATCCCCCTTCCATCTTTCTCAACCACCTCCCATGCGACCCC
>CM022484.1:16471871-16596688 GCA_011952105.1 Coreoperca whiteheadi
CCCCCCCCCCCTGCGGCCCCCCCCCCCCCCCCCTTTTTCTCTCCATCTCTCTTCCAGCAGTTGATTTATTATGCCTGTTATTCAGCGAAGGCATCATAGTGCCGCTGAAAGCAGCACGCCGTTTGCAGGGCACTGGCGGCGCCTTTGTCTGCGAGGCACGCTGCTACCAGCAGGCCTTTGGATGCTTCTCGCCATTTCCACTCTCAAATTTCCTTGCTGAAGAGAAATATCATACCACACCCCACGTGGGGTTCAGAAATGAATATTTCCCTTCTTTTATTCACAGTCGGGCTCATTTCCCTTTTTTTAAAGACTGGTGAACTCCAATCTCAAGGTAACAATGAGATGGAATTTGTCTTTGTGTCCGGGTCATGCTGTGAGTCGTTATCGGCAATGATGTTGATTTCACAGTATGTCAGATTTCACTAGAGTCTGCGTAATTTCTTACAACTGCACAATTTCCAGTGTGCGTCACTTAAACACCACTGATGTGTGATGAATTGTGATACTTTGTTTTTTCTGTTCTATTTGATTTCAATGAATGAAAAAATCACAAAGAAATGGCTGGATTCTGTTTGGCTTGATGTTTAGGCGGATTTTACAGTGCGTTGCCCTGGCCTTATCTGGGCAGAGGAGCAGAAATCTTTAGAGGATGAAACCTAATCATTTAGCATGGTGTCTGCATCAAAAGGGCCTGATTGCTTTGAATGTAGTGTCCTGTAATGCTTCCCATTCATAAGCGTCTCTTTGTTGGCAAAAGGACAGATAAACAATATTTTTCACAGTAAAATCCAAGTATGAATCACTCTATTCTGTTCCATTCACTGCACAAAATCACAGTCTTATCAATTGGGTTTGTCTATAATTGAGTCTTGAATGCTTTCTAAAGGCTCCCAGTGCAGATTATTTTAAACTATTTCAACTTGTTTTCCCCAAACAAGAATAAGGCAGGATGCTGCTCTGGAATAAGGAAGCCCAACGTCATTGCCAGACAGAATGTTGATATTGGATTATTCTGCAAACCAGGGATTATCTCAACACTTTGAAAATGTGTTTATTTTTGATTTTTTTGTAATATCTGCTAGACATGTGCCGGTTTTCGGTAAATTGCGGGAATGAATATCCACGATATTATTATCGCGGGCACTTCAAAGTACCGTGAATAATAATAGATCCGAATTTAGGCTTTTAGAACGTGCGTCATCTTATTGCCCATCATCCACTTAAAAAACACTCCGTATATGCTGCGCAAAGCATGCATGTGCACTCTGGTGTAAACAATCCTCACTCACCTCACATGGAGAAGAAGCATGGCGGAAGGAGGAACGCTGCCAATTAATCCCCCTTCTGACTGTGTGTTCACACCGGATGCGAATGACGCGAAAAAATTGCGCTAAGTTGGACATTTTGAGTTTATTCGCTTCATTCGCACGTGAAATTGGCTCCATTCGCGTGTACATTCACTACACAACCGACGCGAATTCGCGTCGTGGGAGGGGCTCAGCGGTACGTCAGACTGAGTAAAGAGTAAAGAGAGTTTTTTTCAACTTACCAGATTGTCCGACCTCCTCACTCACTTTCGTCCAAAAGTTTCCTGTTTCTATAATGATACGAGGACGTATGGTACAGCTCCCAAAAAGGTGATAAAAGCTCAATCAATTAATCGCAGCATGACCAATTGATACCGGCACATCCCTAATATCTGCACATAGCAACTATAGGATGGTTAATATTATGTGGGGAACATTGTGGTTATGGCAAATGAACTATGGGTTATGTTTTGTTAAAAGTTAGGCAAATAAAACGCTTGATATTATACAAGTGTATCGCAGGTTTCACGCTCTTCCACTGATTGACAGTTATGGCAGTAAAGATAGCTGTAAACAATGCAACATTGTACAACAAGTATTGAAACAAAATCACTATCCTATCCATACGCGCTCGCATACCATATTGCTACATAAAGCCAACACTATTTCTCGCATTGGATATAAATCTCGAGCTGTAAAATAATATGAAGGTCCTTTGTTTTTTTTGCAGTGTTATAAATTATAAACTCGCATGCTTTTCTTGGATAAACCTTTTCACCATGTAATATTCTTTTTCAAATGAGCAGTAACTAATGACTGACGGACTAATGGTTGACTTTTGAACCTCAAAGCATTAACTATTCTTTCACATTCAGTTGGAGCAGAACACAGCGGAGTCAGAGAACATTTACAATTAGACATCATCAAACTAATTTGACATCCAGAGGAGCAACACAATTAAATGGAATAGGTTGTTCTTCCTAATAGAGATCTGCAGACGTGTTGTTTTCTTGGCTCAGACATCAGGACGGAGGGGAGCCACAGCACACTGACCCCATCAGAGAGACAACTTGTTTGTTCTAATTAGAGACATTGAGGACACAGAGTCAACTGCAGACATGAAAGTGAAAATCTTCACCTCTGTTTATCGCTACGTCTCAGTTTTGAAATACACATTTCTAGTTCATGAGGACAAAAAAACCTTCCTAATGTAAGCCTGGGTTTTATTTGTATGAGGGAGCAAATCCTCATGCTCTTCCCATTGGTTTCTAGTCATGGGTGACTAATTAATGTAGTTTGTGGCTGTGGGCAATTACGCTGTCAATACAGCTGTTTGTTGTGGAGCTTGTTACCTTCACTGTAATAAGTTGAACATGCAAGAATTGGTTGACCTCTAGGAAATTAATTCATTAACAGCAACAACAAAACTCTTAATGGTAAAGCACTGAAACTCTAGCTTGCGGCAAAGATCAATGATGCAGATACAATAGAATCAACTTTATAAAGTTCAAACAGGTTTATAAATGATGCGGCTCTGTAATTTAGTTTGAACACAAAGAGAGATGTAATGCATACAGGGAATTAGTTAACACTGCGAGTGTGAGTGCTGCTTATTTGCACTGTGTGATAGTTTGATGCATATGCGGTGTTGGTGACATTTCGCCAGTTTTGTATGTGTTTGGTTGAATTCACACACCCTGAGTTCTCCTACAGGTGTTGTTTCCCTTTGGGAAGCTGAAAACGTGGCTGTTAATTAACTCGCTGCCGATCCCACACTGTCAACACTTCCTTTGCAGGAATAATCTAAATGGTCTGGGAAGTCGCAAGTTCACACTTCTGCCTGCATGTGTGAGCAGTTGTATACTTGTGTGTGTGTGAAAAACACACTGTCAAAATTAAGCTATCTAAATTTTTAAACGCCTTAGAGGATTTGCATCCACATAGGCGTTTCCAGGTAGTTTTTGCAGAGACCTCTGTCCACAGTGAAACGACCAAACTGTTCATCACAGCCAACGTCTGGTAAGGAGTGGAACAGACAGCCCAGCTGACCATATCATTATTTCGTGGTTCCGACATCGTCTGACTGGCGAAGTTGGCCTTTCATCTTGTGTCTGGAATGCCATAAAAGAATGGCTTTGCCACTTGTGACTTCCTCAGCTGGCATTCTGTTGTAAATATATCACTGCACTTACATTGGATTTCAAATCTTTGGATGCTTTTTGTTAAAAAATGTGCTTAAAATTAAGTAAACTTCAAACAAAGTGCTTGTCAGATCGTCGATCGCCATCTGCCCATTTTTGGTTTTTTAACAAAAGCACATTTTCACACACATTTTAGTGGGGCGGCTGTGGCTCAGAGCAGGTTGTAAAGCTTTGGATAAATGCGCTATATAAATATAGCCAAAGGTCAACAAATGTTATATTTTGAATATTCAGCTTATAAATCCTTAAATTGAAATCAATGTTCTGTATATTACAGAACAATAATTCTACATATTGATTCACAGACAAGTGTGACAGTTAGGGAAGCCTTGGACTGCAATATTGGGACCAAAATGAACGGCGAGGTCTGAAATGCCTGTGTCATTGCTAGTCACACCTCCTCCATCTGTAGGCCATAAAATGATACCGATTACAATAACTGTAACTTATGAAGATGAAAACCATATTATCATCGCTATCTCTGCTGCTTACATTCCACCAGATGCAAATTAAAAATGGACTGCAGAATTATTTCCTGGGTGTAATTTGTGTATGTATATAAGTAACTGGATATGTTACCCTATTCTAATATAAAGTGAATTATCTGTTATGTTCTGAGTGTGTAGTATGAAGGGACTACAAACTCATTTTGTTATCCAGCCTGGTGATTGGAAAAAGTGAAGCGTGTGTGTTCAGTATGTATGGGCAAGTGTGTATGTTGCTTTGTTGTGTGGGAAGGGAGGGTTAATAATGGCCATGAAGGGTTTTCTTTCTTCTTCCTTTGTGAGGGAGCTGTCTGTGTGTACTGTATGTTGAGGGTCTATAAATAAAACAGAAGTCTATCTCTGCTGTCTGTACCTTTTAGTCGATGTAGTGCTGCAGATAACATCAGCAGTGACCTCTTCTAGTAAGGCTAAAAGATAGAAGGGTAGCTTTTCTGAAATTGTACAAATGTGGATGAACTGCAGTTCTCCCGTCTACTTCAGAGGAGTAGCACTTGCTCGATCCCAGAGAAACTGGCTGTCCGTCCAGTGCTGGTCTGTTTCAAATAAGATAGCTTCCTCAGCTGGTTGCTCTGCACACGCTGATGTGCAAGTTCCACTTTTCACTGCGTGATTTGGCTCCAGTCCCAAGAAGCATTGTTTGAAATGTGTGTCTGTTTGGGTGGAGCCCTAAAGGTAGCAGCTCGGAGAGATTCACTGTGAAGTTCAGTCATCAGAGAACGGATGGATGTGAGGAGACAGCTGGAGTGATGCAAGCACACACACGTACTTAAACGCACAAGGGTCCTTAGGGATCGCATGCACTGTGCCAGGTAGGACAAACACATGCGCACTCACATACACATTTCCACAAACACGCCCCCTTAGGCTGACATACATAGAGCCAGAGCTAGTTCAGCTGGGAGTGCAGACTGAACTGAGCCAAGAAATACAAGGACAGACAGTTTGTAGGAAAACAGCCTCGTGAAGGAAGCAAACTATTAAATATGCTAATCAGCCAAGGTGTGGTAAATTAATCTACATTTAGTAGGTATAAGACCCACATGCATGGATGCATACAGTATATGATTAGATTAGAATCATACAGTTTTCACTCATCCATTAATTCAATTAATTTTCATATCCTGTTATTGCTATGCAGGCTCACAGAGGCATTGGGTGTACGAATTATACAGTTTTAAACACCATAAAATTTTTACTCATCTAAATTGTGATTTACATCTGCATGACCGCTGAAAATACCCTTACGTTCCAAAATATAGAAAACCTACGACATACGTTCCTTTTGTCTTAGATTTCCCATAACACAATGAGTGTATGATCAAAATGAAGGCTGCACGATGTGGTAAAAAAAATCATATTGCGATTATTTTGAACATATTACGATATTATTCGCGATGAGTGGGAATGATCATTTTCGCATCACATTTTTTAAATGACAAAAACGTAATCATGATGATGTGGCATTTTTTTTTTGGGTCTTTACAAAACAACCGTGTTTTCTTACATTTGGAGACAGCAGCACTACAGTACTTCATTATAATGCTGTGTTGTTACACGTTTTACCTTTTCACCTTCCACGATTTGGATTTTGCACTTGGCCACATTGCGATGTCTTATATTTGGATTAATTGTGCAGCCCTAATCAAAATTCTAAATAGGTTTAAATATGGGATCAAAGCTGTTCATGTTTGGTCGGCCCAGGTATCCAATGGACCCCTGTAATCATTATCCAAACAAGATGGAGCCAGTGGTTTCCCTTTCTTCCTAGTTCAAATTACTGATACCCAATAGGCTTGATCTATTCCCTGGAGCATGTACCCCTTTCTTCCTATTCCAATCATAAAACATCCTCACAGTCCTCTGCTCTCAGAATTCCCAAATTTATAGAGGAGGTTGACTCAGGACGTGCTCATGTATGACACATCTCTCAACACCCAATACCCGTTCCTAACACACCATGATGTCTGCAAGCAAACAAGCAAGTATTGAATTACCTTCAGCACTCTCAATCAAACTGTCCTAACCATCGCATGCATTAGCGGTCAGGGAAAAGTGATGTTTTTCTTGCTTGAAAAATTGGACTTTCACTCTGTTTTTGCAGCATCTCACAGACTTCACCTCAACGCTTGCCAAAACCAACAGCCCACAGTCAGTCCATCCCAACCTGTCACAACATTTCCAGACACTGAACCTGTGGACATTATTTGCCTAGAAAACACCTTAACCTTCAAAGGCAGTACGTGACGGTCTAGAAAAACACTAGAAACCACTGCGTTTCAAAGGGGTCAAAAGACATTAGAACACCCTCTAGGCTAGAGAACACTCCTCTTTCCATAGAAATTGAAGGATTATATTGATAAGTCGTTTGGTAATCTGCCTGCATAAATGAATAACATTTTCATAAATTGTATTGACAAATTACTCATATACACAGGCAAAGCTGAAGAAACGCAGAAGTCACAAAACGCTTTCCTCACAGTGACATCAGAATTACAAGCCAGGGCAGTTTGTGTGTTGACAAAACAGTCTCACCTCAAGGTCCATTTAGTTGCTGTCCTGGAGCTTCCGAACCTATTGCATGATCTTCATCAGCAGATGAAGTTTTGATCTGGTCAAACTGTAGCTCGGCAGATGGAGTTTGACCATTTTGTAATGGAATTGCAGATGTTTCACTTAAAAATAATAAATTCTGAGCACTTTAGCGGTTCGCTTTCTTGTTGGCTTTAAGAAGGGGTTCAGATTTTTTCCAAGTCGATCTCCATACGTTACGAGCTAATGGTCGCTGTAATCATTATGGGGGGGGGGGATAAAAGCCACAGTCCTTTTTCTAGGCAGAAATGCATTCTTAAGCTCAGCCAAAGCTAATATGAGGCTTCAGCAGTGGGAATTAGCTAAATTAAGTTTCTTAGTCCTGGTAGCTTGTGTGGGTACATTGCCAGTGTTTTGTCCCGGCTGTGAAACTAACCAGTCATATACCTCCAGTGCAGTTCAGACAACCCTAACCCAAAAACAAGGAATTTCATTCTAAAAAGGCTATAACTTTGAGTTTGAAGTGGGTATCGTCCAGTCTGCTGAGGCCCCATAGCTATTTGGCTGAATTTCAGAATGCATCTCTGGGACTATGGATTTGGTACTGAGTATTGCAACAAAAACTTGGAAAAAATCCAAATCAGCCCTTTGAGTTGTCGTTTTTTTGTGTGTTCTTGTCACAAGTTTGCTTGTTCGCTGTATGTTGGGAACATGTACAGTAAGGTTGTGTTCTAAAGTGCAACATGGAGCACGAGTCTTCATGAGTTACGTGTTGACGGCTTCATGAGGTTGGCCCTGATTTGTCAAACAAAATTGCATGACCAGAGTAAATTCTTATTGCTTATTAGCTTCTTGGGCTCCAAACTTATGTTCCAGGAAGACATGGATTTCCACTCCATTTTCCCCCCAGAAGTCACAGTATTAACAACCATAAAACAAAACTCCTACCCACCATGACTAAGTATAGCACACTGCCTCTGAGGGATTAAAATTTGTCCACTCAAAACAATGAATCATTTCCCTCCAACATGTCCCCCAGGGCTCCGTTCTGGGCAAGATTGTAATATCGTCTTTTTAGGCTGCATGTATGCTCCTCGGTGCCGTGAAACCATAAGAATGTATTGAACTCAGTTTTGTCGTTTTACTGTGTACAACGTGCTTATGTACCCAATGTAAAATGATAGATTATGGGTATTATTTGGCTACGAAACCCTCCAAAACCCTTCTGAACATCTTAATGCATGCTCCATTTCATTCAGGCAGCTAGTTAAAGTTGCTGGCATGACTTTGACCCTGAATTCTCCTTTTTATATAAAATCACATTTACAGTATAAGTTTCCAGGGCATCATTGTTCCATCTCTGTAATAAGCTGCCAAGTTAAGAAACATATTAACATTAGGTTATACAAAGAAAATGGAGCAAAACACACACACACACACCCCCACACACAAGCATTGGCCCACATCACAACATTTGTGAAATGCTTGTACTTTCTTGTTTTCAGTACTCTTCATCTTCATCTTTATTCATGGCCTCTGTTCTTTGTGAAGCACTTACTGAAAAACCTGTGTTAAGAACATTTTATGAATAAATTTAACTCCAGTTAACAAGCACATCCGCCCTTTATAACTGCACAAACCTTCCTTTCTTTCTTTCTTTCTTTCTTTCTTTCTTTCGGTTCTCCCTCCCTACATACCTTTATTAGAACGGTTTTAGCAAGGGTCCAGGAAGTAATACGAGGAAGACATTGTCCCAGTTACCCTCATCACTGATCCTTCTTACTGCAGCGTACCTATTCTTCCTCATTCTTTTGAGAAACTGTTCCATAACCTCATGAGATTCAGCTGTAGCCATCTTCTCTCATTCTCAAGCATTTTGATCTTTGATAGCCAGAATGTACATTGAGCCTTAGGCAATGTATGTTGCCAGGCATAACACGCATTCGCGGGTAGGTGGTATCATAAAATTGCTAAATGCCTGAAATACTATGGTTGAACGACAGGTTGCAAGGAGATATTGTGGGAAGGGGGTGAGGAGGGTGGGCACCAAGTCGTTCAGAGACTCAACTACAGTAGTAATGCAAACTGCTTTGAGCCCTTTTGTTTTCAGGTGCTGCATCCTGACATGTGTTACCTTGTGATCTAACTTCAGCTTTGTTTGGCACAGCAACAGCGTGAAGCGAAGTTTACCCTTTTTTGTTTTCTATGGGACACAAGCAATTTGCTACTCAACGCATTGTAGCCGGCGCCATATGATGCACATCAAAACACCCGTGCTGATTCTTTTTTTCTGTTTAAAATCCCGTACACTGGCTGCGTCTTGACTCACTGCAACTGTCAGAAAACGAGTGTGCCATGTTACGTGAGTGTTGGAGTTTCACTTCCTCAGTCGAGGAGGGAGAAGAAAAAGTGGCAAAAAGAGGCACATAGTTAAGCAGTGACAATCACCGCTTCAAATGTTGGTACCAGCAGGCAGAAAAAAGATTAGGGCTGCAACTAATGATATTGTTGCAAATTAAATAATCAGTCAGTTGCTTTTTTGTTTCATTGTTTTGGTCTATAAAATGTCAGATAATAGACAATATAGTCCATACAGACAGTGTTACAAAACAGCAGTAAATCCTCACATGTGAGTAGCTGAATGCAGCAAATTGACAGTGGATTAATCATTCCAGGACTACAAATGTTGCACAACACAATCCAGTCACTTGAGTTTGCAGGCCTGAGTATTCAAATCCAGAGGAGACCTCATGTATGCAGACCAGCATACAGCATGTTCATGACAGAACTGGGGAGCTTTGATCCTCCTACATCACTCCAAATCCAGACAAATCACTTTTTTTCTTATAAAAAACAAAAGTGTTTAAATTGTTAAAAGTATATAATCTCCATTACCAGCCCAGAGGGGGCAGTGTGTCACTGTGTGGGGGAAGTTGAGCCCCAGGTCAGGGGGGAAACTGCAACATTTATCCCCTCTTACATCACCTCTCATCCTGACAAAGTGCACTGAGTGCTTCAGGGGCATACTAATTCGCCTGATGTGTATTAGCTCCCCATATCTGCAATGACAGTAATTTGGCTGAAAGGTGAAAACAAGTCTAGACCCAATTGCAGACATCCAGTCAGCAAAAGCTGATATTTAGCTCAAGATCTCTGCTTGTGAAGACAAAGGAAAATGCCCAAATAGTATGTGCACAGGTGACAAATATATGTGACCACACAGGCAGAAAATGAGAGTGATTATTGCCACTTTCTTGACTTGATCATCTTACATATCTGCTGAAATTTAAAAAAAGTTTCAAGTTTAATGCATTTAAAATGCATTTGTAAAGTTGTTAAGATGTTAAGCTTTGTAATGTCACTTTAGCTTTTAGTCTTTATATGTTGACATGCATGAGCTTTGTTTTAGGCTATATTAATGCAAAGTAATACATTTTCTAAAATTGTTGCACAACTCAAGTTGCAGTGAGTGTTGGCAGTCAGAGATCCCGCGGTTTGATCTGTGTCACAAAAGTAGACGCACAATTTTTGCGGCAAGAGAAAATATTTTTTTTTTCGTAGTCTCTGTGTGAACAAGTGTCCTATTCAGCATTTCAATTTCAAACATGTTTGTTTCTAGTGCAGATTCAAATTCCCACACATCATTGATATTCACTCTTGAAAGCAAATAGTTCAAGGAAACATGTGGGTCCACAGAGAAATGCCGTACTTACTCATTTTCAAGAGGCAGAATCTGACTCAGACAAACGCCCTGTCACCGGCCTCTCCATGAGCCCATATGGGGCTCAGAGCCTCTTAGACTTTTTGTCATGCCTGCAGTGGGGGCCGTAACAAACCTGATTTATTCGGCATGCTGCTGTGAGCACACCCATCTGTGAACTGCCTGTTAAACTGATTTGTGCAAAGGATCAATTTCCATCTGATGGTTCTATTGGTCTGTATTGCTGCACGCTAAGAAGTGTTGCAAGAAATGTGAAACAAGATCTCATTTTCCATCATATGTTGCATGCCTTGGCATGATAGAGCATCATTGTTGTACATCAGCCAACTAATTTTAGCTATGTCTCTCTATCAAAATACAAATCGCATCTTCTGCCTCACCGCATGGTGTCTCGCTCCCAACCACAGACATATTTTCAGGATTTTTTTATTTTTTTAGTGTCATTTCAAAATAAAACTTCATTGTGTTGTATGTGCAGATATTTATGCAGGTGCAATGGAGAAGCAGGCAAAAAAACTTTCAAAGACATGTCCAAGACAGGATAGTTCATTCAAGTTCTATTTGCTGCTATCTTAGCGCATTAGCATCCTTCAAATGCAGGCTGTATCTTCGCTTTTGTCTTTTGTCTCACTAACTTTCTCCTCTCCAGGGCCAACTTGAAACTGTCGGCTCCCTCATGCAATATCAAGAAAAAATATAACACCAAGATGTCTGGTTTACTTTCACTCTCAGAACATGACAGATGAAAAATAGAGGGAGAGAGAAAACATCATAGGCAGCAAAACCTTGGAGAGCCCACTGCAACCAATCTCGGCTTCACAGGCGTGCAGTGGTGCGCTGTGGGAAGTAGGGGTGGCGCACTGTTGTGTTTCAGGGGGAGAGGGAGAGAATGAGAGAAGATGGCAGCAAATGAAGTTGGCGGGCTGTGGAGTATTGTTCCCTCCTGCTCGCAGTAATGAACTGGCCTTCGGAACAAACTGGGGAAATTGGTCCTCGGTGGGCCCAGAGCCTTCTTTTTCACATCGGTCAGGTGCGTTCGTCACACGTGGAAACATACACATGCATACTATAAAGAATCCTTACTCTGTGACAGACTGTACTCAGCAGAGTTGGTCCCCTTTCATCCCCTTCACATTCCATTATAATGCCCTTATACTTGTGTTGTCGTCTGCTGGAGATGAATGATGGTGCACAAGATCAGCTGTTAGGGCCTAGGTTCAAACCTAACCTTCCATGATATGCCTGGCTCTTACCGCATTCATATGTGCACCAGGCGTCTAAACATCAGTGTTTATTGACCACAGCTACTCACTGAGTGTGCAGTGGTTTGTTTAATGCTCACCCATGAATAATAATAGAGAAGTCTTAGACACATCTGCATACTAGCCTTAATGAAAGTATAAACCAATTTAAATAAAAATGTTTGTGATTTGACTGGACAAAATTAGTTTATGAATACCTAATGTAGTTTTAAAATATCCATCCATTTTATCTATTTATTTGTGCTGGAGCAGAAAATAAAATATTCATGACAAGGCAGATCAAATACATATTATGCAGTCATAGTGTTAAGTGCGTTCTCTTCGCTTTGACCAAGTTCGAGTCCCACTGTTTAAGGTTTGAGCTGTATTTTCCATACAGGGTGGGTCGTTAGGGGCAATTAAACAGCCGATGTACGAAACGTATTGGAGGTACTTTAAAGTTCCCATGCTGTGCTAGGTCAATAAAAGGTTACAGCTAGCAGGCCTTGAATGGGACATGGAGGGAGAGATACTGAATAACTGAATAATTATTATTTGGTAGTGTTGGAAATTAACGTTTTTGTCCACCTGCTGCTTAGCGGTTCTGCGCATGTGCATGACCCCCAGTCTCCCTGAAAGCTTACATAGAGATATTATAATATATATAACAACATGCTCCCCATATTCTTGCGATATACATGGAGTCAGTAGTGGTATAATATAAAATGATTCTGTAGTGGGAGTATTATTTGGTGTTGGTCTATTGAAATACCTGATTTCTTAAATAATGATATTATCCAGTATCAAGATTTGCCCCCCGTATTCTTACAATACACTTACCCCTTTTTGTAATCCAAAACATAGATATCATAATACTGTGAGTTATACCTTTTTTATGGGATATACACAACTGGAAATGGAAATACAAAAGGTAGAATTTTCAACGGCATAAATCATCAGAACACCGGCAGTGTGTAAACTCGTAAAATACTGATATTCTCTCTCTCTCTCGCACCTATGATGTACGCACATGCGGTTAATTTGTGGCTCAGCTCGAAGGTTATATAACTGCTGTTCCTAAGGTGGCAAGTTTACATACATTAGTCAAATATAACTGACCGCACAATCAAATGTTAGACTGAAATTATTAATAGTTTCACCATGTTCAGTAAGGGGCGTTCCTACATCTCGTCCATTCTGGCTTTCACTTCCTGCCCCATTCTGAATTTCAACTGTCATCGGAATCATTTGACTGCAAACAACCTATCGGCGTAGGCTCATAAGGAGGCTTGACGTCTAAAAATGCCAGAACAAAACAAAAGTACCACATTTAGCTATACTCATAAGAACCCATCTTTACATAGTAATTTAGTGCATGTGTTCCTGTTTAGCCAATACATCCTTCATTAATCAGTTCAACAATGTATATTCACTGGATTCATACATAATATCAGCAATATAGTGATAAAAATACACTTTGTACCTGTTATTCGATTCCTTCTACATATATTATGTGAGCCTGGACAGACATGGATGTAAACTAGCAACTTGACTGGTTAGCGGAGGCAAGCGCAGGGCGGTAATTCTTGGTTATTTATAAAATTGTACTATAATACAAAGACAAAGTTGCTCTACCCTGCAACACATGAACAATGCTGCTCCTCATCCTCAGTTGGTGAACATGCTGCATTTTTGTCTGCGACATCTAGCTTTTGGCTCAGTATTTTTGCCGTTCCATAATGTATGTAGCCATTATGTGTGTATTTAAGACCCCTTTTAGAGGCTTCTCATTTTAAAACAATTAGCTGGAAACCTAAAAAATTAAGCAGGGGACAGTTTTTTTCAACCAACTCGTGGATTTAAGTGGTTCAGCATTAGTAATAGCTTGCACTAGCTAGCTGCAGTTGACTCAAATCTGCTAGCGACAGTCGTCATCTTAGCTGACAAAATCCTTGGTCATTAGCTATAAATGAGAAGCCTGCTTTTGTTGACTCCGTATGAAATCTAAGACCCATTGTTTAAAAAAAGCCAGTGACTTTCTCTCACCGGTCAGAGCGGTCCCCTCTGACACATAATAAACATTAATTCTTCATGCTAGGTGTTTCTACCGGTTTTCGTTTCTTCCCCCGGCTGTTATAAACGTGCTTATTCCTGAAAGAATTCATTTAAACTTTAATTGTGGCCGGCCTTCGGAGGATGACTCAGAGCCACACATGGATGCTCCTGTGTTATTATTCCTGTTCATCCATATATTTTATTCATGAGTCTTACTGTACTGTTGAGCGAAAGGGGATTTCAGCCTTGGTTTGAGAATGACCATGACGACTGGAGAGAGATAAAGCCAAGATCTGTGAGCCATTTTGTCTCCGAGGAGCTGCAATCTCTCGGCCCGTTTACAAAAAGAAAAGGAGAAGAAACAGTGTAATAAGATGATCACTGAAGAAGGGGGCCCTTCAGAGCTTTGCAATGCCCAGTTTTGTTAATATATGGAGAGGGATTGTGGAGTAACTGAAGTCGTTTTCGATAACTCTTGATCTTCTGACTGCCGTAATTAAATTGCCCAATGGAGGAGTGAGAGCGTTACCTTCCCTTCCAGCACTGTAATGTCTGCCCCCTCTTTAACATGGCAAGCGTTATGAGTCACAGGTCCTCATTACAAACAAGGCCGGGCTCTAATGTGTAAAATTAAGGATGTGTTCTCAATTCCAGCATGCATTGACCTCTAAACCTCCATTATTGTAGCAACAGGATGGGCAGAATCTAGATCTGTTCTCTTGCTTTGTTTCTACAGTATGTCTTGTCTTTTTCATATTCCTCGACCTCTCCCCTTCCCTCTTTCATCGTCCTCCCTTTTTCTCTTTTTTCCTTTTTCGCCCTTCCTCTCTGACTGACTCAGCTTCACATCAATCACAGCAATGTTTATTGTCAATGAAATATTTAGTATGAGGGGGCCTGTGTACACACATTGCACACATTGCAGCTTTCATCTCATCCTGAAACAATAGATATGTGTGTCCCTGTTGTGTGTGTGTGTGTGTGTGTGTGTGTGTGTGTGTGTGTTCGTCTTGACTGATTTAGATGCAGTACCTTATCTTGATGGGTTCTTATGCTATTTCCGCGATTGGGCTAGGATATACAGACAGATTCACATCTCAACGTTCATCTGAGATTTGTCACGACAGTCAACACGTAAATAACATGCCTTCAGGGGTTTGGGGTTTAGTATCTTGCCCAATCTAGCCGATATTACGATTAGTGGGCGACCAGCTCTACCTCTAAGCCACAGTTGTGCAATGCAAGCTTACTCATTAAGTTCCATAAGCCTTGCCATTATTCAATCTTTCCCATAACACTTTATTTTAATCTCCCGGTTTAACATGTTTAAGCAGTGAATTAAAGTTGATAACTGGTGAATAACAATATCATGTAATGATAAGCCTAGATAATTTTGTTACATACATTTGTAAGTGTTTATTAATGCATTTATATATCTTAGTGTGTTTATAAAGCATTTGTTATAAATCCTTCACAGGTATTCAAAACTCCCAAAGACTATGTTTAATATGTAATATGTTATGTTTTACTATTGTAGCATTCATTAACTGTTTACACACCAGATATGAATATTTCATAAGAGGTATTATAGTGTTGACTAATACGTCAATAAACACTTAAAATGTCCTTGTATTTTACAACTACATTGTTGTGAAATAGTCATAAAACATTTATTAATTGTTTATATGCTGCTTATAAATGCTAAATTATCCTTAACTTAATCATCCTTTTATATGGTTAAATACCCTATTTTATAGGCTCATAAAAGAGCTATATCATAATAGCTCATTTTGTGGCACAGTATATATTCTACCATACTGGATAATAGACGTTTGACAGAAGAAAATGGGCATTAATTTAAGAATGCCAAAACCTCGTAATAAAAATTGGAGAGTATTCAAGTGGTAACGAGAACACATGGCTAGGGAGACAGTAAGCAATTTAGTAGCCAAGTTTAATTAAAGTGCCACTGTGGATGCATCGCACTGCAAGAAGTTAAAAAGGCTAACTTAAGCTGGTACATGGAGAGAACCCTATGAATCAGATTGAGATAAGTAATGGATACAAATAGTCTGTGTCACATATAAAAGCCGTGACTTGTATGTATATATAAGTGTCAGCAAATGACAATAAAAAAACATGTGACAGATGAGAGAAATGTTGACTAAAATGCAGATAGCAAACTGTTGACTGTCTAGAATTCTGGCTATTAACAGCACTGGTAGAGGATATGACAGATAATTAGGTGTAGTTCTTCTTTAAGACACGAATATGGCCCAGAAAATGAAAAGCTAAAAGCCAGATATCATGCACACAAAACAACCTCAATAACCATCCCCAGATATACGAAATGATAGTCCTCTTGTGTTATAACATTTGACTTGTTGCACCTTTTTAAATATTATAGTATTGCAATTTACAGTACTGACAGATCCTTTAACACAGCTACAGTTGGTGCTGGTGGATAGAAGCGCTCAGAAAGATCAAAACAAAAAATAGGAGTTCTTGCCATCTTTAAAAGTCAGTGAATGTTTTTTGTAGTCGGCATATTAATGTGCTGGCTGCTGGTTTGCATCTAGAGTGTTGTGACAATGAATCCTAAAACCCAGAAATGAGTTGGCATTTTAGCACTTCCGGTTCCCTCGTCTCACATGTTTAGTTTTTTTACTTCTTGCGATTTCAGTTGCGCCTCAAAAATCATAAAAGTGGTGTTAATTTGTGAAGATTATCTTTGTGAACAAAACGTGGATGACAAACGGTATTTAATGCAGAACAGAAAAGGAGGCATTCATAACTGGCAATACAAGAAGCAACGTCAGTCAAAAAAAGGAGCCATGATAATGGATGGAAAGAACACCTACTGGGCTGAAATTGAAAATAAACTGCAGGGGGACAGTGTGATATGGAGAGATGTGGAGTGCTATAAGCAGCCAGGCCAAATGGTAGAGGGGACAGGGTGAATAAGACAAACTATTTTTAAACAGGTTTGACACAAGGGCCCCAGGCCATCTACTCACTGCACAGCTCAGTTGGCTGCCCGAATGGGACCCAGCCTACCACCACCCACAAACACCCTCTAATGGCACTCAAACTGCCCACATCTCTCCCTCTCTTAAGCCCACTGTATGCTTGCGAGAAAATGAAGACCTCTGGCAGGTCGTCGCAGACAAAAGTCCCAACACATTTGCAAGAGAATTTGGAAGCACTTCCTTGAGTTTGGACAGTGTGCACAGACTAGAAAAAATAAAGTGGAACTTCCTTTTCTGGTTCTTTACATTGCTTTACTACTCCAGGATAACATATAGCACAAAACCACCGCTAATTACATGTTTTCAGTGAGTTTATGTGAAGAATATTAGATGCTGAACCCCGAAACTGACGAACTGATCCCCTGTATGGCAGCCCTACCGCAGATTTAAAGAATAGTTTGACATTTGGGAAAATGCACGTATTCACTTTTTGTTAAGTACATAGACAGTATATAAAGATGGAAGATGTGTCTCCACTTCCTCCCACTGTACAAAAATGAAGCCAAAATATCCCAGGTGCGGCCGCTGCCATCTTGGGCTGGTGACGTCTTTTGGAGCCAGAATCTGCACAGCAGTGATTGGGGTTGGAGCCGCAGTATTGAGGTCCCGCCCATACACCCAGCCCATACACCCTGTCCATCAGGAAGCCCCCATTTTATAGCATCAAATAACTAATAAAGACCACACTTATCAGAAAAACACTTGAACAAAAATCAGCATGGTAAGAACTACCTAAAATGACAGAAACCATCTTTAGGAAAAATGTATTTGACAGCTACTTTTTGTACTTTTTGTCTCATCCGCTAACATGGAGGGGGCGGGGTTTATGGCCTATACATCAGCCAGACACCAGGGGGTGAATGAGATGTTTTGGCTTCACTTTTGGGGTTGTTATGTCATCCATCTTTATATAGAGTCAGTGGTTAAGTATGCAGCTAGTGCCAGGAGGCGATTAGCATTAAGTCCGGAATTTAGCCTTCAATATTGTAATATATTATTCCAAACTATGCCAGCACCTCTTAAGCTCTCTAAATACTTTCACAAGTTATATCTTGTTGGTTTAATCCTCACACAAAACAATACATGGTGTTAATTAGTGAGCTTTTGAAGTATGAGTAGTTGGTTTTTTAACTTTGGATAGTGAAGTATGGGGTCCACTCAGTCATCATAGCTATACCCATTGGGACAAACATTCAACAGAGTCTAAATACCCACTGATAATTAACCTTCAAAAGAGAGCACTCAAATGTTTCAATCAAATCCAGCCCCCTAGATACCCTCCATTCCAAAGCCCTCCAAACCCAAGAGCTGAGCCCAGAAAAGAGTCCCCTATTACAGTTGGTGCTGAGACTAACTACCCCCTCTCGGACATCCACTGACCAGTGTCACAACAACGCTGCTTTCCAAACACCAATCAGAGTAAGCCAAATTATAACGCAATGTAAAGAAACCTATTTGGAACACTGGAAAGAAGAAACTAAAAGCCAAAGTGTTATTTGGCACCAAAAGGAGATTATGAATTGGCAGATTATCTCTCAACTGTCAGATATAGAAAGCAGAGACAGATCCTAAGTACAGGCTCAGTGAACACAAACTGGCAATCGAAAAAGGAAGACACAAAAAATCATGGCAACAAAAAGGAAACCGAATATGTGGTCACTGTTTAACAGGTGAGAGTTAGATGAAAGGATTAATACCACTCGTGTTTGTAGGCTACAGCCAGCAGCTGGTTAGCTTTGCGTAACATAAAGACTGGAAACAGGTGGGAAAAGTAGCCTGATCTGTCTGAAGGTACCAAAATCTGCCTACCAATCTTGTTTGTTTAAGGCGTACTAAAAAGGGTAAAAACGAGAAGTTTTTGGGGGGGTTGTTCGCCAGACTATTTCTTGTCTGGGAGCAGACGGCATGAGCTAAGCTAACCAACTGTCGGCTGTAGCCTTATATTGGACACATGAACACATAGAGTGGTATCGATCTTTTTATCTTAACTCTTTGTAAGAAAGCAAATAATCCTAGTGGACAGCAGAAACATGGCATTAAGTGGTTATACTTAGGGTTTGGGTCAAGGCTAGTGACAGGTTCTGTTTGTCTGTGGTCACACATTTTGATGATCAACTAAGAGACCGCCAAAGTATTGCCTCTCTTTTACAGAAAAGCTTGATGTATTTCAATGCAATACTTTTAATTGCATGAAAAGATCAGTTGTTGTCGAGTCAACTCAACCAGACCTGTTTTTTAATTTCCTATTAAACTTTATTTTAGTACAAGTGTGGAGCAGTTGGGGACACGGGCACAAACAAATTCAGCAGTGTTGGCATGGTGACTTGAATTTCAACACCTTTTGGTAGGAATATAATAATAGGAAGCAGAAACACAACACAGACTCTTAATTTAGGCATATGCTTAGACAAAACGAAGAAGGCTCTCTGAAATGTCAGGTGTGTTTAGGCTGCCTTGCGTGCTGCCTCTAACTACTTCTTCTGTAATTGTTTAAGTTTGTCTTCTATTTCAGTGCAGATATTTGTTCAATCACTAAAGATCAAGGGTTATTTAAGTCTAGAAAAAATACACAAATTTAAATCTGCTTTCAAATGTATTTATCCAACCACTCAACCTGTTAAACCACAGTATGTTGTCGTTAATGTGGATCAGTCTCTGCACGGCTGGCGTCTGAGAACAGTTTTGATGGTATGCCATGGATGTTTGAGCACCACAGTTAGGTTAGCCCTCTCTTTCTTCCTATCCAAGCCCCTCATTCTCACACACTTGAGGGCAACCTTGATCACACTGCCAATGACACTGATGAGACAACTAGGCCACTGCTTTGACATATTGAGAGCAAAAAATATGGGGGGGGGGGGGGGGGGAATTATTTCTCTTAATTTGTGCCACATCATTAGTTTAGATGAACCAATGATTAGCCATTAGAAAAGACTGTCGACTTTGACTGTTCTGACCCAAACTTAGATATATAAAAAAAAGAACAAATTACACTGGATTTAAGTTTGATTGCAGCTGGCGCAGAATAAGGGTGGACTCCTTTTAAAAGCTGCCCTATAACACTTGCTTCCTGCTTTCTTACAGTGCAGATGCTTTGCTGCTTGCTTACATTCTTTTGCTGATATTCTTGTTATTTCTGCTAGAAATAATGAGCAACGCCTCCTGGATACTAACAAATCATTGGGACTGGTATTGATTCAGATAAAGTAAGCTATCGGCACATCTTCAGCATGTTTACAACCTCCTCAGTACTACGTGAGTTTGGCCTATCAACAGTACAAGCCTGTACTACAGTGACTGGATACCTAGCTAAGGCTAATTAGCAGCAAGGTGCCTCCAAGATGTACAAACTTCTACAGAAAACTGCAGTGCTGGAAACAAAAATCCACTGGTTAGAAGTGAACATGGAAGTGAATGGACTATGTGGTAATGACAAGACTTTACTCAAAGCAGTGGACAAGAGCATGCTAACACATGGCTAATTAGCATCAACAAGACTACCAAGAAACAGGAGGGCTGTGTACCAGGTAATGAATCTAAAAGTGGCAGTCTTTCCTGGAACTCTCTTGGTGCAAAGCCTAAGAGTAAATCATTTCCCTGGGAAATGGGAGGATGAGTAACAGGAAGAGCCCAGCACCCTGAGATTTGTGATGCGACTGGCTGGCCTGCATTATCATCCAGGCAGAGCGCCTCTTCAACCCCTGTTCTTAGTAGGACACAGCTGTGGACAGCTGCAAAAGGCAGCGTTAGCAACAAACCTCCCCAGCAACCAAGTGTGGCACTGCAAAACAAATTTGCTCCCCTGTTGCAGGACCCTGGATTTCTGTTTGATGACTTAGATAACCTCTCATCTTCACACAGCAGGGTAAGGACTGAGAGTAAACCAGAAAGTAAAAGGCTAAAGGGAAAGCTAACGACTGGGCCTCAAACTCTGATTGTGGATGATTTCGCCCTTAAAGATGTAAGAAGCATGTGCAGTAGAAACACCAATATAATCTACTTTCCCAAGAATATGGTCTCTGACTTAAAAGAAAGAATCCTGCATATTGTGGCTGCACACCCAAATGTGGAAAATATCATACTGCATGTTGGGACCAATGGTGGTGTGAAACAGGACTTTATTGATCTGTTGAAGACAGTCAGCTCTCTGAAAGCTGAGGTGTTTATCAGTGCCCCTCTACCTCCAGTCAGAAGAGGAGTTGAGAGATTCAGCAGATTGTTGGCACTGACCAACACATTGCTCTCAACTGCACGCAACGGCCAATCACCGCATTTTTTTGACCATTTCAACTTTTTCTGGTACCGCAGAACTGCTTGTGTCCTCACTAAGACCAAGAAAGTGGATCACATCACTCCAGTTCTGAGGTCTTTAAACTGGCTTCCTGTCTGTCAGAGAATTGACTTGAAAGTACTACTGTTGGTTTATAAAGCACTGAATGGTTTCGGGCCAGAGTACATTTCTGATCTTCTACTATGTTATGAACAATCCAGTCCTCTCAGGTCATCTGGGATCAGGTCTGCTTTCAGTCCCCAGAGTCAAAACTAAACACGGAGAAGCAGCGTTTAGCTTTTATGTTCCATACAGTGGCTTGCAAAAGTATTCATATTCCTTGAACTTTTACCACATTTTTTCACATGTATTTTATTGAGATTTTATGTGATAGACCAACACAAAGTGGCACATAATTGGGAAGCGGAAGTCAAATTATACATGGTTTTCAAAATCTTTTACAAATAAAAATCTGGAAAGTGTGGTGGCAAAAGTATTGAGCCCCCTTTACTCTGATACCCCGAAATAAAACCCAGTGCAACCAATTGCCTTCAGAAGTCAGCTAATTGGTAAATAGTGTCCACCTGTGTGTAATCTAATCTAATCTAAGGTGTTCTGTGAAGGCCTCAGAGGTTTGTTAGAGAACATTAGTGAACAAACAGCACCATGGAGCCTAAGGAACACACCAGACAGGTCAGGGATAATGTTACAGAGAAGTTTAAAGCAGGGTTAGGTTATAAAAAAATATCCCAAGCTTTGAACATCTCACCGAGCATTGTTCAATCCATAATCTGAAAATGGGAAGAGTATGGCACAACTGCGAACCTACCAAGAAATGGCCGTCCACCTAACCTTACAGGCCGGGCAAGGACAGCATTGATCAGAGAAGCAGCCAAGAGGCCCGTGGTCACTCTGGAGGAGCTGCAGAGATCCACAGCTCAGATGGGAGAATCTGTCCACAGGACAACTATTAGTCGTGCACTCCACAAATCTGGCCTTCACGGAAGAGCGGCAAGAAGAAAGCCATTGTTGGAAAAAAAGCCATAAGGAGTCCCGTTTGTGGTTTGCCAAAAGCCATGTGGGGGACACCGCAAACTCGTGGAAGAAGGTGCTCTGGTCAGATGAGACCAAAATTGAAGTTTTTGGCCTAAAAGCAAGACGCTATGTGTGGCGGAAAACTAACGCTGCACATCACCCTGAACACCATCCCCACTGTGAAACATGGGGGTGGTAGCATCAAGCTGTAGGGATGCATTTCTTCAGCAGGGACAGGGAAGCTGGTCAGTTGATGGGTGGATGGATGGAGCCAAATATATATTTATATATATATATATATATATATTTATTTAAAAAAAAATGTTATTAATTATGCGCCACTTTGTGTTGGTCTATCACATGAAATCCCAATAAAATACATTTACATTTGTTAAACTGTAGGTCTCCTGCAGCTCTCACTTGTTTTAAAGACTTTAAAAGACTTTTCTGTTTGATTTTATCAAATCGAATAATGATTAATTCCTTAAACTTTTACTCTCCTGTTTTATCTTGTTTTAATTTTCTATTTAACTCTTAAGTGTTTTTAAATGTCTTTTATGTTGCTTTATGTTTTGTGTAATGCACTTTGAATTGCCTTGCTGTTGAAATGTGCTATACAAATAAACTTGCCTTGCCTTACCTTGCCTATAGAGAGAAGGGAAAAACGTCTGCTTTTGTACCAAGGGCAGTTATGAAGATTGATCAGTCAATTTGCAATGACTGAATCCTATCTGCGCTGAAAAATTGTCTCAAAGCATGTGGTCTTCAAACAAAAATTGCTTCCGAGCAGAGTGTCTCTGAGGCTTTGTGCGCAGGTGTTTCTTGTATGTATTTACAATTTGCGTGTGTGAGCACAGGTGTGTTCTCTTTGTGTTCCGTGCGAATGCGTGCCTTGTCGTCCATGGGCATTGCCTGTATCCAAGAGCTGTCCTCCCTGTCAGATCTCAGGTATTTATAAGTCTCGACAGTGGAAGACAGATCACCAGGCCTCTAGCCGCCACACATCCATCCTTCCCAGGGCATCCAAAGACAGACTTCACCATGCATTACTCATTCCCATGCTGCTACAAACCAAATTTTCAGCTGCTTTCCATTGGTTTATCATTGCGTGCTGTGGGCGTGCATCAGCGGGAAGCATGGTTGTGCTGATGTCTTCAGAGTTGATATATCTTCAGAGGTAGGCTGTTCTCTTTGAATTCATACTTTCCCTCATGCCACTTTGAACGACACTGTCCCCTGTGTACAGTGCTTACATTTCCTGTGGTGCGCTGTCTGTCACCTCAAGTTGGTTTCGCCTGTGTTTGTTTGCATACTTGTGTGCGCCTCTCTGTGTGTGGCTGTGTCTGAGAGTGCTCGGTTGTGCCGTCTGTTGGGGAAAACTGGCTTGAAGAGATTTGCACCCAAACTGGATTTTCTGTACACTAACAGAAGCATACATATTGATTAGAAAAAACATTTAGATCTGTTTGTTTGTTAACAAATCTGATATTGAAATTAGGAAATGGAGTATTCCAAGTGGGTCAGTAGGCCTGTTTTATTTATTCATGTTCCCAGTGTGGCCTCAGATAGTTGTACCAGATACATTCTGTTGTTTAAACAAGACAGAAGGAGATATTTGCTAAGCGTGCCACAACTTACCATAGGGGGCACAGAATTTTGCATCACTCATTTTTTTTTTCTTTAGCAGGGTAAGACTACTAAGACTTTAGATGTAAATGAACCCAGCCGCAGTTCATCTGATTTGCATAAAAGGCAGCTAAGTAAGACCTGATGCCAGGCTGTTTTGATGTGTTTTGCGCACGTTTGGATGTAATGAAGCACTGCTGTTGAAAAGAAGACACTTTTCAGACTGCAAGTGTACACTTATCATGAGAAATATTAAATAGCGTGATGTTGTCAGCGTAAAATGACCAGCGATTTGGTGACTTTTGGTAAAACTTTTCAGCTTCTTTGACCAGATAATTTCCAGCAACAGTTGAAAAGTAATATAACGGCCTGCTTAATTACTGGCATTAATAAGCAGGAAGCAACCAAGAGAACCAACGTTAAGGTAGTGTCGTTGTTGCTCTTTTGTCTTGTGTTGTGGAGCTGAGTGATGAGCTCCGGCAAAGTAAGTTCATAATGCATCTTTTAATTTGCGTTTCTCTCTCTCTCTCACGCTCTGTCCGTCTCCCTAGCTCGCTGTTTATCCCTGCTGTAATCTCTCCCCCTCTGTGCGTGTTTGCTGAAACAGTGCTGCAGATTTTACACCTGCTTTCTCCCAGCCTCTAAATTGGTCACTCTGCTGTGGTAAATCAGGCGCTGATGGTATTTATATAAATTTCCATTCCCTCCTCCCATTTTGCATCTCCAAACAGAAACGCCTTAAATTACATATTGCATAAAACCAAACGTACAATTTTTACAGGCTTAATTTTATGCTCCTTTAGTATATAAGGACAAACAAAATTTGACTGTTTGGTGCCTTTTACAAAAGGCTGCAAATCTTGAGTAAATAGTACCTGAAGAGTCTACAGCCATGCTAGTGGCTCTGTGAGGCTGTAATGCTCCAAACTGTTAGACAAAATTTTCCCAAAACAATTTTGGACTGACAATCTGACATTGAGCATCCATAGTGCCACTCTGCTACAGTAGTGTGGCTATAAATGTTTTTACACCAGACATTTCAGCTCTCTTGTCCAGTGTTTACTGAATGGCAGTAGCCTAGAGAAGTTGGCAGGATGCTGGACGCCTGCCAGTTCGAATCCTCAGACCAGTCAGAAAAGTAAATGAGTAATGCTTTCTGAGTAATAACCGTAGAAATCATATGCTGAAGTGGCCTTAAGCAAGGTGCTTAATCCCTGACTGCTACAGAAAAGCTGCTTAGTTGCAGGAGACAGGAGATGACTGGTTACTCTAAGCAGCCTGTGGGTGTGTTGCGTGGAACTGTTTAAATAGTTGCAGGAGGCAGAAATCCCTGTTGACTGTTGATTGTTTACTCTTGTGTTATGTTAAATAAAATATAGATCATATAGGACATTATATAAATTTTGAAGACAAAAATAATTGGCCCAATAGTTGCATGTGGGTGGTGTGATATTTTCATTCTCTTGAAAAGACCAAGTGTGATGTTGTGATGGGTGAGCAGATGGAATGGTGAGTAGCTTATTTTAGACTCTGTACATCCCATGTGTCAAATATTACAATATAGCAACCAAAATAGGGGCAAACATCTTTCTTGCCATGCATTTCAGTGCCACTGGGACTGGTAGATGAAAAAATACACCGTCCAAGCATATTTTTTACCGGCCAAAATTATAAATTGCCTTTTTGTGTCACATTTTCATTTGTTTCAGTACATTTCATTGAGATAATGAGGTATTATGTTTAATATAAACATAAAGAGGCCAGAGCTAATTATTATATTGATAAAAGGTTAATCAGTTCAAGCCTGAATACAACTCAAGAAGAACTCAAATTCTACTAAAGTATTTGCTGTTAAATGTACTTAAATATCAAATGTAAAAGTAATGGGTCAATGGATTCGTATCAAGTGTGAAACCAATAATGTTTAATTTTTAATAAGGAAGTAGTTCTTCTATCTCAACCCATGATCTTTTTCGAAACCTGACCAAGTAGTTTTGGGGTCTAAACTTAACCAAACTGCGAAAACCGTGGTAAAGAGTGCAGCGAAACTAGGAGCGCTAGAGACAGTCAGTTTCAAGGCAGGTGTGCGTAAAAACACATATACTAGTGTGTGTGTGTGTGTGTCAAACTCCGACACAGAAGGCAGAGGACAGAAATCACACCAATGACATGCAGTAGAGACTCTCAGCACAAACCATGCAAACATTTACCTGCCTTCGTGGCGGATAGCCTTCCGAGCTTTACTCTAAAAAACGGAAAATCTAGCCACATTTGACGGTTGTTAATTTCGGACCCTGCATGCAGCATAACGTTTTTATACTGTGATATACAGGCGGAGATCTCTGCTTTGGTTTTACAATAAAAATGATGGGTGATCATAGCAAGAAAAAACAAGTTTTTGTGAGCATAATCCCAGTAGTGTGGATCTTACTGATAGGCGGAATTTCGCTCTGATTCTCAGGGGATCCAGGAATGTGTTCCAGTCAATCCTCTAAGATGCATATATAGTATTGCGTAAAATGCCAAGAGTATTTTGTATCCGCTGGTTCACATGAACACAGACGCACTGTACGTATACAGACACACTATCATTTTAACTGACCGCAAGTGGGGTTTTTCAACCTGTATGATGGATTGTTTCCGTTATCCTCGTGCGGTTTTGGGCCTTTATTTTTGGGTCTGCTCTACAAAAGGGAATAGCCACCAGGGACAACACTGCCTCCTCTAATCCAGCAAGTTCTAAATCTCCGGTATGATTCCAGTCTCGAAGAACAATACACCCTGGAGCTTAGGGAGAAAAGAGAGAGATATAGAGAGACGAGGGATGAGAGAAATGGGAATAGAGAACTACTGAAGGGAGTTGAGAAAGTGAACTAAATCCTTTGTGAATACACGATACTTTGTTAAGAGATGGCATATTAAGGTTCAGTGGATGAGCTTTTTGGCCCAGAAGTAGTATTTTAATACTGTAATACGTTCAGTTCAATTCATCAATTCTATTGATGTTGAATTGCATCAGTCTCTTTTCTTCCACCGTATCTGAGGTTCATGTCAATAAGCACCATAGAAAGCATGGTACATCTAATGCTGGGCTCACACTACAGGAGTTTTACAATCTTAACCACTTTTTGAAATCAGGTTGCATCACACACTTAAGGAGAATCTTCACAGATTTTCTTCTCTCTAATCTCAAACATGCTCACACTACAACATTTGAAAATAATGGCGCATCACACACTAGAGGATGTTAATATTATATTATATTTTTTTATATTATTTAGATGTAAACACAAAAATGGAGACGGGGGTGGTGCAACAACTTGCTTTGGTAACGTTAATTATTTGCATTGAGAAGAAACAAAAGCAGAGGCACGAGTCTGGGTGAGGAAGTGGTTGGGGAGACGCGGTCAGCACAGGTCAGCAAGTCTTCAGAGAGAACTGGAGGTGAGATTTTAGGATATGTCAACAGTAGGCATTATGCTAGCTAACGTTAGCCTCAAGGGCTGGAATGTTTACTGTTGCTTGGCAACACCTTCAGCATCACCGTCTCCTTGTGGGAAAGGACAGGAATCCCTTTAAACCCACCATCCTGCCTGGCTCGAGGAAGAACTGCTAAACTCCCTGTGGGTTCATTGAACAAGAAGAAATTATAAAAATAAGCCTCCTTTCTTCTGACAAGGAAAAATGTCCTGGGTTCAAATGAACCTCCACTGAAAAGTCCTCTCTCCAGGCACCTTTGCTTAAGATGTGGTGGGAACACTTTCAGGCTTAAAAGCGTGTCCTTGACTCTTTGGATCTCTTCTTTTTTTGCCAGTCCATCTCTCTTGGAAAAAAAACCTCTCACAATCATTACAGTATAGTTTTTTGACTTTACTAATAACAGACTTTAACTTGACTGCTCACTTGGGTCATATGATTCCTGTTTATAGCACACTCTATATATGTTCCGATTATTTTTTTTTACGTTGAAAAAAGGAAAATTGGTTATTGGCTGTCTAACTACATGTAGAGGCTTGAAAGAAAAACATTATGGTATGCCGAGAGACCGGGCTCACAGTTTTGTTTTTATCACCTGCGGTTTGCAACTTTGTGCACACTTCTTGCTTGTTAGCCAGTGCAGCTAACCTGTATCTGCTCCTCGGTGAGTCCGTTCACCACATCGTCCACCGGGATGAAAGCCCCGGCGCATCCTCTCCTTGTGACTGCGGTGATGAATAACCTGGAGCAGAGGCGGAGAGCGCTTCTGACGGCAAACATGGTGTTGCTTAACGTCACAGACGACGTGGATTTTGTGAAATTGGAATCGAAAAAAAGTATCGTTCAGGGACCAGTATTGAAGTCACGGTACCGATATAACCCAGCCCTACTCATCAACCTCATTTTCAGCATGGTAAAAAGACAAAGTTGTACTTGGTAAACGTAGTGAAGCAATTAGCATTTAGCTTAAACTAAGGAGCCACATATTTTGAGTGAATATTGGACTTATACAAATGAATGCTAATGTTGCTCCATGTCTGCTAGATGTATAAATAAGGAAATGTTTACTAACAAATCAGCTATAACAAGTTAAAGGTACTACATGTATGTCAATGTTCTGTTTACATCCCACTGCCCCCAAGTGGCAAGAGACCCCCCCCCAAAGAAAAGCACTGTGGGATGAGAGTACATTAATTAGTAGTGATTGTAAGCGGTAGTAAGGACTCCTTGTACATGGGGCACGCGCTCTACCAGGAGAGCTACCCGCGCGCCCAGCAATCCTTATTTCTGAGGATTGTTGCCCTATTCACTCGGTCAGAACCAACAGTATATTGACTGTAATTGTGTTGAGAGCCACAGTAAATACACCATATGTTTTTATCTAGAATGTAGCCTGCATATTATCAGGTTATTTAATAATGAACCCAGCCGACTGTGTCTACCCTCAAAGCACTTCACTACCCCCAGTAGATCACGACTTTATTATTGCTTATCATGTCAGAGTAAATGTATGATATATGTGGTTCCAATATAACATAGTGAACTGAAAAGTAGCAATAATTTGGCTCATTTTGCGTCAGAGATTGCAGCCAGTGAGCGGAACGGTGAAGGGGGAAAGAGACTGTGTTGAACCGAGTTGTGTATGGGTTTGTGCTTTTATGAAGAGTTGTTGAGGAATATGTATAAATTCTTTCATCCTAATCCTCGTTAGAGAGCAAGTCGCAGTAGCATATTCTCAATCGGTGACAATGCAACAGCATAGAATAATGAAAATGTACCCTTTACCCAACAGATCCATTCACTCACTAAACAGCAGGGAAATGTGCAGAGGAAGTAGAATACCTCATGCTAATTTGAATTTACCACTGAATTAAGGTAGCTAGCGGATGTAAAACACATGGGCATGTATTTTCAGGTCTGTTTTGTCCTGCTCAGATTGTGTGATATGTGTTCATATAAATTTGTATGTTTGCTACAATATTAGAGGTTTCGATATACTGTTTGAGTTCATCCTGAAATGTGTGTGCTTATGTGTATGGCTGTATCTCTGGTGTGAAAGTGAATAGTGGGGATTCTTTACTTAAGCATGCCCCCTTTTGGCCCCTGAAATGCGCCAGCCTATTTCCCCATAATGGCTCTATCATGTATCCAGCTCCCATGGGAGCCTCATTGCTCGCCTAGCTCTGCTTTACCAACCCCCTCCTTCACCGAAGTGTGAAGGGGGAGATGAGGAGGAAAGAAGGGTGAGTGTGCTATGATGAGTGAACACTGATGACGGACAGTTATTATGCAGCGCCTTATTTTCTCCCTCTACACTGGGGGGGATTGTCAGCAGCGGCCGCAGCTATTCATTAAAGCGGTGAAATATGACCCGGCCCATGGTGTGCGTACAAGTGTGTTTCTTTGCTTAGGGGCCAAGCCAACAGATCTACCCTGGAGCTTTTGTATTAACTAGAACTCATATTCACTTTCGAGACTTGCTAGACGCATTTCCTTTTATATCTTTGTACTGCTAGTCTGCTACCTGTTTTCTTACTTATCGTTAGACTATTAAATTAAATTCCATTGTATTAATGTAGCACCAATTCATAACTGAAGTTATCTCATTGCACTTTTCATATAAAGCATGTCTAGACTGAACTCTTTATAGTATTATTTACACCCAACAATTCCCACCATGAAGCACTTGGCAACAGTGGCAAGGAAAAACTTCCTTTTTAATAGGCAGAAACCTTGAACAGAACATATAGGCTCAAGGTGGGGATATGATGATAATAATAGTAATAAGACTAATAATAATAGTTACTAACGGTTGTCAAGCAGGACCAGAAGATGCCTTGCAATTATGCAATCATAGTTCCAGACTCTGCAGCTCAGGAGGCGGAGGTACGTGCTGAAACAGACAGAAGGAGAGGAGAGAGACGAGAAAGTACAAAACTACAGAAGAGAGAAGATGTACAGTAACGTGCATTAAAGGGATAAGAATGCATACAGCTGGAGAGGGAGTGGAGGAGAGAGGTGCATCATGGGAAGTCTGCCGAGAGGCATGAAAAGAAAGAGCTCAAAAAACTGTTAAATTTACAATTACCAGTTCATATTTTGTAATGGTCATAATGGAGTAACTGAAATAGAAGACTTCTATTCCCTAAACACATCCTTTTTGGAAAGCATTCAATAAACTACATGCAGATGTATACGTCCAGGCTGCAATCGTTCCCATGTGATATTATCACCTTTAAAGTTGATATAGCAACCTTGTTAGCAGTTAACAGTTACCTATTTACTAGGGCTGCCCCCTAACAGTCAATAGAGCTTGGGCATCGCCACTGATTTTCCGAATCAGTTCGATCCCGATTCACAAGGTCCAGATTCGATTCAATATCGATCCAGCCAGGGACATTTTAGTAACAATACAAATTTTGCTAGGATATGAAAGAGATTCTCAGAGAACCAATGCTGTAAATTGTACAAGGAACCCTCTTACCTGGTGCATTATTAAAAATATTAATGTTTACATTAAGAATTGACCCTTTAAATCACTTATAACCGAGCTGATATTTCCACTCAGCGATTCCCCAAGTACTATATTATAAATAAATAAATATATAGATATTAAGAAAAACAACTTGACATTTAAGGTTGAAATAATGTCCCTTAATCATCAAGTATTGCATTTCTAAATGTTGTGCTGTTATTTCCACATTAAAAGAAATAACTCCATCCTAGCCTATGTAGTTCTATGTGTCCTATCCTTCCAACTTCCATCATCTTGGCCCTATAGCCCTCACCTTCAGCTCCCCAATTTCCCCAGCCTCGACCTGCAGTCTCCTATCTGAGATGATCTGTACAGTGATTAATGCAAGGGGGAGGTGGAGACCCTGTTGCTGGCCCATCTCTGAGACCCATCCCAAATCTCCAGCCTGCTGGGGGCACAGGCTGACACAGGGAAGCACTGCTATTTTAGTCTCTTTTTTATTGCTGCTTTTGCATTTGTGTTGCTGTAGTCTGCAGCTGATAGCATGTCACAAATTCGTTGGCAGAGTTCAGTGAAATATGAAAAAGCACTTTACACAGCATCAAGCCCTTTGTGTGTTTTCTATGGTGATAAAATCATCATGGGATATGTAAATAACTTACTGGGTGTAAATTGTTTCACAGTGTATCACATTTAGAAGGTCTGCTACTTTGTTCAGTGCTCCATTTACCTAATTTTGCTTAAAAAGGACTGTTTTTATTGCCGTCTGTCACAGGAGTCCATTGGCCTCCATCTTATAAATGCATTTTCACATTTCCTAAAGAAAGATATTCTCTGTATTTTTCAAATATTTGAATACAGCCTCAATATGGGGTTACATTTCATGTTCAGAGTTGTATTTTGTCTGTGGGATTCTTCAGATCTGAGCAACCAGTCTTTCAGTCATAATACCTTTCACAGGGATTTGTAAATGACAGGCCTTGGTGGCCATTTTTCATGTGGTTGCTAGGGTAACAGGTTGAATCAAAGAGATGCTCACAACTGCGTATATTCATGTGTGTATGTGTGTGCGCTGTACACCGATTGTCTGCATGACTGTAACTGCATGATTATTTGAGTTTCCCAATGAGTCAAAACCTCTTGAAAGGGTATGAGCTGAATAATTTGTTCAAACAGTAAACCAATAGAATAAGAAGGTCAATGACTGAGTGTGTTTGGATTATGAGGATAATGATCGTGCTGGCAGGACTTTCTAGATACAGCTGCCTCATATTTTACCTGCAGCAGGACAATCATGCATGTTTTTATGCTCTGATTACTTCAAGTATGCGATTCTATTCCTTGAAATCCTCATCATGATATGATCAGGGGTTTCAAGCCCCAAGAAAGAAGGTCATATATACTTGACATTAAGACACAGCCTATCATTTGCCAACACTGAAACTTGTCACCCTTTTTATTGCAGTCCATGGCACCTTTCCAAAAGTGCCTGTATGGCCCACAGGCACTTTCAGAAAGGTGCCAGGCTTTAATTGGTGAGCCAGTGATTTTCTGTTGTTGGACCATTGATTTTTATTTGCATAGTTATTTGTTGATGGATACAAAGCCAGTGGCAGTCTATTGATCAAGCTTTCAGAGACAGGGACGGGACAGAGGGAAGAGTGAGGGATTCATCTTGAAATTAGAAATTGTAGCCCAATATTATAGCGGTCTTAGAGATTGTGTAGTGTCATTGGGTTGTATGCATACTACTTGTACATTATTACAACTATGGAAATAGTCATGAAAGTTGGTGGGGGGAAAAAAAAATCACATTTTGCAGTTGTATTAGATATGTTAAACAAAATGAATGAACAAGGCAAGAATAGAAAGTCAACACAAACTGAGAAGGAGCATTTATAGGGTTAGGAGGTAATAGACCATTGACTGTAGGCCAATTAAAGATAGTGTGGCTGATAATAGGTCCCACTTTAGCTTCATTGTAGAGATTCAGGAAACTTGACTCAGGCAAATCAATGTGCATTGGGGCAAACGGTGCAAGCCTCCTGCAGCTTTCCAAATACACTTAAATGAACAGAAATAATTTCGTCATGGCACAGGTAGCACTTGTAAAATGACTTATTGTTTGGTCTAGGCCTAGGGGACAAATTACCACTAAGGCTCATAATGAAAAACCGAAAATGACAACTTGTGACCGTGACAATTTCAAATGCTTGTTCGAGCACAAGTAAACACAGAAATTAGCCTCCTGAATTAGTTTTTTTTACCAACTGCATGGGGATATATTGACAGGGCAGCTAGCTGGCTAACCAAACTGGCTGTTTGTCGGTTTGTTTACGTATGTGAGGCTGTGGGTCGCTGTGATTGCACGCTAGAAAGGTAGTAGCAAATGAGAGATTTGTTTACATCGATTAATGACTCTTTATTCAGTATTTTTAATCTAAATATTTTAGCCATGTAATTGTTCTTTGGATTCCTGCTATGTTCAAACAACCTAAGACAACACTTAGAGTTTCTCGCTTATGAAAAATCTTACTGAAGGAGAGTATAGAATATCATTAAGATGAAATCTACTTTTCTTCAGTCTAACTTTTGTAAAAAAGCAACCAAAAACCACAAAAAGTAGAGAGTATTGATTCTCAACACTACAGAAACACAACACTGTAAAGAAATGCAAAACATACAATCAGCACCTTGACAATATAATGTAAATGCATGCTCATGTGTGGGAAGACACAGGTATAAAATACTTATCAGACGCAAGTCCATTTAATTTTTGCAAGCAATTTTCCTGTGTTGCCCAGCTCAACCAAAAAATGAAACTTGCCTTGCTTCAGATCAATCCGTAGCCAGATTAGCTTTGTTTAACAAGGTTTCTGAGGCTGACTTTGACACATCTCGCCTGCTCCGCCGAGAATTTATCACATTGAGGAGAGCCAGCGCAATCCCACTCAATCCCCCTTCCATGCTAGCACCAATGACAAAAGCGCTAAATGGATTAGTGTAGGTGATTATTGCCATTGTTACCAGTCAATAGCTTTTGGGTGCGTGTTGTGTGGTGTCGCCAAGAAGTGTATGGTGTGTGCGAGCGAGTGAGTGTGTTTAGTTTCCATGTTAACACCTAATGAAACCAACATTCTTGTAAGAGATTTGAAGGCACCTTCCCCACCTGACAGAATGAGATGGTGTGAAAAACAGAAGAGCAACGCAGGAAGGAGGGACAGGTGGTGACATGGATAAGGAGGAAGGAAGGAGGGAGGGGTGTAAGTTAAGAGCAATTCACACTACAAACAGTATTAGAGACCCTCCCCGCAGAGAGCGAAGGAAATTGCCCAGAATGAAGATGGACGGGGAGGAGGGATGGAGGGTAAGTAAGGTGGTGATGGTGGCGGGAAGGGGTGGGGGGCTGCACTCGGCACAATGCGGGGAGCCTTGGCCACAGATCAGTCAGCCAGGAGAGGACGGGTGTTGGACAGGACACGAGAGGGAGCGTGGTGAGATGGATAAAAGATGAAGGCAAGGAGAGAGACGGGGAGAAGGTGAGACAGATGGATCGAGGTGTGAGGGAGGCGGCAGGATATCGACAGGGGAGGAATTGTGTTTCAGGAGCTCGCTGCCAGAAATATGTTTCCATCATGCAGATAGGAGGAGAGAAAAAGAGGGAGAGAGAGGCGAGCACATGGAGCTATGTATTGCAGGAATGGCAGGGGGGTTAGGAAAGGGTTAGAGAGTCAGCTATAAATAGAAAGATCCCTAAGGTGATGATTTTCTGTGGGTTTTAGTGCACAGCATTATGTGCAAAACAGGGATGTGGTGTGTGAGTTTGTGTGTATGTGTGTGTGGGGTCAGCTGAAGTGCCTCTGAATATGACAGAGAAACAAGCACAGCACGGTGTCTCTGGCATTATTTGTGTACTTATCTACAGTAAACCATGTACTGTTGAATATGTTTCCCTAGAACGGGTGCTAGGATGCTGTTAATGGTATTGAAAATCTCATTCAGGCTCTGATTTCTAAGGAGCAGCAGGCATGGGAGCCATATCTCTAAGGTTAGGGAATGTAGTATAAGCCATATGTCTCTGTCATACACTCACACACACACACCTACAAACCTACACACCATCTCTCACTTCTTTTTTTATGATTCCAAGCGTGGTTTACGTAGCTATTATTGCTTCCTCATGCAACTCTGAAGACAGACTGCAGTGAGTATCAGGGGGCACTCCTGTGCTGAGTCCTCCTTTTGGCATCGGTTTTCAAGCCAGTGTTACCTATCTGTTTAATTAGTAAACATCATGCCAAGTTGAGAAGTTTATGGAGGACTACAAGTGAAAGCCAAGTCTGTTGGGGGTACCAGGCGTCACAGTGGGCAAGATCAAAAACAACAAAAACACAGCCTCGGCCCGCTCTTCCTTTTTAAATGGAGAAGTCTCCCGAGTGGGTGAGCTGTGAGCACACATCATTACAATATGTTCTTCCCACCCATGCTGATATTTAACCAAGCAGTCATATGCTTCAAAGAAAACAGGACTATGACAAATAAGATTTAAGTGTTTCCACTCATAGTCCTCACATTACAAGGAAGATTATGCATAGTTTAGTCTACCTCGTATAACAATGCTGTTTCAATTTAACAGCAGCTATAAGTATGGCTCATGTGTATTGCATTTTGGTTGTATGCCATAATATCCCAGTGCTATTTTATATTAAACTCCCAGTAAAACGGCAGGTAGAGCAACTTTAGCTTCTAAAAATACAACGTATTTCTGAGTGAAACTAGATATGTTGCTTGGGGTTTTATTTTGTCAGGGAGAGGATTTGCGTCCTTCAGCAGCGTTGTTAGATCGGGAACGGGGGGCCAATGGAGAACAAACAAGATGAGTTTTTGCCAAATGATATCCAAACACCCATGACAGCGCTCTGCTAGCTGATATGCTACCAAATAGGATCAACAAACTAGCTAATATGAGCTATAAGCAAGCTAATACAACCCACACGATAATGCAAAAGTGTGGTTTTATATGATGGGAGGGTTAGCTAATCGCCCCAAATCACATTTGGTTATATGTATGTATGTATGTAGCCCCAAGGAGGATGAGTCATCAAAATATTTTTAATATGAGAATTATTTTTGACATATTTGGCATAACAGAGCAATATACACAGAAACAGGATTAGAATTTGGAAAATGTATTGTTTTTCATTGTGCCTTTTACATCAGCATTAATTAATCTTTTTTTTCTCTTCTGTCCACTTGGCGGCAGCGCTAAACTCAACATTGACATGGTGGGAATTGTTGGATCTCTTTAAATTATATTATAAAGGTCTAAACCTGCTCTATACGAAAAGTACAATGGCATAACGTCTGTCATGAATTGGTGCTATACAAATAAAATTGAGTTTATCACCACATGAAGATAATATTGTGAACGTGTTAGCTAACAGTTACCTATTTACACATCAACTGTACAGTAGGGGTTTGCCATATCATATCGTTCACGATAATACGGTTGAATTTTTAATATGATAAAAAAAATGTTATATTGTGAGAATGGTAGCATTCCGACTTGTTGACAGAATGACATCGTGCCTTTATGCGCAGCAGCAACAAACATCGCTGAAAGCGAAAGTAACATTGCTACATTTGTTGTGCCGCTCGAGGATTTGGTTCCAAAAAGGGGTTTGGTTACAGAAGATCAAGCACTTTCCCGCGCATGGCCTTTCCTTGGTCGGGCCACCCAGGTATATTAATGTGTGTGTGTGTGTGTGTGTGTGTGTGTGTGTGTGTGTGTATATATATATATGTGTGTTTTTTTTCAGGATTTCGTCATATTGTCAAGAATATTGTTATTGCAAAAATACCCTGAAATATCCTGATATTATTTTCGGGCTGTATCGTCCACCCCTACTGTACTGTATCTGAGTTTTTTTGCATTGAGAGTGAACCAAAATACTAACATTGCGGGATGTAAAACCAAAACAATGAGCTGAAAGATGCTAAAGCATGGCATAGAGCTAAAGGGAACCGCAGAGTCAGGTTATAATTCTCTGTGATTCATCACTACGAGAAACCCCTCACTCCTTACACATGGCAATTTCTTTGATTGTTAATGGGGGAAAAAACTAAGTACAACTTGAGGACCACCACGAACCCAAAAATGATCAGTTTCTTGGGTAGCTAATTTTCTATGTTAGAAATGTGTTGCTGCTGGCCAAAGTCACCTTGTTTCTTTTTTTGGTTAAGTGAAGTTGGCTGGGGAGTCTTTGTCAGCAGCCAATAACGTAACACCATTGGTGTGTAGCGCTGAAATGTTATGGGTACATCTAAAAATCAGTAGCTCAAAAAGGTCAGTGTCAAGGTCAGTTATTCCATGTTTTGTATTTTGCCACCAGGTCACGGAGAACGAGCCCATAAATCGGCTGAGTGCTTTATTGGCTGCTGTAGAACAGGAGCTCCTTCAACACCACTCATATACACCGAACTGTACAAAACATTTGGAACATTTCCTATTTCAATGAAGCACAGAGATTAGGGGAATCTCGGTAAAAGTCATTATTTACTGTATTATTGCGTTATCACCCAAGGGTTTTAAATTGCTTCCCATTCTTTGGAAGTGATGTTTTTTATTTTGGTCTGTTGATAGTCTTTTCTAAATCTCATTATGGATCACAAATCTTCAAATATGAACTCATAACAGCTGAGAAAAAATTAAAATATGCCTGGCTAAGCCCGGCGAACGTCATTTTCAGTAGGGGTTGTGAGGTTTGAGAATCCATGTGCAATTTAGCATGAAGACAATTTCATACTTCCAGCTACATTTCTCTCTGCCAGCCTGGAGAGGTTGACTGAAAAGCTCTTGGCACGTTCTGTTTCTAATGTGTTCACCGGCACAAATGGTTAGTGGGAAAACAATCCCGGCAAAGTTATCCGTCAGAGTGTTTGTCATCCTCCTTTTTTCAAATTTTCCACCACGCCTTTGCATCACTGTGCATGTTTCTCTGTCTTTCTCGTTCCTTCCTCTTCTTACATTTCTCCATCGTGCAGTCACACAGAGTTATCAGGTGCGCAAGCTCCTTTTTAAAGTGATGTGAATGCCTGTTAAGAGTTTGTCTGAGTTCAAAAACCTTCAGCAGGGGCTCCTTATTGAGGGCAGCACACACAGATCCCCGTTCCTTTTGGCCTGTAGTTCCACTTCATGGACATCTACTTATGCCTCCAAAATATATCTTGAACCCTTTTCCTAAAAGGCAACATGCAGTGTGAATAACTCAATTAGCTCTAATTGCGTGTCCAATACCATGCCATCTTTTTTTTTGTTGAGAAATTAGAATTTGTGTCTGCGTCTTTACTTACTTCACTCAAGGTGGTGCCTATTGGGGCTCGTTCTAACTACCCAGGTCTATGTCAGGATGTTATATGGATGACTTCCTGTGCATCAGATGCTGACTTATTTTCCTTTCTCTGTCAAATAAGTTTGCCCTTTTTCGACCAGTGCACCTGCAATTCAGGGAAAGATGTTTGGTCTTCTAAAAAAATCCATATGTCTAAATGTGGATTTCCAGAGCTTTTTTATACTGTGTCTTATAATGCTGCTGTCCTTCAGTTTGTACGTGTGTTTAAATGGTTACAGTGATCAGGGGCTTTTACGATTAAAGAGTAACTTTAATTTTAAAGTTTCAAGTCTGTTTCACCTCTTGACGCTGGGCGTTTGTTGGGTGTGATCAGAAGTGTGCTCTGGTGATGTCCTGTCACACCTTAGAGAACACATCTACATAACAGCAGTAAGGGGAGAAGTTAAACCATTGGAAGTCAGCAAAAACAAGGCTTTCAGGTGATTATAAGTTGCTCTTCCAGTGTCATCATTTTGTGTACCCTCTTTCACTGCAGTCAGTGCTGTCATTCATTGTAAAAGCGGAGGAATTGACATTCATTTCTTTCAAAATGTTGTACGTCGTATTCAAAATGGCAACAACTGCACAATGCTTTCCCAGTTGCACCGAAATTCAGACGTATTCAGAAGCTTTATACATTATTGGGGGGAAAACGATATGATTGTCCAAATCTTGGGATAGCTCAGATTACATTCCAACCACCTCGACTTTCATGTCAATAGTCTTCTTTGTATCCGCCTCGTTTTGAAATATTCCACATAAAAATATTAAATTGTTCGTGTGATTCTTAAAACGCTGCTCAAGAAGACATTATTTGAGGATCTGAAATGAAGCCTGACAATGAGTCAGAGTGTTGGGCTGTCTGGCCAGAGGGCCCTCACACCCTGCTGAGCTCAGTGAACGGACAATTGAACATAGTGCTCGCTTGTCCTCACACATTGTACTCGCACGTAAACACACACACACACACACACACACACACAGACACAGGCGAGGCAGGGGAAAGATCGCTGTACAAACCCACAGGCAAGGGTGTAGGTGGAGGTAATGAGGATACATGCGTGGATACATGAAAGGTTTCATTCTAACGTTCTCTTTTATATGTTTTTTGGATACCAGTGACCCAAAGTGTATTCCTCAGTGTTCAAAGCACATTTGCTTTTATTATATTCCTAATTCTGAATATCCCACTGGGAAAAACCATCACGTACCATCAATACACACCAACACACACACCCTGGCTGGTTGCGGAAGCTGCTGTATATCAGCTCCTCTCTCCTCCTACTCAAAGAAATGAGTCAACCTCAGGTTTCTGTCATTGTTCAGCAGTCTAGAAATACCTCATTGCTGATGGGATTTTATACTTCCTATTAGTGTTTTTATGTTATATTAATGCAAAGATAATGCATACTAATACAGGCATACTTAGAGTACAACGAGTTTATTCGTATGCAATTTGCTTAACAAATAAAGCTTGACTTGACGCCATTTGACAAGTGTATCCACTGCATGAAGAGTTGGGGACTGTCCTGCCTTCATCCCACAGCTCCCTACCCGCAGGATTTCTGAGCTGTCAGAAGGATAACAACGCAAGGAAGGTCACGCTTTATAATGTTACCTGTCAGCCAGCCAATACAGCATCGCCCCGGAAGAAATTTAATTAGCTTGAAACGGCAGCGGGGAGAGAGGCGACATTAAAGAAATTGAACGATAACCAGCTTTTAATCCCGTCCTGGCGAGAGAATAGAAGAAAAGAGGAAAAATCGTTCTCTATCGAACAGTCGTGACTTTGATGGAGGTGGAATTCTTTTAAGGTGATATGCGGTGTAATTAGTAATGCGCATGTGTTTACAAGATAAATAAACCACCCTCACTTGCTTTGATGTGTAATGGAACCTTCCTTAGAAATCACAGGCAGGAAAAGACTGGTCTCGCTGAGACAGCTATTTACACCATATCCTATAGGAGCCCAGCAGGAAAAGCTTTTAGTGTTGGTTCCAGCAGAGTAGGATGCAATTGTGTCCATATTTTAGACTCTTATGATCCAATCAGTGTAAACGGAGTCTTGTTAAGTATCTTGCAGCGTTAAATTTGAATAGATTTTCAGGTTTTTCATACTGACAAACACTGGAGATTATTTGTTGTCTCTTGTAGCATTCCAGCAAGTTGTGTCGATGCATTGCACTTTATTGCAGCAGGGACGGTACTTCTGCTTAACGGCCTGGGTGTGAAGATTGTGACAGCAAGCGCTCACTCTGCAGTATCCTTAAGGAAGAAACTGAAATGCTGCAATGTCTACGTCTTGTTCTTTGGCAGATCCCTGACCCTTCAGCTCAGAGTCACCTATGTGATTATGTTTGTTTTCTATCAGAACAGAACTACAACTCCTAGAGGTTGTCCTTGAGAGAAGCAATCATTGCACTCAAAATAAAAGCTATTTGGTAAGACATTCAAGTCTTTATAACAGCTGCATTTTTATTCAGCATATAGTCTGCGCTACTGTCAACCTTCACTATAATGTGGCTTAGTTAAAGGTCCAGTGTGTAACATTCAGAAATGAAATGTAATATTTAGAAGTATGTTTTCATTAGTGTATAATTACCTGAAAATAAGAATCGTTGTGTTTTCATTACCTTAGAATGAGCCGTTTAAATCCCCTTGAATGGAGGCCACCATGTTGCACCGCTATGTTGCTACAGTAGCCCAGAACGGACAAACCGAACGCTGGTTCTAGAAAGGGCCTTTTGCGTTTTCCGTGCGTTGCGCGACCACCGTAGTTTCTTCTACAAGCTTAGAAAGGGAGAGTGAGGCGAGCGGTATTCAAATGGTTTCTAACTGCAAGTTCACCACTAGATGCCACTAAATCCTACACACTGCGCCTTTAATAACATAGCTCCAAAACTTAAATGAACAGCATTAACATTCAAAACAGACCGCACTCATCTTCCTTATGTTATCAACAGTTGTGCAAGTGTGGCATTTCTTCTACCTTTGGCCTTGTGGTTTTGCAATAAACCTCTCCATGATACATTGGCGGAAATTCGTGTATAATAAAACTGTATTGTAAGAATATCTTTCTCAGCTATTGCACAAGACCTTTCAGTGGAGGCAATTCGAATAGTGATGATACAGATACAAGATTTTGTTAAGCACATCTTGAGTTTGAGATCATAATTTTGATAATATTGACCTTGCATTAGACTAGATCTTCCTTGTCTTAAAGCTCCGTCAGACAGACTAGCTTTGTAAAAATGCAGGCATCTCATCAGCCTAAATCACAATGGTAAAAAGTGTCCCATTATTCTAATTAAGATCCTTAGTGTAGTTATTTCCCCAAAATTAAATTCTGGTCTTATGTTTCTCATCAAATAATAAACTAAATCTAAACCAATTTGTTTTGAATGAATCTTTGGCTACAAGCAGATATATAGCTCTAATGGTTTTCCCTGTATTTCCCAGCAATAACCGTGCAGAAAGATTCCTGGTTGATGTGAATATTTAAACATGTTCGTGTCGTTACAGTTTTGTTAATGTCAAAATTAAAGCTACATTAATACCAGGTTTCCAAATCTGAGACAGGAAAACATCAAAACAAATGATCATTTACTCCTGTGCAGTTTCTGCTATTGCCTCTCTACACATCTGGCAGACATGGAGAAACATAAGCATAATGGAGTCATGTTTCTAGCTCCGATTTGGTCTCCACCAACTCCTGAGAAGAATGTCTGCATATTTAGCTTACTAGATATTTGATTTATCAACAGGTCTAATTTTCATTTTGTCTAATACTTTGATTTATGACCAAATACTTGCAAAACGAATGACATTCCCAGCACCTGCAAATGTTAGCAGGCTGACACGCAAAGCACCATTGTGCCTAAGTAGCATCAGAGACATGCTAGCGTGGCTGTAGACTCTTAGTCTTGTTAGCTAGTTGCTAAGTTTGTCTACCACTTGGTGCCATGCAGGTAGTGTGCAGTGGATTTACCAGAGCTCGTTTGCAGGAAACAGCTGCTTACAGAGGGTTGTTGCGAGTGGCTCAGACTCAGCTGTACAGAAAATGTGAGGAAGTCAATCCGAAACAAGCTAAAAGAGGCTAAAAACATGTTTTGCAACCATGCAGTTATGTTTCCTCGTTAACATCAATAGCGACAAGCAGTACATCTCGCTTCCAGTGTACCAGGGGCCTTTTCACCCAGCCAACTGTAAAAGCTGTAATGAACTGAATATATGTTAAATCAATCTTGTGTTCTATTAATCCCATGAAATGCAATCTGTCTCAAAAACAGAAATGAGTAATTGCTCTGTCCAGAGAAAGCTGCTCTCCCTAGTGGGATATCACTTTCCTTGTATCCCTTTAATGTTCTAGTAAACATGTGAGCTGGACACAGTTTAGAATCAGATTCAGCTTTACTGGCCAGGTATGTGGACACATACAAGGAATTTGACTCGGGTTTTTTGGTTGCTCTCTAGGTACGTACACAGAAGTAGACATAAGTATAACTAAGAACAAGGACAACAAGCTCAACGAGTACAAATGTTAAGCTCATTAAGCTTTTATGTGCAATATAGTATTTTTACAAAAAAACAAAACACCACCAGTAACATATGTAAACAGTAAGTACATAATTTCTGATGTTCAAACATTTTCCTCTCACTGATTCCAGACTTTCAAAATGTGTTTTTAAGTATAGCGGTTCAGAGTTTATTAATTAAGCTACAAGAGGAAGCAACACTACTAATTTGAGTACTACACAGACCACATCAGCCTCTCTCTGTCTCTCTGCCTTTCACTATCAGAGGAAACAGAACATACTTCTGTGTTTTAGCTGCTGTTTTTGTGTGTAGCCATCGCGGTTGCATTCCATTCAGGGCTGCTCTTCTTCTGAAATATTCCCTCTGAAGCACTTATCCTAATTACAGATCATTTATTCCCAGAACTAATCAGTCCAAGTGTTTTTGTGTCTTCTAAAATAATAACATGAGAGAATGCTGTCGCGCTAAGTGAGGGTTCAACAGCCCACGCTGCTTACTAAATTTGACTCGCGTGTTGCGTTTTGTGCGCGCGCGTGTTTTGCAAACCGTAGCCTAATTTGATTAGTGGCGACAATAAAATTACTTAGCAAAAGAAGGCACATCGTAGGATTCCTCTGATCTGTCGTCATACATGTTATCGTTTGTGAAAACACATGGACTGTTTGGCAACAAATAACCTACTATAGTTCAATTCTGCACAGTCTTGATTGGATACAGTGAGGAGTTGGAGGCAAGCAAACTGACTTCAGGATTTAGGGTTTTAATCAAGTGTTAACTAATCAATATGAACCGCTTTCATGTTGTGAGTTTGGTTTGACACAAAGCTGTATCTGTTACAAAATAAATGTATTCCTATACCGGAAGTGTGCAGGGCCTTTGCTAAATATGCAAAATAACATTTAGACCATGTATTTAAATTAATCAAATAATTAAACTTGATTGATTTATTTTTTTTATTTTTTTAACCCTATCATCAAAAAAGAAAAATATAAGTGAAGGTGAGTCTAAATAAAAGCTGTTAACAAATAAAGCAGCAGATGTAGTGACGGAAGAAATATTCCAGTATAAGTAGAAATACCATAATGTAAAATATACTCAATTACAAGTAAATGTCCTCTATTGAGTCTTCTATCTAGAAGTATTACAGCGAAATGGTATATATCATTAATCATCATCATAATAATAATAATAATGTTTACTCATTCATAGTGTTGTGTAAGAATGCTTAGTATTTTTAAGATGATTATATATTTTCAATGTAAAATCTACAAAATAACTAGTAACTATAAAAGTTACATTTTTCTCCCTGGAAGGTAGTGGAAAAGAAGAATACAGTACTAGAAAATGGAAATATTCAAGTAGAGTACAAGTACCTGAAAATTATACTGATGTACAGTACTTGAGTAAACACACTTAGTTACATTCCACCAGTGCTCTGATGTAAAGCTGGTTAGCAATTTCGCACGCACTTTTGCGACAGTCCCTAACTTCAGGGTAACAGATCATGCTGACACTCTGTTTGGCTGTCATGTGTCCATTTTGGATGTTTTTCATACTTATTTTTCAACTGCGATAGGAGGAAATACATAACACACACACACACGCACAGTTGTCTGGTGGCAAATAGTGTGCAAATGAAATTCACATTACTGTAGGTCACTGAATTCATTTCTGAGATGGCAATTGGAATAATCTCTCAAGTGACTTGTGAGTAGTGGGCCACATTTACCCAGTTACCCTTACACCCCAGTGTAGATTAAGAAATACATTTACCCACTATCAACCCATCAACTCCAGCCTATTTATTCCCCTCGGACAATATGGATTGAGCTGTTTTTGTCTGTATAATTTTAACTGGGATGCGGCCAGCTGTGAGAACTGCATGAGAGGACAGGCCAAAAGCTTTTCCCGGAGAACAAACATCCTCTCTCTTATCTCCTCCTTTTTTGTTTTATGAAATACTCTCCTCTGGGCTCATTAGGAGAAAATCTGGTGTGATCTGAACCAGAGAACTCGGTCATACAATTCAAAGTCAATCTTGATCTGCAGGCAAGCGCTGCGTAAAACGTATTTGAGAAGTTTGTCCAAAACATTAAGCATTCTGCCGCACGCGGAAAGGCTTCAAATCCAATCAAAAGTCAACACAATGAAACAAGGCTTTAGGTCCGCTGTGAAGAAGAAGCACAATATCTGTTTAACCGAATGCATTTATTACTAAGACACAATATTGAAGCAGCTGCTGCTGCTCCTGCTATTATAAGAATACAGTATTCTCAGTGCAATCTATCTACAGTGCAGTATCAGTGCTGCAACACGACCCTAACCACTGCTCTTCAGTGCTAAATTTACTCCAGCTGCCTCTCTCTCGCGCGCTCTCTCAGAACGACCTTGCAAAGACGACTCTCCTCTTCAACCCAGAGCTGTGTAGCTAGCTCAGCGCTGTCTCTCTCACACCTTGTCCCCATTGTTGCTGATCTTATCGTTCAGCCTATCCGAGGACTAATGACCCCGGCAATCGTTGCTGACCTGTCGGGGGAAGTGCAGCTGCCAAAGAAAAGGGAGGAGAGTCCATTAAAAGATTAATGTAAGGAAGTGGACACTGTCCTCCTGGACCTGTGGAGCACTACAGCAGGAATAGGGAATTTGATTTATCGTTGCCCCCCCCTCACATGCTGAATAGGCAGAGAAGGATGAGCGAGATGAACTGGCTTGCAATTGACTGCAAGAGTGTTTGGATTTGAATTTTAAAATAATCATACTATGATGACAATATATACCTATAGTTTATGACACATTACAGTTTTAAAGGTAAAAGATTTCATCAGGAATAATGTGAATGTTTCATGTTTAGTCTGGCGTTACTCAGCAGAAACTTTGCTTTGGAGCAAAGTCAACACCGGGGTCTGACAATTAACCCATGTTTTTAAGAGAACACACTGCCCTATTTATCATTCGACACGCCACAATTACGAATTCTGGTACTTGTGCAACCGTTTTTAACATTTATTGGCTCAAAGCATAGAGTGGCATGGGTCCTGCAACCTGCCTCCATTACTCATGCGCAAGGCATAATGTTGGCATTTGTGCAGGGAAAAAAAGTTTCCTATTATATGCTTTTAGTAAAGATTTGCTGTCAAGCCTGAGGAGCCGTGTTTCCCTGTTTCCTTCAGTGAGGGCCTGAACTTTTATAATGGGCACAAACAGCAACGTCTCCTGCACCGCATGGGTACTGACAGAGAGGGCTTACTGCTGAGAAAGAGAAATTATTCTTCACTTTTGATTGTCAGGTGAGTATCTCTCTGTGTTGTTGACATCAGTTCTTAATTTATACCTAGGAATGCATGCTGCAGGCCTATGGTCTGCAAAACCACAGGACAATATACCTGTTATACAATAAATTCATATGCGTCTGTGCATGCTTACAGTATTCACTTACACGGTAAAAAGCTACGTTGGGCTTCCACAATTTCTCAGATGACATCCTTGGTAGAAAATACCAGCCCCCGAAGGCTGGAATCTAGAACGGGGGTAATCCACTTCACATTCCTCCTCCCTCATTCTCCACCTCCAGTTGATCGTATCCAGGTTAAATGTTAATTGGACAAAATCCCAGACCTCCTCTGTCTTAACGGCTGCGCTTCTCCTTTTCTCTATCACCGCTGCAATCGCTACACATACTGTAGAGTTTTAGGAGAGATAGACGTGACGGAGTTCACAAACACAGCTTGGCTAACTCTGTGGAGTCTCACTGTCCACATTCCTCAATGGGCTTTCTTAGCATTTGTAGTATTTTCACTGTTTGCCAGTGATGACTTTGCATCTTACCCTGACTGAGATGAACAAGGTCGTCAGATGCCAAATGACAATAAATGGGCTAGTGAAATTAAGTAAAGCAGAACTGGTACCTGATGGAATATTGCAATATCTGCGAGTCAAGTGAAACACATGAACTCTGTGTTCAACATCTAGTCAGGTGGTTATCACAATTTCAAATTTTCAGCAGTAGCATTTTAAATTAACTTTTTTATTTAGACAGTCCTGAATACAGTAAGTATCATTACAATAAGATATGTTCCTGTACCAAACTGGATAATCAGCATCTGGAAATGATCAGCTACCTGAACAAAATCTGGATTAAAGGTAAAACTGAGTGATTAGTCTAAAAGTCATTTGTTGCAGTAGCTTGAGCACTTCAATTACAAAATGTGGTAGTAACCTCTCAGGGAATGTAATTGTTCATATTAGGTGAGCCAGGTGGAAAGTCTCTAGAATGAGTCTTTCAGTGTTTCATATCACAGAAGGTGTGACGGGGTCAAACCGACGCAGAATGACAAATGATTTTCAATACACTTTGCTTACTTTCACTTTCTCTGGCCCTGGAGAGACAGACTTCACATAATATTCAAATGGAGACAGAGGGGTCAACTCATTACACAGAAATGAAAATCACCAGCACAAATGTCATTTTCCTTTGTCTTTCATCTCAAACATGCTGACAGATTGCACAGCCATCACCTCGGGGATGAAGTCACAGTGTCAGGGAAATATACGAGAAGAAAATTAATAGTTTGTTTTCTGCATGTCAGGTAATGTTTGTGATATTTGCACACACAATTATTCCTTCAACTTCTTTGCACCGACCACTGTAGGTCAGAGTAGACAGTTGCATAAGACGTTTTTTTTTTCTTTTTTCTTACATCATTTCCCACTGCTGTTCACGCAGAGCCATGTTCTTTTGTCTTTAAAGCTCTTGTCTGACGCATCGAGCCACAATGGAGAGTGACAGCAGGAAAGAATGTTAGACATAATGCAATTTGATCTGCTAAAATCTGATGTCTAAAATAGACCTTAAAAGTCAAGTCAAAATGACAGTCATATTAGATCCACATTTGGAAGCTATTCAGCTAGTCATAACTTAAAGTGGTTCTCAGCCCAAAATTCTATTTTTGAGTATAAAAGAATCAAAAACATGAAAAGAAACATACAGATGGATATATTGGATAAGAGTCTGTGGTTGTTTTCATAATTTCTGCTATGAGACCTTGTAATTCTTTGAAGCCAACTGTTTAATAGCCTCGTAAGTCTACATTGTGTGGCCTTTTGTGGAGTGTCACTTTAAACTATAGCATTGGAGTGCAGTGAGGTGTTAAAGGGCCACTTCAGCGATTTTGCATTGCACTTTCATTGAGTCGGGGGACTCGCAAGAGACAGATTGAAAAGGGAATGGTCAGTACTGAAGAAGTAGAGGCAAAGATATTATGACTTTTTGTCCCTAATCCGGCTAAAGCGCCAAAAATCACCAGATCTTACAATTCCCATTATACAACTCTTTTGTTGGACATTTATAAGGTAAAGAGTGTCTATGTCTGTCAACCTCCAAGTTCTAACACAGGCTTTCTGCAAAAACAAATTTGAAGTCTAAAGACCAATCTGTGACGACCCTGATGACATTATTATGGGAAATAACCCTGATGACGTGAAGTCAATTTTATTAATACATCCCAATATCACAAATTTCCCTCAAGGGACTTTACAGTCTGTACAGCGTACGACACCCTCTGTCCTTTGAGCCTCGTTTCGGATGAAGAAACCCCCCCCCCCCCAAAAGCCCCTTTTTAACGGAGAAAAAAATCTGGAAGAAACCAATGGAAGAGCAACAGAAGAGGGACACCTTTCCCAGGACAGACAGACATGCAATAGATTTTGTGTGTACAAAAATAGACCAACATAATAAAATGACAGTATGGACAATCATGATGACAAAGTTATGAATCAATTCTAACATATATGAAGAATATGGATCCAGGAGGATGCTGAGCAACTTCAGTTGTCGGCAAACAGATGAGTTTTAAGGTTACGTCTTTATAAATTTCGTGTCTTTCAAACTCCACATGCCAAGTTCTAAGTCAGACTTTCTGTTGAAAAAACTTTGAAGTCTCAAGCCCAATCCAAGATAACCCTGATAAGAGAGAAAGTTATTTAACCTGAGGGAAATGGCATCAGGGTATTTTCACAGACTTTAGAAAGCTCCTGAGCCACAAAGCAGCAGAGGACATACACAACTGTTCTCACAGGTTGAGTACTCCTGATGACAAGTAAACGGATACGCTAACATATGAAAGCCCTAAGAAACAAAATAAATTGTTGGACAGAGAGAAAAAGTTGGGCACGAGAAAAGAAGGGCAGGCAGAGAAAAGGAGGAATGGGTGGAAGGGGTCAGGGATTCAGTCGTTCTGGAGTATGGTCAAAAGCACTAAAAGCTTTATGCTTTAACAGGATTGTTAGGCAAGAAACCTCAAGCCTCACTGGCTCATGTTGCTTAGAGCATAATGATTGGTTGGTGGGGTATTTTATATGCAGCATGGGTAATTAAATCGGGGGATACTATTGCGGAATCGATATGAGCCCAGTGACATAAAGTATTACTGCTGTACCGCTCTGTGTATGTGCGTTTATACAAGTGTGTAGGGGACAAAGTGAGAGTCAGAGAGAGAGGGTGAGGAAAGGGAACATGAGAGGCGGGGAGCGAGGGACAGAGTGGGCAGCACAAATTGCAAACTAAATTTTTATTATGACAGATGAGATGGGTTATTGGAATCCAGGCAAAGCTCTTTGACTGTAGATGCCATTACAGGACACGGCTGCTTTAAATCTGGGTCACCTATCGACTTAACCTCGCACTGGGCATCAGCAGGGCCTCATTGCCGTGTAATTATGCCTGGAATAAATAGTGCTCTTGGCTTGTGACACTACACCACATAGCGACTGGTATAATGGACAGTGTGGAATTCATTTGTTCTCCTCTGTTCTTTCCTAATCCCTCCTCTCAACCTCTATTAACTCTCTGCATTTTTCATTCCTTCCCCTGAGCCCACTTCTACCCTTTGCTTTTCAAGCCATCATTGTTTCTGTCCCTTTTTGTGTCCTGCTTTGTTATTCCCTGCAGTCGTCGAGCGGAAGGAAGGGGGCGGGGGGGGGGGGTCATATAAGCCTCGGAAGGAATGCACCATTAAGAAGGAGTTGTTGGAAAAACAATGTTGGAACTGTAATGCAGCGAGAGATTAAATTAAAGGCAATCTGCACAATGTGAATTCAACCACCGCAGCCCAATTAGGGAGCATAAATATTCTCTCTGCACTGAAACCCAAAGCCTCCTTATCATCTAGCCTACTGTTGTTAGGCGTTTTTGAAGATATTTTGGGTGGCCATTTGGCTCCATAATGCCTGTTCAAACCAGATCTGAGAGCAGCACATTTCTGCCTGCAGAAACAGTGCTTCTGGCACTTTGGCCACACAGCAGCTCAAAAAAACTAAAGGCCCCCTAAGCTACTAGCAGGGTGTTCTCATGCTCGTGTGTGACTATCTTCCTTTTGTGTGTGTGCGTGTGTGTGTGTGTGTAGTGTTGCTGTGAGGTGACCGGCTCAGTAATTGGTCCTAGAGGCTTTTACCTGGCGGCGTTGACTGGCCATGTCACTGACTTTTTCTTCAACTCCAAATGGTTGGTCATTTAGAGCTCATTACCAGTACTTTTTATGAACGTTTCAACTGTCATAAAAGGGGGGGTAGTACATTTTTTGTCATTAATTACATGCCAGCCTTTTGTTAGTAGAAGTATGTGAGCTATTTTCATGCACATCACAAAGAGAACAGACGCTTGTTCTTTCGCCTTCATTAGAATTAATTCTGTACAACTTGGCTTTTATTAAAAACAACAGGGTTCCAGTCCCTGCTTCTGCCTTCATTGTTTTTAATCTTTGCTAATTAATTTGAAGAGGTCCCGATTAAAATAATGGAATTGTCGGGGAAGACATTGTCTTAAGCTTATATGAATTCAGCGCAGCTGTTTGAACAGTACATACAAGGGATGTTCAATAATTAAATACTTCTGTGAGACACTCTGAGAATGTCTTGTTCCAAAACATATGCGTGTTTTTTAAAATGTTCAATATAGTTGAATCCTCTTTCGTCATTCTGAGTAGCACTTCTTTTCTTGCGTTTACTGCATAAGTTCTGTTGGAGTGGGCTTGTTGTAAATGTACAAAATCTATTGGTTTTACCTACTTTATATTACTCATACTTTGGGTGATGTGGAATATTGGTTTCAGGTTGACTAGTGATATCAGACTATTGATCAAAGGTAAATATCAGGAGGTTCTGTGCACATCACTGCTAAACATATACGTATATCCTCATTACAGTGTTTTTACACCAGAGATCAACTGCCAGAGGGCTGATGAGCTGGCGTAAATATATGTTCTCTTCATTGTTTAGTCTTCTACTTAATGTTATGCTCTGACTTCTGAGCTATAATCATGGGTCAAATTGTCTTTGCAATCAAATTTTAGTTAATTAAATAAAACATGACTAAGGGTGAAAGGGCTAGATGTTTACCAATATCTACAACAGGGTTTTCATGGTTCTTGTTTTCTCTGGGAGTTGGGGCATGGTAGTGGTGACAGCAGAGCTATTCAAACTCCTCTTCACCTGGTTAACATTAGTGTACATTGCACCTGTGCTGATGACCAGATGTTGTGGGGAAAACAACGGACATCGTCTCGGAGAATAATAGGACTTCAGATTCAGTTATGTGCAACTATAGATGAAAAAAAATCCTAACAAGTGACCTCTTGTGGAGAATAATGACTAATGTCTTTGAGAATAAAAGGCAAATAAAGCGCTGTGTTACAGCGTCCCAAAACCTGGCCCAGACGGAAAATTCCCAACAACTATGGGATGGTTTGCAGTTACATTTTGTGCAGTCATTCATGCTCCCCAGAGGATGGATCCTACGGACTTTGGGGATCCGCGGACTTTTCCTCTAGCGCCACCATGAGGTTGACGTTTTTGTTTCAGTGAAATATGTGTAACTTTTGGATGGATTACCACGAAATATGGTACACATATTCATTGTGCCCATGGTTCCCTCCCTTTTCTTTTAGCGACAAGGTTGAGAGGAATGTCTCAACAATTGTCATGAAATTCTGTTCAGACATTCTTGGCCCCCTTAGAGATGAACTGTCCCTTAATTTTCAATGTACTGCCATCATCACTTCAAAATTTAGAATTTGCTAATTAGCAAATGTTAGCATGCTAACAGGCTAAGCTAAGCTACATTACCTGCTAAACAGCAGCATCTTACTGCAGTATTGTCATTGTGAGCATGTTAGTATGCTGACATTAGCATTTAGCGCAAAGCTAGCATCCTCATAGAAATCATTTTGGAAGGCACTGACAAAACACTGGCTCTTTGTCATGAAATATGACATTTTCTGAGCGAAGCACGCAGATTGTAAAGAGGTTTTTTTCCCCTTCATTGCAAGAAAAGCAATGGCCAGAGTAATCGATATTAAAAAGAAAAAAACCCCTATATTTTTACCTTTAGAAGGATTCATCTAGATCAGGGTCATTACGGTCCAGATTTCTATTCCAGCACTCTCCTCTCCTGCTCAGCGGGCCTTTTTTTTTTTTTTTGTCAGCTCTAAACAGGGTGTTCTGGTCTGCTCTTTTCTGTCCGACAGGCAGGCAGCTAAAAGCTCATTTTGGGTACAGCAAGTCAGAACACATGAAACCTGTGGTAGAAACTCTCTGAGTGCTCATCTCAGGCTGACAGCAGACAGTCCCTCAAGCATTACCGTAGTTGGCCGCGACTGATTTCTCTGAGGCGGACAGAGCCACAGGAGGCTAAATGTTCTGCTTTGGCCTGTCCGTTTTGATTTACTCTAGATGTACGACTGTTTGACATTTTGTCTTGTGGATGAATTTCTTTGTATTCACACTGTTAGCGGTAGTTGTTTCATGCACAATAAACACCGCTAAAGAACAGACAAGGCCACGACAGCACAGGTAACCGGGATGTAACTAGGAAGTTATTTTTAGATGTGTGGTTTTAGATGGCCTTTCTCATGGCTTTTCACTATAGTGAAGCACATTGTGTGTCTTCTCTATTTTAAACATGGGTAGTACTGCCTCAGAATGCTGTAACCTGAAAAATATCACCTGCATTTATTTATTCAAGACTAGAGATGTGCTCTAAAAGCACATGAAATGTTTATCCCTGTGTACGCAGGTGTCACCTGTTTAGCAGATGGTGGACAGAGGGACAGAATGATTCATGCAGTGAACAGCTGCACGAATCAGCCCGAATGTAGCAAAAGTGCTTATTATATTTATCCAGTCAAATCCTCGGATATTAATTTTGTTTTCTTCTATTTGCAGATGAGCTCTTATGTTGACAGTGGCAGCACAGGGAATGTACCGATCACGGCTTTTGTCACGTTTGTGCACAAGCCTAAAAAAGATTCTGGGAGACAAATGAAGCATTTCATTTACTCTACTGTCAGTCTGAGCTATAGGAGGATGTTTACAGTGACAGTCTGCCAATATGGGACTAGACATTCAGGCATTAGAGTAAGAATAGCTAGTGCTGGAGACCATTATGGTATGTGAACACGGCAGAACAGTTACCAAGGCGACTTTATCACCCATTATCCATCATTGGAAACAACAAATCCAGGCTCTGCTATTTATTCTGTTGTTTTCTCAAAAATGGAGGTGACGGATAGCGGGATGGCGGAGAGAGAGTTCATTATTGATCACCACAAGGCCCGACTTGTCCCCTTGTTCGTTCTCTGATGGCAATCCCAAAGGTTTCTTTGAAGTCAGGAGTCAGGACAGGAATTAGTGCTATGCTAACTAGCTTCCACTTCCCGATTGGAATAAAAAGGATCGGTCCTCCTAATTGTGATATGCTGTAAAGGGAAAGCTATCTTAAATCGATAAAGGTTTCTAACCCATGCTATGTGAGCTTGTTTAAAAAGGGGGTAAGGGTTATACAGAAATTTGAGTTCAGCTCCCCAACCCCCCCCGAACCCCCCGCCAAAAAAAAAAAAAAATAAGAGCTGTGAAACACTCCCTTTCTATGACCGGTACAAAGATGGCCTTCCTCTGTTAGGAAAGATATATGAGATGGAAGACACAAAGCCAAGGCTCTTAATAAAAATCATCCATTTTTGTCAGAGCTGGCCGAGGGAAAATTTGCAGCAGTGTATCAATAGACAGCTTTTTTCCCCCACTTCTTTATCTCATCCTACCTCCATCTCCTATTCTTTCTACCTTTCTCTCTTTCTTTCTGAGTAACAGCATACGTCTCAGCACGGAGAGAGAGAGAGAGAGCGAGCGTCACCTCGACTGTCACTGATATCTCCTAAATCATTTTGTCTCTGTCTGAAGGCTGACCTCTCCGCTGTACATTTTTGGGCTATCAAGTAGGACTGAAAGTCACACTTATCATGAGGTAAGGGATGACTACCAGACTGCCATCTATTTCTCGATTTCACCGCGATGGGAATGTGTAGGTGTAATTGAATTCTCCCCCTCTCCCCCCTCTTGAGCATTTAGGCCCACTGTGGGAGAAGTAAGTTCACTATCCAAAAGTGCGCCACGCATGCCTCACACTAGATTATTGTTATTTCCTCACATCCTGGATGAAGAAAAATGTTGCGGCAGCAGTAGCGCTGCCCCCACGTTTTCAAATAATGCACCACTGTTGTTGATGGTTTTTTGAATCAGTCCCTGTAAATGTTGAGTAGTCTGTACTGAGGATACTGAGGGGTAAATATGATAAGAGAATGCGTAAACACATCAGTCATACTGGTGGTGCGGAGGTTGCTGATATACTCCTGTAGGTGGGATTGTCATGCCTGGGGATGATGGTGCGACTCCTCTCCAGGAGAGCATGAAACAGGATTACGAGCACATCAGCAAACATGCAAACCACAACCTTTATTTCGGGACAACTACTTGTCAAAATAATATGGTGGCTGACTTTAACCTTTTATGTGTGATTTATTTTGCTTGCTGTAGCACTCAATCTTAATATAAATATAATATAAATGAACTTCCTGCAGCGACCAGGATCAGCATTGCATTGTTTAAGAATAAAAAATAGTGTATCACACTTACACCTCAAGTGTAGTAATTTCACACTCTGTGATTTGTGTTATGTCACCTATTTCCTGGTGGTACCAATAAAGCACACCATTTTATCATGAGGATGTCATATGCCATCTTATCACCGGACCAGAATGTCCAAAGCAATTCAAAGAGAGCTTGTCATACTGTGTGTGAAAGTGGCTCTTCAGCATGACTGACAGCTTACCAAGAACTTTACCGACAGGTTTTAGTAGGGGGGGGCGGTTGGCAGGAGGATGCGGTGGAAGTAAATGTTCCTCCCCTGCTTAGAGGAATCTGATTGGACCATGGCTTTTGCCTGCGCAGTGATATGACTGGCTGCTACCTTTTCTCTCCTGACGCTTGGTTAGCCACCGTTTGTCAGCCAGCTCCCATCATGCCACGTGCCCCCGCGGCTGTGTAGCTGTGGGCAACACACACCTTGTCACCAGCAGGAGCATGATAATATGCCCATGAGTTAAGTGCACAGGGCCGTCACGTCCTGAACACATGCACCTCGACTCGCACCTAGAAACGCAAGCACACTTTTCCCTTTACGCCTGTCAGATCACATAACATAACAGCACCAACTACACAGTTACAGACTTCCCTACTGTCTCACCGCCTGACCACTTCCTGACTCTAAATGGCACAAAATCCAATCGCTGCACAGGTTGTGCTGTGAAACGAGAGGCAGCAGACACCCTCTAATATGATCTGTCACACTCTGTTGGAGGGGAGAAGTATGGAGCAGGGGGGATGGCGTACCTTGATAAGCCTTTCCTGTTTTTACGCGATTGAAATATGGATACACAGTACAAAGATGTATCCCCTCCCACCCTTATCCTTTCTTCTCTTCTCTGCCCTCCACTCCTGCTTCCTCCATCAGTGTCCCAAAATGTTTTTTTTTCTCCCCCCCGCCCTGTTTTTAAATTAGTCTGTCTCGCCATCTTCGCCTCTCATGTTATTTTCGTAGAAGGCAGCAATCCAAAGTGGAATACATGTTAATTTCAAATATGGGATCAGTGTCCCTCACCAGCGCTAGTGGACAGAAAGCAATTGGAGCCCAGGAAAAGGGTAGACGTGTTTGGCAGACAAGCCCCAAATGTATCTCCTGCCGGGCCGAGTGACAGAAAATGCAAATAATTTCCCAGTCTCACTTAGCCAGTGTCTAGACGCTGCACTCCTCTTGACGTTTAAGCTACAGCACACTTTATAACAACAATACGTTTGTGCAGAGAAGTTATTTGAAAAGCCTCTGAATTTTTATTTTATTTAATTTTTTTTAAAGGTCCATAGGTCACTAACTTCAGAAAGGGTCTTATTTATTATGCATTGGAGAGAGAAACAAAAATAGCTTCTGTTTAAAATGATTAATTTGGAAAGGGCTCACATGCACACACTTCTAAGAAGGCATACACACACACACACACACATATACTGCACACACACAAACTCCAGCCAACCCCCCCCCCCCCCCCGACTCCTTAGCCATGACACAAATCCACAAGCAGGAAGCCTGTTCCTTGGTTACAACAATATTGATGAACATTACATCCAATATGTTGCTCCATTGATTCTTCATTATTCCAATTCCCGGGACAATTTCAATGTGGCATGGCAGCAGGATGTACACAATTAATTTGTGCTTTCTATTAAAACCGAGTCATTAAATGGATGCTACACAAACAATTTATAATTAAAATACCAGCACAAGCGAGAGGTGAAAGTCTTATTAGTATTGGTGACACGTGCTGTTTATTTCCTTGACTAATTTAAACAGCCAGTTTTAGCTGTTGCTGTGGGGATTTGTGTTATGTATTTATGTACATGCGTGTTTGCGGGTTGAATGTTTAATTACGAATGATAGCAGGTTACATCAAGGTCAGTAAAATGTGTGCATGTAAAAAGCATGAAAGCTGCACGTTACTCACTTATCAGAGGTTATTTTGGCAGTCGTCTGTGCTCTGTGTTTGGTGCGAATGAGCAAATGTTAGCATGCCAACACATTAAACTGAGACGGTGAATATAGTAAACCTCTACCTGCTAAACATCAGCGTGCATTAGCATTGTTATTTTTGAGCAGGTGGGCTTTAGCATTTAGCTCAAAGTACTGTTGAGGCTAGATTTACATGAACAATTAGCTCGGTCTTGATAGAATCTTAGCTATCAATGCCATTGACAGGTGAAGTCACATTTGCCCAGTAGTATTTCAGACCGCTGATGTTCTCCCTTAGCACGGAATTGTTTAAGTATCAGTCTTTTGTCAATATTAGTGTTGAGTGTACAGTGTCACAGACATAGATCTATGCAGCGATAATGAGACACAATTGATTAGCTTTGCTTCTCAAATGAGCCCTTCACAAGGAAATTGAAATAACACACAGTCAAACCATACGGACATGATTAATGGTGTTTTGAGATTGGGATCTAGTGGTATTTACATAATCAGCAGGGGAGAATTAGCTATTTCCATTGCTGTGTTGTGTGTAAACAGCAGCCCTATACTTGCATCAGCCTGATTGTGTTCCATCGTCTTAAACTCTTGATTTCTCAAAGGCTTTGCTGATGGTGATGATTGGACAGATAATGAAGAGAGTTGTGCGTCTGCATCAAAGTGAAAATGACCTAGGGAAAACATTATGAATAACTATAATTAATATGTATACATGCAACCTTAACTTTATACAGTTTCTGTTATAGAACACAGTTACATATAAATTTGATAAAAGATAACTTATTATTTTGGTTTGGAATCTCAAAACATTGGCAGAAAATCATGTAAGTTTTCCCAGAAAACGTGGTTTCAGGTCTTGAGTTTTTCTTTAAAAGCTTACATATTCATGACTAAATAAGCAACAATCAAAGTTACAGTTTTGAAAAAGGCATTATTAATTCATTGAAACACAGATTTGATTGGCAGTGGCCTGGCAACAACATCGCTAAATTCTGATTGGTGCACAGGAATATGCGACATCACCTTTCTTAGGACTGAATCCCATCCACTTTAAACCCCTGACAAAGACCAGACAAAAACACAAATAATAGAAAAAATCCTTTGAATTAACCAAAACATTTCAAATTTGGTTTCATTAATTTGTGTTCATTGCTCATAGCAAGTGGCTCACTGTGAAAATAGGTTTTTCAAATCAAACTAAGTTTCTTTATGAGCCATACTTAAAAACAACCAGAGTTCACCAAAGTCGCTGTACAATAAAATAACAAAGATAAAATAGCATACAGCCAGGAGCAGCTGGTGTGAGCATCTGAGAGATCTGGGGTTGGAAAGGGGGCAGAGGAGCTCAGAGATGCACTGAGGCGCCAGGCCATGGAAAGCTTTAAATAATAAATAATTGAACCTTAAACTTGGTCCTATACTTGACTGCTAGCCAACGCAGGGACGCCAGTACAGGTGTGAAGCTGTGTCTCTTCCTGGTACCAGTTAGTAGTCTGGACGCCGCGTTCTGCACAGGCTGCAAGCGAGACATGGGTGACTTGTTAATTCCCAAATAAAGAGCATTGCAGTGATCCTGCCGAGAGGAAATTAAGGCATTTGTGAAAATCTTCAGGTCATTAAAAGAGAGGAATGGTTTGAGTTTGGCGATATTTCTTAGCTGGAAGAAGACATTAAGTAACTAACTAACATTAGCCACCATAAGCTCCTGGACATACCAGAGCAAGTAAGGCTGTAGCAGCAAAACACTGAGTGGACTGATTTGAGCAAATGTGCCCTTTTATTGCTAATTATTTCTGTGTGTAAGAGGCAAAGTGTGCAGCTTCTTATTTTAAAATGACATAGCCTTGCTTTGAAGGCCAAATTGTAGCTATGGCTCACTATTGGTGTGGTGTCATTGCAGCATACGGTTTACCTCCAGCCACGCTGGCCACCAGCGTATCCGGAGTCTTTGTCAATTAAGGCAAGTTAGTGAATGCTGGAGTGGATTTTTCATACAAAGATTTTTGCAAAGTAATGCCACCCTTTTTCACATCGCTGAATGTAAAATGTCCAGTTTAAACACAAGAACAACATGCATTTACACCAATTAAACTTTATACAAAAATGTTTGAAACCTCTGTAGTCTAAACCCCTAGTCTGTGGTCCACAGTGAGAAGTTACGCCCTGGGACAACTAAAGCTACTGCCCGTCCTCGGCTTGTTCCACCACAAAAAGGTCACTGCATGATTTATGCACCTGTTTTGTGAGTTAGATGGGAACTGTTTGTGCTTTGGGGCACCTGACCGATTGAAATATGAAAATGAAATTCTGCTCATGAATTGATTTACAAGGTTGAGTAGGTATTAAGCTGCCCAATCGGGAGTAGCTGGATAAATACATACTTTGTGTTTGTGCCCGTATGTGTGCAGTAATGTGCATCCCGGCTGCTTGTAGCATGTGTGTTCCATGCAGTTGTCCCATCATGATAAGGACGATAAGCCAACGTTAGCATACACACAAACACACAATTAGATGTAAAGTGACATGGCAAGGTTTTTGTTTTTTGCATGTTTGTTGTCACTGCTAGATATCAAGAAAGGTGCGTGTATACACATTTGTGTGGCCGTGTACTCACACCTGACTCCATTTCTCCATGTGATGCTAGCATCTGTCCTGACATGACTGTCACTGTGTTGGAGACACATGTATTCTTTAACATGGCAGCTCACAGGGGAGAGACGCAGATGGGTTTTGAGTTCCTAATGGTTCTGGATGGCCATAGATGATGTTATTCTAGTTGACAAGCTGCGCCATATCTGATCTAATCTAATCAAATACCACCTGCACGCTCTTTTTTATTTTATTTAATTTTCTGTCGATGATTAAATATACAATCAATTTAGTGATGGCCTACATTTAGGAAAGGGAGAAGTTGGCAGGATTCCTGAGTGAGTTTGTGTTTCCTTGTGTTTCTCCTTTACAACAGACTTGAACAAAACAGTAGAGTACATTTTGAAGACTTTAATAAAATATGAGAAGTGTTTTATTTACCGTATCCTCCTCTGCGATCTGTGTGGTATTAAGACTCTTTTAGTGTCTTGTTAGATACATCAAGCGCACTTCAACTCATCCAAACGGAAATCTACATTCACATGGATTTCTTTTTCTTCCTGTACAGTATGTTCTACAAAATCACACAGTGTGTTTTCTCATGAATTTATTAAGTAGCTACGCGTGCGCAAAACTTAATTTCTGAATATATTGAAAGTTAATGATATAGAATAAAATAAAATAAACGACTCCTGCACTCTGGAGCTCTTAATTGAGAGCACGAGGCAGTGCATTTGAGATAATAGATTCACGCCAGAGGTAAATAGATGGTACTTGTGTGCGCAAGCTTGTTTAGCATGACAGCTGTGTTGGATACATTACTGCATTAAATCAAACCCAATTACTGCCAGCTCATCGCCCCCCATGCCCTGAGAGGTGTCTGATGCAAACGTACAAGTATGCAACCCCCCTGCATTACTGTGTTGAGGGGAGAAATCTTCTAATATGCAATGTAAAAAATGGAGGGGACAGATGTTTATGTCAAAATGCATGGACTTACCACAAGCTTAAACATAAATCTCATTCAATTAGATATCTTCAACAGGCACTGCAACACCTCCTTTGATACTGCTTCTCTTGGTTTTGCTGTGGTGTGCTAAGGAATTGCTCCAGTGTGGCCCAGAGTGCTGATGTTGTTTTTATGTGCTGCTGCTGCTACTGCGCTTTTTGTCACTTTAGAGGGTCAACCAACACACTGTGATATCCGCTCCAGCACTTAGATGCACTATGTTACGCTGATGGAGGAGGCTTTTTGGGGACAGCTCTACTGGGATTGGGTCTGAGTGGTAACCTCTGAAATGGAATGATGTATATGTGTGTGTGTGTGTGTGTAGCAGCAGGGTATGTTTAAAAAAAGAAAGTGCGGCTGCACTGAATGACAGGAATGAATGGACAGGCAAAGGACACAAAGGGAGAAACAATATTTAGAGAGTGCGAGGGCGCGAAACATAGAGAGGGAATGAAAAGAGAAAAGACGTGGGGGACTTCAGACCCTCAGACAGCCAAATGAGAGAGAGGAGTGCCACACACACTTAAGCTACGCAGAGGGCCATGCCACCAGTTCTCTCCACTGAGACACACTGGAGGTGTCTGTCAGGTCAATTAGTACTACTGTGCTTACATTTTCCACCTGACTTCCTTCATTAGTGTTTTTGTCTGCAGCTTTGAGCCTCCTCAGCGTGTCTGCACGTTCAGACATACTTCAAGCCTTTCCCACACACTCTTGGTGTGAACCACGCCTTATGAAAGTACTGCAGGTTTGCCAAGCACCGGACTTAGAGGAGGTCACAGCTTTTATTTTATGGGCTTTTAGCCACGCTAGCTGCTTAGTTCTAGGGATGGCAATGTCAGCCTGTCCGTTGGCCGGCTGGTCCACCACTTTGATCCAGACTGAAATATTTAATGTAGTGCCATACATTTTGGTACAGACAGTCATGGCCACTGACTTTCCCTCCGGCACTACTACCTCTGACTTTGTCAAATGCTTAATCAGCCTCAGCTGTACTTTGGGTGGTAATTAGTAAATGCTAGCATGCTAACACGTGAAGCTACAATGGTGACCATGGTAAACATTACCTGCTAAACATCAGGTTAGCGTTATCATCTTGAGCATGATAGCATGCTGATGTTAGCATTTAGCTCAAAGCTCTGTTGTAGTATAGAGTCACTAGCATGACTGTAGACTCTTAGTCTTCTTTATTCATTCTCCTAGAAGATGACGGTCAGATTCTAACATTCTGTAAGCTGCTGTCTGTCTATTGAAGCTCTCAAACTGCATTTCTAGATTTCTCCATAGACACATTTTTGACATTCTGTACTGGAGCTTTATAGTTGCTTTGTTTGTGCCTTGTGAGGAGCACTTAGATATTTAGTCAGGCTTCTTTGTACTCCCAGTGTGACTGTGTGCATTGTTGTGGGCAGTGTGGACAGCACATTTACATTTCACCAACACCACAAGCATTTAACCGAAAGGGACACTGGGAAACGAAGAGCTAAGGAAATTACACTGGCATCTTTATGATCACTGATTATCAGGAGCTTACGAGTACATGGATATATTAAAGGAATATTGTATAACTGAAACAACTCAATAGAAATCTGTACAATCAACAGCAGGTCTCTGTGCCCTCAACATTTATAGTTCCTTTCTTTATGTGAGTTGTTGAATGATCCTGGACTGCAGCAATTATGATCATTCCCAAAGGATCCACTTATGCATGATTCAAATTATAGCTATGTCATGTCCTGCCATGCGAGATCGGAAAGAAGCCAATATGCATTGAGATATGTGCATTTGAAAGACTTGCCAGTCAGAGTCAATTATGGGCTCGGTGTAAGCGGTTCCACTATTGGAGAACTGTGTATCCATCACCAAACAAATAAATAAACCCGTTGTCAAGGCATAATAACTGATGTGTTGACATTCAACGAGTACAACTCTTGTTATCCCCAACTTGCAGCATCTCACAGTGTGTACTGACGCAAAAGTATGTGAAAAGCACACTTGCAGCGTGAAATGCTTAGTCATTTGAGTTCTTTAACGATTCCTGAAAATGCCACTGTTGAGGCCCGCACTTTAAACGCCGTGTTTTGATGCGTCGTACTTTGAGCACACACAGAGCGGCTGTTTTGTGGGGTCCGGGAGATAAGAGACGGAGCGGTTTGAATGTGTGATAGGGAGGTAGGGCAGTGATTCCCTTTCAGGTTCTGTTGCAGGCCACCTGCTGGGTCCTCCAAACAGAGCCCCACATGGCAGATCAAAGCACGCCATCAACGCTTTGTTTTGCTGAGGTTTCATACAATTAGCAGTTTATTTATGCGCAAGGGATGGATCTGACAGTATTAGCAGCTAACTGAATTGAGCCAGTGACAGAAGTCATCTTGTATGTGGCAGCTGGGTAGTTATTTAGCGCCGAGTGTCAGTGTATAGAACAGCCATAGCCTTTTCTGATACGATCTTGGTCATACATTCTACTGACTGTTGTCCTAAAACATGATATTGAAATTGTCAAGTGGCAATCTGTTTAAGTACTACAGTAAATATGGAACCAATGTAACATTTACCCCCCAATGCAATGGTTTACCAAGATGTATGTCCATTTGTCTTCTGGTTCCAGTGGACTGCTTCAAGGCCTTACCAGTCTTCACTGAGCGAATAAATTGCCGTCACACTCCTCAAATGGTGTGATCGCCTGTCACAGCCCTTCACATCGGTTTTCTTTATTGGATGTGGCTCACGCCTCCAGATATTTATATCTTTTTACAGCCATGTATTTTAGTGGCTAACAAAACAAAACAAAAAAAATAGAGGGGGAAAAAGCAGTGAGGGAGAACGAGGAGGCAGGAAAGCTCGGCAGGCGGCTAGACAAGTAATGGTGTGGAATACAGAGGAGGCATGTGCGGGGCTTTGGCTGGGGACACCCTCTAAATCCATCTTCCCCTGCTTAAAGCCCCAGTGCCTGGGTAATGGTCGCACGGCGGGTGCTTTGAGAGGTTACGGCGCAGGAGATGAGGGATCTAGGAGTGGAGAGGCCAAACTAAGAAGTGATTTCCCCAGCAGAGGCCTCTTCATTTTGGGGGAAGAGGCGGTGTCGGCATTGCCGCTGCTGCTGGAGCCTGGAGGAAAACAAGCAAATTGCTCCCCACAGGAACAGGGCACCGGCAACAAACTGGGTCTGACATGATATAGAGTTACCTGCTTTATTGCCTTTCTGTTCTTTTATTCTTCTCTGCACGCATGAAACGTTAATTTAATCTATTGATCCGTTTATCTATCTACTCTTTTCTTTCCTTACATGTCCATCCATCCGTACCTAGGTATTTATGGTCTTCACACACATACATCCATCCTTGATGCAAAAAATAGATCTGCAACTGATATTACAACACAAAAAGATATATTGTCACCTCCAAAATCTATTGCAGCTCAGCGCCCACTCATTTTATTGAGGTCACTACGCTGACTAGAATGAATAGAGTCCCATGCGTATGCTAAATGATACAGCCCAACTAGTGGCGAGAAATATGTCTTTTGGGTTTTGCATGAAAACTCACTGGTTCCTTAGCTTTAGGTTTAGAGGCAACTGTTTTGAGCAGGAAAAGCCAGCCTTTACAAAATGTTTCTGATTCACCATGACAAAAGCATTGGTTCTACATTAAAGTCAGAGGTAGCTTGCTGGAAGAAGACATGGCCCAACATCAAAGCTGTCATCTTGCATTGTGAACAAAGAAGGTAAAGCCTGGTGAGTGGAACAAATGCAACGCTCCTGCTTCCCTGATAGGAGGATGGTTGTTGCTGCAAAGCAGTTTCAAGCTTTATCCCCTTCAATGGTAAATTATACCTTCAGCATTTCCACAGCAAGATATGGTCTTCCTCCTTCTATCCTCCCCCTACTAAATACTTTAGTGAGATTCAGTCCATTTACCTGAATCAACTCTAGCCATCTTCAATTTGTTAAAGGCTCTTTGGCACCCCCCGAGTACAGAGGAATGTAATTGAATTTAGCTCATTCTTCTTGCTGATTTCTCGTGTTACCTAAAGGGATTTGAGGGAGGGAAACATTCTCAGAAGAAGGCCTTTTTGAATTTATTGCAAAAGGCTAGTCATGAAAGGGATTTTGAAAGTCATATGAGAGGGGAGAGAGAGAGAGAATGGCCCTCCAAGCTTATTTTTTGTGAGACATTGGTAGTATGAGACTGCCTCTCTGAAGACGTGTGTTTCCTCTGGTGTTGTCGTTCGCTGGCTGCAGGGTTTGAACCGCAGTGCACCACTGGGACCATAACCCCTTTAAACAATTACATTTACATCACTACCACCTTCCTGCGCCAAACTGTCCCCCATAAAATCAAGGACACAATCAAAGCTCATTTAGATTTTTTTATTTATTTGTTGAGTTAGCTAAATCACAAAATAAAACTTGCCTGTTATCTGCTAAATATATTGTAAGCCAGTGTCCTTCTGTACGTTCTGCAAAAGATGTTTTTAGGGAGTGAAATGCTACTATATATCGTTTTGATATTTAAAAAGTTAGCATGGATTGCTTGTATTTATACATTTTTTTTTAGCATTTTTCCAGCCGGGCTAGCTAGATAGCAGTCAAGTACTGACCAACAGCTAAAGCTAGCAGCCTAAACAATGATCGGAATCCCATCACGTTCGTATTTTAATTTTAATCGGGTTCTCCTGACAGCTTTTTCTGTCAGTCTGTGAAATGACAATGTTAACTTGCGTTAGCTAACGTTAGCTCAGCAGCAAAAAGGGAGACTGAGAGCTGTCAACAGGATACATTTAGATCATAGCGGATATTTTCAGTTCTAACTGTCAGACATGACACACCAGATGTTTGTCATAATTATTAAAAGTGGAAAACTAAATGTCAATCACCTAATTTAGCGCCACTTTTGACTGTAATGGTTAGAATGACGAAAAATGTTAGGTATCCCAGTAACGTCGTCATTGTCTTTGTCGTTCAATTAGTCTGTTTTTTAAATAATTTCTCAACTATTTAAAATCTTTAATCAATAACTAAATTTGTTTAATTTTTAATTTAATACTGTATGTCTAATATCAATTCTTGTATTATTTTAATATTATTTTGCAGCACTCAGTGGCGTACGGTTTACACAGTTCTTTGTTTCCTTGGTTGGAGCAGTGGCCCTATAAAAAAAATAAAAAAAAAAGTACCCTGAGCCCTTTTGACCCCCTCCCAGACAATCCTGGCTCAAACACTGTGCGTGCCAATTTCAGGGTAAAATCTGTACAGCTGACAATATACGCTAACACACAGAGCGCTGAACTTTCAACCATCTTTAATTGATGTCGATATACCAGCGGGGCATTTTAGGATTAAATTATCCCCCTGAAAACTAGAATTAGAATTCTAAACTCTGAAACTCACTGTAAGAATCAGCAAAACAGTCGTGAGCCTTGGGCCTCTCTTAAATGTGTGAAATGAATATTATATTAAGGCATAAAATGTCCTTTTCAGAGCAATATGAAAATGAATTACTAATAGAAGTAGTAATAGATTTAAAGAGACACTATTTCCAAAGAAAGATCCATGTTTTCTATGACGTGTGAAATGCACCAGAACATAGAGCAGAAGGCTTTAATACTAAGGTGACAGCTTCTTCTTTCCAGAAAAAAGTAAGCTCTCCGAAAGAAGCCAGCTCACTGTTAATTTCTGAACCACCGCAGCATTTTGACACGCTTTTCAAAAACCGTTGGCACATTCTAAATTAAAATCATCCCTCTTTTCTTTCTTGTGAAGAAATACTTCATTAGTTATGATTGTTCATCCATGCCATGAATACAAAGGATTATTTTCTGAGAAATAACAAAGGACCTCTTTTGCCTCAGAACCACGGACTATAAAAGAGTAAAGCCTTTGGCGAGTTAATGGATTAGTATGGATAAAATCAATAGTGGATGTGTACTCGTTCAGTGACTGAAATTCAATTATATAAACACAAATGACAAATATGCAGCCATGGAAAACGAAACACACTATAGAGATTTTTAAAAGCCAAGATTCCATCTGTTTAGGTCAGCTGTTACGAGTGCTTCCACATTTCATTTTATGCGCTATGAAAAGGAAAACATGATTGAACTACTTTTATGTACATTTTAATGATAATATATTATTGTGGTTGTTAGTGCATGTACATTTTAGCCATGCTAAATGTGGCATGGCTTTGGGGATGGTAATATCGGCCTGTCGGTCCACTGCTTTGGTCCAGACTGGAATATCTATTGCATGGACTGATATGAAATTTGGGAGACACATTCAGGTCCCTCTCAGGATGAATTGTAATCATATTGGTCCGCCGCTGAATTTTCATGTAGCACCACCATCAGCTTAAAATTTAAAATTGTCCAATACTTTGGTTTATGACCAAATACCTGCAAAACTGAGATAATCAGCCTCATCTGCACTTTGTGTTCAGTTCTAATTAGCAAATGTTGGCATTCTAACACTCTAAACTGAGATGGTGAATATGGTAAATATTATTCCTGCTTTACTACATCATATACATCAGCACGTTACTGTTAACATTGCGAGCATGTAGACGTCAGCATTTAGCTCAAAGCACCGCTGTGCCTTACAGAGCTGCTAGCATGGCTGAAGTCTTATTTTATATATATGTGCGTGCACATTTGTTTGTTTATGCAGTATCTACATGTGTCATTTCTTCGGTCTGCCTCTTGTGTTGGTGCACGTGACTATTTCAAAGGTCTCTGGCTCTGTCTTAATTTCCCAGGCATGGTTTGACTGGAGGAAGAGAGGATGTTCCCTGTTGAAAAGGATGGAAGTCTTTCTTGGAACAGTAGATCTCCCAGATTGCCACACTGCTGAGCTGTCTATCAACTAGTGTGTTTAACTGTGCATCAGCAAAGGCTGCTGCTTCCCACACACCCACATCATCACATAGGCCGGTACATACTCCATGAAGATAGGCGAAGGCTTGATGTATGTCTTTGATAGGAAAGGCCAATGTTAGTGTGAATGGAGTTGACACCTATCTGAATGGGTCACGGCTATGTTGTTGTATGTCTTCTGCCAGGAGACTTTTAAGGCTTATATTGAAACAGTAAAAAGGACATATTGACTGCAACCACTGACACTATGCATGCACACAGCGATTGCCTATATTTCACCTGTCTGAAACATTATAGTCGCTGTGTGGCTGAGGTGGTTGCGGCAGCCTTGCTTTGACAGTCTTGAGTGACACTGGCAATGTGTGCTTACACACTGGCCCAGGGCAGATGGACACAGACGGACTGACAGCGCGACAGAGGGTGACGGAAAAAGGGGGCCAGAGCGAGGGGGAAAGCAGCCGAGGGTAAATTCAGCACCATGGACAGCTACCATCAGACATCACTCCAGGCAGCATTTGTTTGCTTTTATCTCCAGGAGATGAATCACTTATAGCCGGCAAAGCCAGTGCTGGATAAGCACACTGGTTCGCAATGTTACTATAATAGGAATGCTTTTCACAAGTCGGTTCTTTACTTTTCCTTTTTCAATTAATTCTCTCAAACTTTCCTCTGTTTCTCTCTTAATCAGTCGCACTACACTGTAGTACTGTGCAAAAATGAGTGAATGACATTTTTATTGATTAATTTTTTAGCTCTCTACGTACCTTACCAGACGTGCTGTGATATTGCTTTTATTAATACAGCTTCCCAGTGTGAGTCCTACTTATATCATCTAAGCTAAGCACACACTACCAGTCATTACAATGGTAACACTGCAGTCTTAATTAAGTGTTACAAATAGGCCTGTCACGATAACTACTTTTGTTGGACGATATATTGTCACGGCAATTATTGCGCTGAATGGTAGAATGATATTATTGTCATTTTGAGGGCATTCATTTGCATGGTATTCGTTTGCGTAAAGCGTAGGGGTTGTCGGTTGCAGCAAGGGAGGTAGATAGAGAAGTTATTAGCCAAATAATCACAAACTCATTACAGGGACATTGTATATGTGAAGTAAAAAAGTTTGTTTTTTTACCTCTACAAAGGGAGGGAGAAGATCAAATTAACTATTTAAATATTTAAAAGCTATAGGAACACTCTAATCCGGAGATCCAGAGAGAGAGAGAGAGAGAGGCTCAGACCTGCTGCCCTACACGCCACACCCACCGAGCGTCTGCACACGGCGCGAGAGGAGAGACGAGACCCCGGCGCTGTTGGCAGCAGAGGACTGCGATTACTCCGAGCAGCATGCATGGGAATGAATTACAATATAATATATGAATATATTTCTCTGCCTTTATGACGGCCTGAATAGGTCACTATCTTTGTCACTAGTCACTTTTTAGAAGGTCTGAAAAAAATTGCCAAATCATGTAAACAAGTCGCCAAATTGCCGACACTGTGTGTGTGTGTGTGTGTTGCGACATGCCTAGTATAATCATGCCTAACTGACTATACTGTGACTGAGCGTCACAGACTAAGTGTTTTTTTTTGTTTGTAGATTTTTCTAATAACTCATGCGTCCTTGCTTAGTATTGTGTTTCTGTGGCGCACTGAGGGTTGATCAGCTTCAGGTGCTATCTGTTCCTATCCTCCACCCACTTGATCCAAAACCATGTGCTTGACATAGTTTACTGCTGACCAAAAGCTATTTTACATGGTCTTAGGTAGCAGTTCTTGGAAACAGTATTATACTCTCCTCTGCCGCACTCTGTTTTGCTTTTGCGCTCCCAACATTTGATCCATAACACCACTCAGTTTTTAATCAGAGCATTCAATTTTGACCTTGACTTAAATCCATCAAGCTGACATTTCTGGTGAAAACAGGGGCCCGATGGCAGCCTCAAAAATCCAATGATCAGCTCTCCCATGTGCTCACAGAGGGCATGATTCTCTGTACTTGGAGCATTATAATTACAAGCTAGTTCCATTTGCAAGCTCCCAGCACCTAACAAAAAATAATAAATGGTACGTTGCCAGTGAAAGCTAACAAGAGGTAATTTTCATAAGTGTGTGGAACAGAGCTTTATGCTGAGGAGATTATTGTCCTCCCCATGCTCTCCCATTCTCTCTCCCCCTGTTTGTGAATCACTTTTAACCTACAATCCAAACTGCTTTGACAGGGATTATGGCGTCTTGATGAGAGACAGAGAGGGGCTGGGAGAAAGTGAGTTTGGGGTAATGAAGCACCAATGTCGAGGAATGATTTATGAACGGCTCCTTCCTTCACTCTCCCTTCACTGAAATGTAGTCAGTACAAATATCACGTTTCAGAAAAATCCATTTCTGACCACGCACAAAGTGATCAGTGTACCATTTCGAGAAACTGGATAGCATTGTTTGTTTAATATAGCATGCCAAGCCTTCCAGTGATATGTCAGCAATATTTCCACATAACAGCAGAACAATGCACATTCAGGACACTATTTGAGGACGATTGTAAAGCTTTGCAAAGAAAGCATTTCTTAGGCTTCACAAGTTTTATTTATTTATTTATTTTGTTTTCATTTCTGTGGTGAAGCATGGGAATATTGTTGTGTACTGTTCACGATTTCAGATGAGTCACAGGCAAACCAGGCGCAGAGTCACTGCCTGAGCTAATGAACAGTCTTACAGGCAGCATCACCAGCCAGAGTAGACTAAATCGCATTGTTTAAAAGAAATCAGTGCAAAAACATCACATACTCAAAAATAAGAAAACACTGCATACGAGATATTAGCTCAAATTGGATCTTATAAATGCTTCCGTTTTTGGCATCAACATTAAAGGTAGCGTGTAGGTTGTTATGACAACCATTGATGCTGCCTTTATTGGATTATTGTGCCGTTTTCCCTCCCACTGCATATTTACATTTTAGACAGTAAGCTGACATTTTTATCCAGTGTTGCTTATAATGAGTAAGCAGGTGGGAGTTCAATGTCTTGTTCCAGGAAAAGTCAACAGAGACAGAATACATGATTGCTTGTGGACACACACACACACGGTGAAAATCAATTGTGTAACTTCCCAGTTATAAGAAAGATTTGCCGCTTAATGGTGACGATGTAGGGTCTGGCATGTCATGTCACGTGACTTTGAGTCACGAATGATGACGACCAACTAACCAGCTCGCCATAAATGAGAGCATAAGCATTAACAGTAGATGACAGCTGGTAATAGCTGGGAGGCGATTAGCCTAGCTTAGCCTGTCCGAAGTTCTAAAATACACCTACCGGCGCCTCTAAAGCTTACTAATGAACACGTTGTATTGTGTTTTTCAATATGTACTCAAACACAAATGTACAACAATTTGTTTGCTTAATGGCGAGCCAGACTAGCTTTCTCCAGTCTATATGCTGCAGCCGGTTAGCTTAGCTTAAGCACAAACACTGGAAACAGTTGCCCCATGTACAAGGCTGAGTCCTTACCGCAGCAGCTCGGGTTCGAATCCAGCCCGCCGCCCTGCGCGTCATGTCTTCCCCTCTCTCTCTTCAGCCGTTCCTATCAAATAAAGGAAACCCCCCCCCCCCCCCCCAAAAAAGAAATAGTCTGACACATAGCCCTCCGTAAAACTTGTTGTCTTTCAACTACCAAGATATGACAGGTTAGTTAATGAGCTTTAGAAGTGCTGGTAGGAGGATTTTCCCTTATTTTTGGACAGAGCCAAGCTGGCTGCTTCCCCCAGCTTCAAGTCGCTATGCTAAGCTAAGCTAAATGCTCCAGCTGTGTACTTAACACACAGGCATGAGAGTGGCATCGATCTTATCTAACTCTTGCAAAGATAGCAAATAAGATAAACATTTGACTCGGCAGTGATGTTATCTGCTATATACTTGACACAGTTGGTGGCAAATTAGATATCTCTTTCTTGAAAAAAAGAAACATGTCTGGAAAAACAACCTTTCGGAAAAGTCTGGCATAAAGTATTGGTGTGTGTAAAATTTCACATCCCTGAAACAACTTGCAACTTATCAAAGTTGTTTTATACTTTTACTGTGCAGCCATAGGGAAATAACTCGTTCAGAAGACCTTCCATCATCTTTGACATTTATACTGACTTCTGCCCGTTACAGTCAGTGTGCTGCTCTGTGCTAACCGTGACATATTGTGGTTTTCCATTTGTCCTCATCGCCAGCACCTTTAGTCACAGTGCCCCATCTCACCCAGCATCATAAAGGATGGCTGTGACTGTTGGAGGCCTCATGTCTGTCTTCCTGTACAGATGATGTGTTACGTCCCTGGCAGGCCTTTGTTGTTCCTTATGTCTACCACTCGAAATGCATCACCTCATTTGATTGTATATTGTTATGACTGAGCAACAGAGAACTACAAACACATGGCCCTGCCAGTCCCTGACTGACTAGACTATTGCCATCTGTCTTTGTAAAGTGACTGGCCTTATTCATAAAGGCCTTGGATGAGTGTCTTGTGTTGTGGGAGGGACAGAGGCAGCTTTTGAATGAAGCCTTGATCATCACAAATGCATATTAACAGACATTTGTTGGGGAGGTACTGCTTTGTATGCAGGATACAACTTCACTGGTAATCAGGAAGAACAAACTTAACCAAGCTTTTAATTGTTGTTTGTGTAACTGTCTGATCCCATTTAAATCACACTGCGGATCTGCACAACATAAAGGCGTATAAGTGGCATAATAAGGGATTTCACAGTATATCCTCTCAAAATGGAATTGGAGGTTTCTGTAAGAAGAGAGTTAACAAAGAAATTAAGACATAATCATTGTAAACTCTCTGTAAATTTGGGGTGTTGAGCCACCAAGAATGTTTGCAGAGCAAATCCACGGCCCAAATTTGTTCTTCTTTCCCTCAAAACCCACCACTGAGGTGCCCCCGTGCAAGTCGCACAACCCCCTCTAAGTGTTCCTGACTGTAGTGGTTAATGGTAAGGGTGCAGTCTTTGGACAATGTAATGGGGTAAAGAGGGCAATCAGTAGAACTCAACCCGTGCAATTCCATTTTCAAGAAATGCCAGTTCCCCTTGTTAGAATTTTTTTAAGGAATTATCAATTTGTTCCAGGAAATATGTTTTATAGCCAATTATCTTTTTGGTGTCATTGTTGCCACAAACATATTGATTATAAAATAATAATTTTAACCATATACATTTTAATGTCATCCAATGTCCTATGCCATTCAAAAAACACTATAACTAACATCAAAATTCTTCTTTAGCACTGCTCTGACACATGAAAATGACATTTGACCAGCTTCATTACTGAATTCTTTCTGCCGCAAAGCCAGACCTCCATTTAAACCCCACTGACAGCCATGGAAGAAACCCGTTTTACAGTACATGAATTACAGCCTATGTTGAAACAATTATGGTTCAGAATTCCTTCTAGGCATCTGAGTGACAGATCAACGACTCACTTTATTGCTGTTAAAGGAGACATTGCCCATTAGGTGAAAAGGGGATTCTGTACGTTTTCCCTCAAGTGGTGCAGTTGAATCACTTTTTGCTGACTAAGTTGTAATAGAATCTTCTATGATTCAGATAAAGGGAGGCTTTTCTGTCACTTGAGCAAAATTTATATTTTAACACAGTGTTGTCATTTCGCAACTTCTTTTTTTCCAAAGTGCAGGTTTGTCGCAGTTTGACAGTAACATATTTTGATGGAAAGAGCAAATTGAGAACTGGGTTTGGCGGTGGGTTCACATACATTCCCTCGCCTCTGTGGATTAATCCAGTATTCTACTTCATGTTCATCTTTTTTGGCTTTCGCAGTTCCTTTGAGATGAGATGAAAAATACATTTGAGAGTTTATTAATAGAGAGAGTCTTTAAATCTACGAGCAGCTTCCAGTTTTGGGTTTTCAGATCACCGTGTGGAAAAGATGTCCTGGTCCAAACCGGACTACGGGGCCGTTGTTTGTGGACATTAGGCACAGATAGATTACAGATACACGCACATGTTCACATAGATCATGCACAGAAACACACATTCCTTGAGATCGTATCCCACTCAGAGACCTCCTGAAGAGGTGTACCACACTGAGCCAGAAGGCTGGCAGCCTTTTTTCCGAAAAGGCCCCCCAGCAGACTCCAAAACCCACTCTCCTGCTCCTGTACATGAAATATGGAACAAAGATGAATTATACACAACACCTGCTCATTTGACATGCCAAATATACGCGCCTTATGCGGCGGTACAGGAGCTTCTGCAGCGGCACACCTGTTCCCCAATGTGACAAGGTGGTGACGCCTCATTTATGTGCCCCTACTGAATCATTCTGCCTGAATGTATTATTGATACATTTAATCTTTCATGTCGCTCAGTGTTTGACCTCTCACTGCAGGCTTCGCAGGCAGGGTGTATCATAGAATGTACTCTTTGATTTGTCAGTGTTTAATTGCTTTTTAGAGATGAATTTGTTTCAAGAGGGAAGGGTATTGATTTAAGGTTGAGCGAGCAGTAATTCTGTGTTATAATTATACTTACAAGACTGTCAGTCACATGAGCTCGCAGGTGCACTCTAATGATCTAAGAGCAATGAATGGATTTGACTCTGAAGACATAGCAGGAGAGAGTGGCAGAATGAGACCGCTCACATGGAATGCATTGAACAGCATAATGGCCTATTTACCAAGAATTTCTATGCCACTATTGCAGCCTCATTGAAGGCTGTGTTCAGACTCTCATCATACGTACTGTAGATGTTTGAGAGAACTTTCTTCTGAATTTCATCATGTTGCGACTGATACGTAATACTTAAGTGAAAGAGAACTTTTTATAAAGCCCTCGTCATGCTTTAAAAGCACAGAGGACAGTTCCATTAAATCCCAGATATTGGGTACAACCTTTCCTGTCAAGCACTGTTAGCCACTGTATGAAGAACTCAGTCTGTCGATAACTGGTGAAGCTGGACCTGGCAGTAGGTAGCCTTTAAAATACCACATGCTGACAATTATATTTAAACAGCAAGTCCTCCTTTGTGTACCTCCCTTCTCCTGTCCCTCCCCTTATTCGCATCGCTCTATAATATTTGCCTCTGCCTCCTCACATCCATGATAACAGTCATTATCACCCTCACAAGGAGGCATGGCACCCCCCAAGATGAAGACTGCCAAGGCACACCACTGAAAGGTCACACAGGAGGGGAGGGAGAGTCAGGTAGACAGGACGAGGAAGTGTTACACTGAATCACAGAGCTGCGGCCGCAAAACAGGTGAGGTGAAAACAGTCTTTATAGGTCAAACGGCATGATTGCAGGTGCAAATGAGAAAGTAGCCAGACCAGGAAATGAATCCACAGGGCTAACGGTGGCAGATGGTCCTCAAAACATCTGTCCTCGATATATACTGAGCGTGACTGCACATGAGGAGCAGCTGGTTAGGCAGGTGATGAACTGAGACGGGAAACTCAAGAGTGATGGCTAGTGGACAGGTGAGGAAATGGCAGAAGAGGTTAGTAAGCAGTAGCGTAAGGATGCAAACAAGTAAATGTGCATTGTTTGGATGTGAACAAAATGAACAGCATCTGAGTTTTAGCAAATTTGCCAAAATGTTAAAAAAAAAAAAACGGGCTAAAAAACAGAGGCGTCGATCGTTTTTTAAGTTCGACATTCATACAGCGAGGCTCATCTTCAGTAACCTTTTCACCAGATTGGTAGTTCAGTGCAGGATACTGCTTGGCACGTCAGTGTTACTTAACCCCATGATCTGATGTTGGAAGCCTGGCATCTTGCGAGAAGCGATGTGCTGAAGTTAGCGAAGAGCCAAGGGAACTTTTGAGAGTTTTGTCAATATTTTCCAATCATTTTATTTCATCTGGGCCTCCTCGTTGCATGCACAACCTATTAACATTTTTTTATTGTTTTATTTCTTTTTTGTTGGTGTGATAGCTTTAAGCCTTTTTTTTTGACTTTACTACTATTAATGAGTTATGTTTTTTATGTCTTGTTACGTGTGAAAATTAAACAAAAACTAAACTAAATTAGATAGCTATTATAGCCCATTTTTTGTCATTAGCTTTATAATTTTTTATCCTAGGTACCTCATTCATCTGGGCCTCCTCCTATTATATGCACAACCTCCAGGTTTTTAACTGACTTATATTTCCCCTGCACTCCTTTAAGTTAGAATCAATTTTGGGGGGTGGGGTTCAAAATCAATAAAAAAATCATGTTATTATTTGATAATTTAGGTACATGGGCAATTGGACACAACAGATGAGGCAGTCTAAACTATTTCTAATCACGTCTGGTAAAGGCCCCATACCAACTGGAATATGGACACAAATACAGATACATATATTGATCGTAGCTTTTTGTTACACCTTTAAGCTGCCTTCACATGATAAGCCGATTTGCTCTTTGCTCACCACGGGTATACGTCATCAAAAAGTGCACTAAGCTAAATTTAGCACTGGATTTAGCTAAGTTGGTAAACCAAATGCCTCTTCACACACCTGGTAGCCTCATCTGAGCGCTGACATTCCGCCATGCATTACTTTTCCTAGCGAGGCGTATGTTTCTACTGTTGTCTGAAACCCAGAGTTTTTCTGCCATCACTCTCTACCTCCCCCTGGTTGATTGTGTCGCTTCTGGCTACGTCATATGCAGCTGATATCTCATTGGTTGCACATGAAATACAAAGTGTATATTCGCACCACAACCTCTCAAGTAAATAGCTTAAAGATAAGCTGGACCACCTGGGACAACTGCCACGAGACATACATTTGATATTGAACTAGTAGAACAAACAGCCTCTGTTTGAGAGTTGATTAGATTTGAGTAGCTATTGAGATGAAATTATATGATCATCAAATACAGTTTATGACCATCTCGCGCATCGATTTCCGTTATGAAAAGCACTAAACAAGACTCGTGTGAGTGGGCGTCCGCTGCTTTGCATACAATCCCACACTGCGGTTGTAGAAGTAAAGACATTAGGGAGGCATAATGATTTACCTCTTACTGTGAAATGAATGAAGGTCCAACTCATTAGACAGAAAATATGAAAATGCTGTTGCGAACAGCTGAATCACCGGGTTCAGAGAGTTTACAGCGCTCCCTAAATGGCCTCCGAGGATTGTTTAAGTGTCAGCATTTGCTGGTCAATATGATACATGTTAAACTAGCTTAAATAGAAGAAAATGTTGAAAGCACACAAAGTGACAGTTTTACACAGTGATAGAGGTGTATTACAGGACCAATTGAATAAAGCGAGAAAAAAAACCATTCAATCCATTTACGCTTTGTACAGATCTGCTTCCACTTTGCTAAATGCAATTAGGCCCATCCACTCTGTCCAAGTGACACCCCGAAGGCCTTTTAAGAAGTCAGCACAAATAGATCTCTGGGCTAAAAGACAAGCGAGGGAAGGGGGGAGGGGTAAGGTAAAGACAGGCGAGGGCTCTCCTCTCCCACTGTGTTTGTGTGCATGAGAGAGATAGGCAGAATAAAAGACGGACTATACACACATTCCCTCAGAGGAATCGGCATTGTTTACCCCCCGCAACAGGGAAGCAGGGAGAGTGAAAACAGGAGCAAGAGAAGTGCTCATAAATCATACTTTACCATTTGTTCACGCTCTCTCCATCCTCACCTCCCTCCCCCTCGTTCGTATCAGCCTCTCTCGCTCTCAGCTGAGAGGAGAGAAGGATGCACGGTGGTGGTGGAAGAGCGAAGAGCCCCACAGAGATGTGTTGGGGAGTTATCTTTCCCATGTGAAGTTCCTTGTGAGATCAAACGCGACGCCCGTCCCTTGGAGCGGCGAGCAGGCCTCATAAACCAGCCAAGCATTTCCTACTTTCTACACCCCCTTTTCTGCTGTTTAGCCATTTTTCTTTCAACTACATCTTACTGGTGGATGCTACACCAGGCCCCATGCGCTGTACTCTCACTTTGTCACAGGAGCTCGCACTGTCTCAGAGTGCCTTGGCTTCGTTGACCAGACTGTATCAAACTCTCAGCCTTGATGTGGTTTTTTTTTTTTTTTTTTTTAAAGCTTCATGGGAAGGACGTTTACTCACTCCAACACTAGAGCACTGCATCATACACATCAAACCAGTAATCGTGGGAGTGTGTGTGCCTGTGGATCATTGGGTGGCTGGAAGTCTTCTGTGTGAAACCATAGAGCAAGTTTTGAAAAATGTTACACTCACTCTTGAGTGACTACCACCCTTCATCCATGTCAACACCACACTTTCGATTCGATTCTGTCTGTAGCACAGCTGTCTGTCATGGTAGTGAGCTCAGGACTCTGTGACTGTAAAAAAAAATGAAATAGGTTGCTGCTAGCCTGCCTGCGCGACACCTGTAACACCGATGCTGTGATCCGGATCACATGGTGGACTCAGCTCCAGCTGGAGTCACTAAGACGATTTTTGGAGTTGGTTGAAGTCACGAGGAAATGACAGTTTGAAGGTGTCTTGCTTCTATAATTGGACATATTTGGAGATAAAACAGGATGTTTTTGCAGCGCGGCATCTGCACACTGTGCCAGCATAGGAGAAAAGTCTAGCTGGAGCTACATTCTGTTATAAGAGCAATTATGTCGTGGTTGTATGTGTTTCTTAATTATCAAGGATAGGGGCAAGACTCTGCGAAGCTTAACTGCGCCCTTGCAAAATATAGCTTGGGGAAAGGTATTTTACTGGTTTAACTTATTCTAATTCAATGAAAGCTCTTTTTTGATGCAAAATTAGATGGGACTTTTGTGTATGTTTGGAGCAGTTTTATTGGAGAAGTAGATTAGATCAGCGGTCACAATTTCAATTTGTCCAATACTTTGGTTTATTACAAAATTCTTGCAAAACTAATAGCCTCAGCATGTAGTTTGGATTTCGTGCTAATTAGCATGCTGAACTCCGATGGTGGACATGGAAAACATTAAACCTGCTTACCATCAGCATGTTAGCATTGTCATTGTGAGCATGTCAGCATGTTGGTGTTAGCATTTAGCTCAAAGCACCGCTGTGCCTTAGTACAGCCTCCCAGAGCAGCTGGCATGGCTGCGGACTCTTAGTCTTGTTACATTTATAAGTCACTACCCTAAGAATATTAATAGGTCTAGAAACTTTCAGAGAGATTACAGAGAGATAGATGTGATAAGACAGTATTCACCCTGTTGATCTTTGACTACAATTGTGTGACTTTAGTGAATGTGCTAGTTGAATAATTCTTTCTGTAAAAAAAGACAAATAATGAATACCAAAAAGTAATGTTTTAGGCTACACACGGCTCGTGCGTAGTTTGTCATTAGAAATCATTTAGTTAACATTACCAATTTTTTAATTGGCTTCTTAGCAGTTTATAAGCCTAGCATTTTTTTTTGTACAGTCATCAAGTTGCATTTCCTGCCAAGCAGGCCAACCCAGCTTTGCTACCAGTGGTGTTAATGGAAGGTGAAATTCCATGAAAGGAGACTTTCTGACATGAGCCGAGCCTCCCAGGCAGCACTTCCTCCCGAGCCTCCCACCAAGATTGGCAGACCCAAAAACCCCAAAAATGGCCGTAATCCTAACCTGTGAGTTAGCGCTGCCTGAGAGGCTCAAATCCCTTTACTGAGCTAGTCCCTTAGCAGGGCTCTGGTCCTGCTCAAATGTTACTGCCGGAACTCCTTTGGGGCGAGTCCTGACCCATTTCCACCCCTGCTTGTGGAGACAATAGAGGCAGGGATTTAAAAATTGGTTGCACGGAGAGCGTAAACGGACATCAGGATGAAGCGAAATACAATATTTTGCCAATGGGTGGCTCAATCAAAGGAAGTTAAGCAGTTTAATGATGTTCCATATGCAAACTCCAGATGCTTCAAATAATAATTACCATCTATTGGCATGTACCACGTTCTTTCCCTGAAGGAAACCCTGAAGAACCATGAATGCACAGATTAGCCATTTGTGCTAATTATGAATAGCCACGTTTAATGTGATGGATTGTGGGTAGAAAAAGATCCACTTCTGTTTACTAAGCAGATAAATCCATTTGTGTATTTATTCTTACGTGTGCAATCACTTCTGTGTGTGTCTCCAAACAAGCTTACACCTCTGTTCGTATCCACATCACTGTGTGTGTACATGCTGCACATGCATATCCAAATATCTGTGGGAATCCTATGTGTTCAGCTATCTGCCAGATGCAAGACGACGTGTCTCTCGTGCCTAAGCTAACGAGTGGTGGCCTGCGCTCGCTGCCAGCCTAATAAACTTAATGGACTCGCAGCTAACCCGGGATGAGTTCATCAGGTGGCTCCATTTCGCACTGGCATTTTAAACTCCTCATATTCATGCAAATTGAGAAAGCAGGCAAGGGCCAAGATCAAGTAGTGCCAGTGAGAAAGCATCTAACAATGACGGTTACCTTAGTTAAAATAGGTATTATCACTTAAAGAAAACACAATATTCCTATTATTAGAGTAATATATGAGGCTTAGTTAATGGTTTAGGAGGTTGACGAGCTCCTGTGACCTTGTCAAGAGCCACTTTTGTAATGTGACATTTGTTTAGTCTGTCGCTGTGTGTGCAACATTTTGCATTAAGGAACATGTCGGAACAACGTAAAGGTGCCCAAACTGCAGGGTTTGTGAGTGATCAAAAGCCCAGAGACACACAGTTCTCAGCATTTAGCATGTCTCACACACTTTTCTCTCTTCTATAGGTTATGCCTGTTTTTCTCTTTAAAAGTTGTATTCTTCCACACACTGAGTGTCTCTTTGTGTGCGTGCTGCCTGTGTGCAGGGTTACTTTTGTCGTTGCTTTGTCTCCAGAATCAGAATGAATGTGAAGGACCTTTCATGATGTAAACACCCCGCTGCAGCATCAGCCCATCACGCTACACTGCACTACTCTCATTTAAATCAGTGTTTGTTTCTGAGTACAGCTCAGATTTGAGCTCGTCAGAGGGACTCTTGTGGTGGAGGGTTAGCAAATCTGCAGCAGGCTAAAGGGCACAGCAGCAGAGACAGATGTTGCAGCCGCTGATACTGCTGCTTCGGCTGCTTCTGCTCAGAGACACTGCAGCTGTTGAGACTGCTCTGCCAAGATGATCATACCCCCCACTCACCACAAACACACACACGGTCTTATAGTCTGCTATTGTGATCGCTTGCACCATACATTGCTTTCAGCCTATTCTGCTCTTTGTTCCCCCAGCTTCATGCTGTTTATGTCTTTGAGTTTGTATATGCCGTTGATTCTCCTGCTTCCAAATGCACATCTTTAGCCCTTTTCCAGTCTGTCAGTTTAAATAGAAATGAACGCCCTGGTAAAGTTAAATCAAGTCCATAAATGAAAAAATCTGTCTCTGTTCGATCTTTCTCCTCCTCTTTCTCGCGGTTCCCTCTCTTATCTTAAATTCCTTCATCCAACAGCTTCATTTCTCTGCAGGATGGATCCTCGCTGCCTACTGGAAAATAAATTGCTCATGGAAACCCCACCTCTGCCGAGCTTAATCAATAGAAAAGCCGCTAATTAAATGCTCCTTCAGTTTCATATGCTCATACACTTCAATCTGTAATTTTCTGTACATTTCATGTGCTCGGGCTAATCTTCGCCTGCTTTCCTCAGAAGGTCAAAATTAGTTTTAATTTTTTCTCCCTTATCCACACTTCTCTACCACACCACAGGAGGTGGACCTCCATAAATGTCAAGCGCCACTGTGGGTTTTGGGCTCACATGAGTTGATCATAGATTTAGAGCTCGCAATTATGTCAAAGTGAAAGGAAAAAAAAAATGAAATACCAAGTCTCATGGGACCCTAACCCTTATCCTCACCTATCATTTACATAAATGAATTTCTCTCAATGTACTTTTTATGGACACATTCCATAAATCTTTCTCACAAGACTGAAACCCTTATAAACCCACCAATACTGCGCAGTGGATGTGTTTTCCCATATGTCAGTTATTCATGCTTTTTACAGTGACATCACTACAAACCATGCAGTTTGCAGTGCAGGCTGTGCTACCTGGCATTTTGGTCAATCAGTGTTTTCAGCTAAAATGGTGCCATAAATCTTGCACTGTATTTATTTATTTTTTTTTAATGTCATTGTGCACACCACAGGGGCACAGTAATAGGCGGCTTTTTGTGCACCTTCAAAAGGAATGGGTGGAAAAATTAATAAGATGAATATCACAAAGGTCAAAACCGGAGGTGGGCTTCAAACTGACAGCTTACCCCGGTGCGGTGACAGAGGAGGCACATTTGCCATAGAGAACATGGAGAGTGTCATGATGAATTGCTTTACTGAATATTGTGGCATTTCTGGCAGTCGTGAAGCAGGACAGCCCAGGGATGATGGAAGTGACGACGCCAGAGGATTGGTGCAAGACATCAGCTGAAACACCTGATATCCGTTCTTTATGTGACATCCTCATGTAGTCGAAATGTTTCTTTTTATTATAGTAAGGGGAGAAACTAAAGGTTTGACTTTATCATGTTCACCTTCAAGACCTTGTTAAATTGAGGCATGTTAAAATAGTCTCTGAAACCATTCCCTATTGGTCCACCTTTTCAAATATTGCTGTGTTAGTAGTTGTACAACTTTGGCCTTTGGCGAGCAGATAAAACCTGATGAATGTTGGACTGACTCCTTCGGCCCCAGCTGATTAATAACGGTTTAGTCTGTAACAGCTGTGGACATCCTGCTCCTCATTTATTTAGCATAGACACGTCAGTCACCTTTTCCTTGCATTTCGCAATTGTTTTATGGACCCTTCCTCCTCCAGTCTCTTTCTTCCCCACTCGTGCTCTCTTTTTTTTCGCACTGGCTCACGCTATAGGATTTCCGGGCTGATTTATGCCTGATTCGCCCCTCTCGACAGTTCGGAAGCGACGTCCTGTCTGGGACCGTGGTCGGGACCGATGTTCTGCCCAGATTATCTGGCAATGTGAGGGGTTTACAGATCCAATCTTAAACCGCCTCGATAATATCAAACATGATTGATATTTAAGATTTAAAATTGAGATGATTATACTTTCCAAACGGGACGCCAATGAGCGAGACAAGTCTACAAGGGGACGGTCATGCTGACGGTGTTGCTAAGCAACGGTAAGCATTCCAGCCCTTGAGGCTAACGTTAGCTAGCATACTAGCTACTGTTGACCGCGTCTCCCCGACCATCTCTTCACCCAGAATCGGGCGTCTGCTTTAGTTCCTTCTCAGTGCAAATCATTAACGTTAACGGGGAGGGTGAGGCGAGCAGTGTTCATATGGTAACAAACTGCAATTTCACTGCTAGATGCCACTAAATCCTAGACACTACTCCTTTTTTAATCTTTACATCGACTGTCTCAAATCTTAAATGTACCACTGCAACTGATTTGCCTGTGTTTTATCTACATATTTGCGAATGGCAGTAAAAACAATAAGGAGTAATGGCTTTTACCTTGATTCACCTCATCAGTGGTGTGTAAACATAGGACTTGTCCCTAATCTTTAAAACATTTGGTTTATATACAGTCACATCTGTGACTTTACAGCCAGTATTTTACTAACAGCTATTAAACAGCGTGGGTGGGGTTAAGCAGCACACTCAAGGGTACTTAGACGGTACCTCCTGAGAAAGGGGGAGAGCCACTTGGCTCACTTTGGCTACTACTATGATGTGCTATGACTTGAAGAGCGTCAGATGTCATTTAAAGCTACACCAAGATTTTTTTCTAATTTATCCAGCTGCCGCTTACTCACCATGCCAAAGGACTTTATCATATTAATCTGCATCAGAGGGTCAAAACCACCAAAGCTCTCTTCAAGCTGCGTTTTACCCCCTTGTCTTTCTTCTCATCCTCTGTGATAAATCACACCATCTGTACTGAAAGCACACCACCTGGATCTGGGAGCCACCTTAAAGGAGATTCCTTTAAGGCTTTCCAGAAAATGGACATTTCTTTGCAATTAGCATCTACAATCCCACCATAGAATGTAAAAATAAGTTTCAGATGGTACCCGATGGTCTTAAGATTGACAAAAAAGAAAGTGTATTACATAGAAAACCAAAATGATAGTAATTTAAACCTGAGTCAGATTGGGATCAGCTAAGTCCCCGGGTTGCAGCTGTGGCTGTTTGTGGTGTGTGTGTTTATAGTTTTTTTTTTTTTTCCTCTGGCAGTTTGCACTCTGCAGGGACGCAAGGAGAGCCGGGGGGGCAAGGGGGGTGAGGGGAAGGGATGAGAGCCAGGAGTCAGCGGTAATTATCCATGAAACAAAAGCCCGCTCAGCTCAGTTACGGCTTGAGTTTCCCACCTTGAGCCATCTCTCCGTGCCTCCGAGGCTCAGAGCTCAGCACGGGCTGCGGCCACTGTGAGGTGTCCAGCTGAAACACGGAGCAGCGCTGCAGCAGCCCTGTCCTGGCTCTGCCTTCAATCCATCACGCCGCCTCCACACTTCGGTCTCAGTCTGGCCGGCTGGCAGGGAGGTGCTTTATCTGGCTGACTTGTCATGTCTGTCTGGGGCACACCAGCATGGATCCCACTAGAGTCATAGTTAGAAGCAACATCACAGGTGAACCAACTTCACGAACACAACACGGTCGGCTGTTTTGCTATATGTTGCTGATTATTGTGTTAAATAAACAGTTCTACGTTTTCCCTTTCTGGCCGAGAGTTGAGAAGATTGATACGTTCTAATGTGCAGTAAGTAAGAAGCTACGTAGAGCCATCAAGCACTTAGCATAGTTTAGCTTAGCCACAGTTACTGAAGTAATAGTTACAGCACATGGCTTCCCAAAAAGCCACCACTTGTCGTTTTCACATTCTTGTTTGTGTACTGGTAAAACAAAGGAGATACAACATGTTAATTAGTGACCTTTTAGAGCTGTTGGTACATGTTTGAACTAGGAAAGGAGCCACACTAGCTAGCTACAGTAGCTGGTTTTTCCTTACTTCCAGTCTTTCCACTAAGCTAAGCTAGCCTGCTGGTTCTAGCTTAATTGTATCCATACACACACGAAAGTAATTTTACTGTCAAACTACTCATCTCAAAAATGTGTTTTCTTGTTTTAATAATTAGTTTATAGTAATGCATTTTTCTATAATGTTGTCTCTTAAAAAGTGCTTGAGCCTTTACAAATATATTTGTAATACATATAAATAACCTTCTTTGTGAAGTGGCTGCATGCTAGGATATGGTACGACAGCGTTTTGGGACCATTGAAGGTTTAAAAACAACGGCCGTCACATCTAAGCTGCTTTCATGAACCAGTACTATGAGATACTTCCTTCTGTTCAAAGACCAAAAGCATCAAAAAATTAAAGAGCTGCAGACATTTATAACTCACTTCAATGTGACACTTGTGCTTTCAAGTGGCTTTAAGCTCTGCACTGACTCTTGTCTGGTATTATGAATGACTGGAAAAACATGTTTCTTTTCACCTAAATTTCTGACTTTAATCTCTGAGATTTTTTTCTCAGAATATTACCCCACTCCCCCGGCTCCGTAATTATTATTTTTATTTTACCTACAATGGCCCTAATATGCTGTCGTAATATGGAGAGTGAACTACCAATGTGAAAATACATACTTTTGTGTTTTACTCTGAAGATATGTTTGAGACTTACCATTTGGGGATTCCCTGTGCTTTGTCTGCAGGTAGCAAGCAGCAAAAAGTTGAGAAGTATTATGGTAAACAAGAATTGTCTTGAGGGGAATTCTGCAGTCGAATGTTATTTAAGTGCTGTTAAAGCACAAAGCTGGTTCTCCTCACTGCTTCACCAACTTTTGATACAGTAAAATTGCACCATTTGAACAAGTCGTGTTAAACTGTCTCTCGCGATGTCACAACAGGCAAGAGTAATGATTTCCCCTGTGTAACTCTTCTAATGTTGAGTCTGAATGCGGTTTGGAAACTGCTACCTATAGTCTTTAGCCTGTTATGAATAGGGCAGTAATCTTCCTACATAGCTTGCTAGCTCCCTTGCTAAAATCATGACAAATAACATTAAGCGTGGATGAGTTAAACGTAGCTTTAAAGGAGTTTGTAAGTCAACTTATAACAAAACATTTTTTCTGCTCATAATAACCGCTACTGCAGCTTCCGTCTCGCCTGAAAATGATGACAGACTGGCATTTTGTGAAACCTTTTTCGTGAAATTAGTTTTACGAATTGTAACATCCCCCTTCTTTAATGACAATGAATCTGTGGTAGCATTGCTAGCAAGTTAGCTCTACCCCCCAGTGGCCCACGTGAATCTATTAGAGTTTGCATTTCCAGGTGTGCACTGAGCAAGCATTATCACAATGCAGGTGCTGAAAATGCAGTTGAACTGTTTTCGCTTTCCACTTTAAAACCAGTTCCAAAGTGGGGGGGCTCAGCACAAGCATCCCTCCCATCTCCATGACTGCACTGGGAAAGGCCTGTGTTGACAGGCCCTTCATTAGAGTCTTTGTCCTGGAAGAGCCTAGTACATAATTAATGTCTCCATGATGGATTACATGGGTGGGTTGCAAACAGCAAAGAGGTCGGCAGAAAACGGGAGAATTGATGCAAGGCTATTTTCCCTATTGAACACGCCTACTGTGTGCCCCTTCTGCACTGGCACAAAAATTGCTGATTAGAAAGTCACAATATTTACAACAGTGGTGACTAAAGTACAGGTGTGAATGAAAATGAACGCCCTGTGCCTTCACTTTCCTGTTTATTCCTTGTGTCCACGTGTGGGAATGGAAGGCGGCTGCGGCCCGACAAATGATCATCTTTATTGCGATTCTCACAGGTGGGGCTTTGGGTGGATGTAAACCATTAATCAAAGCCATCGTTAATGATGCGGAAAGCGCTGTGGAAATTAAACCCCTTCTGTTCCCCTTTCCATAATGTTGAGGTGCGCTGTGTTCGAGCTGGTGTGATGAAGACTGTGGCTCTGTCAAGAGTAAGATATCTTGTTGTACTTGTTCATTTTCTTAATTTACTTAATTCAAATTCAAAACTTAATTTATATGTTTACTTCATTTTCACTGATGTCAGTTCTGTAAGTATTAGCCACAAGTTAGCTGCTACTTTCATGCTATTGGGTAGTAATGAGCTTCAGGGTGCAGTTGAATGATTTTAACATTTGAATGCCAGGATGAGCATCAGCGTGCTGACTTTCCTCACAACCTCTAGGCTATGTTTTAATAAAACAAACTAAATCAGAACTAATTGCAACACATGGCTTTTTACATAAGAGATCAAATGGGCTCAAGTGGAATGGTATCTAATTGAAAGTGCAAGGAATATTTGATCTCAGTGTTTTCATTTAATACGGTCCCCGGGGAGGCCAAGCGCCATATTTTCCACCATTTCCAGGGTTTTTGGAAATGTAGTTTAAATCTGACAGGAACTGCTTTGCTGTATCCCCCAACAACCCCCCCCCCCCACACACACACACCCCACCCAAAAAAAAAGCGCCGACATGTGTTAAGGTTGTAAGAATCCCGGTATCCTGATCCATCCTGATGCACGTCAGTCATCTCACTGGCAGTTTTCGAGATTTCAGTTAAAATATATTCAGCTGCGTGTTGGCAGTACAGTCTAGCGCACCAGTGGATGAAGTGACTCGCTCAATTATACATTTACTTAGACAAGTAATAAAGTGCTGCCACTCGCTGGCAAAGCTGGGGCTGATTATACCGGCTGTACAAGCTGTTTTTCCCAGCCTCCTGTTCCTCCCCTCTCACTGATCAAGACATTCATCCCAAAGAGAGGCGCACTTATTGGTGTGACTGCAGCACCCACCACTGCACTCATACACCTTCAAAAGCCCCTCCCTACCTATTTTCTTTATCTCCAAGTGTGGAAATGTTTTTTCCCCTCACATGGGGGGCTTCTAATATTCAGAAAACAAGATGTAAGCTTACTTTTCAAACATCCTCATATAATGACACTATCAGTCCAACCTCTAAGCGTGCCTCATGTCTACAGAGGTGATAAGCTTTATCAGGCCTATATGCTTTGGTTTTCATGCTCCCTAGTCCCAAGGTGATGGGGGGGGGGAAATCTGGCCATAATTCTTTCAAAGCATATGCTGGCATGTTTTTTTCATTTTACCATCACCTACATCAAAATAACTTCAGAAGAGATGATGATGCAATAACATTTCCATGGTGAAAAAAACAAACATTTTCTCTTTGTTCAGTGTCTGCCCTTTGCTGAAAGAATGGTAAAGCTCACATGCAGCCTGGGGTGTTTGATGCTGTGAAAACCTGCCGTTGAGGAAGTGGTAGAACGTCCCGTTTGTTTGCGAACGGTAGCCGCATACAAGGGCATCTCTTAAGAGCTACAGTACGAGAAGGCACCGTGAAAATCCTGAGTGCATGATGCACAAATAGCTGTTACATGAAATCTCAATAATGTCCAGAACATGTTCTCATTTTAATTCACATAACTGTTGCTGTATTTATTTTCTATTTTTTCAAAGGATGCAGTCCTCTGGGATAAAGCTGTCTTTACATGTTCATACTGACTGGATCACGTATATACCTACATTCTACATTTATGAAGCCTTCTTTCTCTCCCAAGCACTCAAAGACTACCGGCCCTCGGGAGGCCATTTCTCCTGCCCTATTGCGAGAGAGTGAGACCGACTGACAAAAGAGTTTCTGATTGAATTGACAGCTCATGACTTGTGCTCTGCTGCTGCGTTTGGCAAAACGGCGACAGGGAGAGATTCTTTCCCCAAGTTAACGCACCACTAATTGGACATGCATGCATGAGAGAGAGGGCTTCATTTAAAACCAGTTAGCAAACTTGATAGTCTTAAATCAACCTGAGCTGGATTCAAGCCATGCTTATTTGCATTCCTTGTAACCTCACTCTCTCTCTCACAATCACCCTGTCACTCACTTTGACACATGCTCTGCCTTGTAGCTAATAATTTAGCAAATATCACTTGATCACACACAGTTTCGGAAAGGTGATGGTATTAACACGTTTTTGTTCTTACTGCCGAGTTATGACCGGAGGAAGACAGCAGCTCTTCCAATTAACACTGCAGTGCGTTTTGGGTGCAAATGATTGTTCGTCACTTCACCATAATGTGTCCTTATGAAAATGGATACCTGAGAACGCTGTAAAAGGCATCTGCATAGCCGTGCAGTGCGAAGGCAACATCTGTGGAAGCGCTCTTATCGTAGACTCAGTAATCCATAAAAGAAACTACACCAGCTGTTAGGAATGAACTCTTAATTGTTTTAAGAGTCATGCAGGAGTTTTTGGAATTGTCTACTTTTTTTTATCCGTTCACAAATGTATTCAAATATCCGTTTTGCGCTTTCAGTGAAATGGCAATGTTTTGGATTAACGGATCAATTGCACCAAGAGCAGGGAGATTCCTCCCGTGGTCAAATGGTCATATGCACTAAAACACTGTCGCATAATACAAGTCCTTTCCTGGCCTCTGGTTGCCAGGGAAACCTCTGAGCTGTGTGTGTGTGTGTGTGTGTGTGTGTGTGTGTGTGTGTGTGTGTTTGAATGTGTCTGTTTGTACTTGTATAATTACACACGTGCAGCTGGCAGCATTTGTGTGAGGGGTTTTATTTTTTGTGCAACCATGGATGTATGACTGTGAATACCTTTATTTTTTACACAGGCTTTGGATACAGAACAGAGCCATAATTAATGTTATTGGTAACACCTATGCTTTTTCCTAGCGTGACAAGTCAAAGTGAATGGTGTTTAAAAGCGAGGCCTCTTCTGATAGGGGCCAGGATTTGTTGTTTCATCTTCAAACATTTAAATGAACTTGTAATAGTTTTTAAAATGCTGCCCCCTCTGGTTGAAAGTTTTAAGCCTGGTTCACCTCTGACCACACCCAGCGCCACTAAAAAGGTGTTTTCGGTTGTGGTCAGAAGTGGGCTCTTGTGACCCTTTAACCAAACCCAACAGCGATGTTACGGGTTCTGGAGTACACCTGTACATCACCGTGTGAAGTTTTTCTCTTTTTGGTGTTGCAAAGTCTGAACATTTCTAATACTACATAGATTTTGTGCAGACTTCCATATTTCCATGTTTTCAACAGGTATATCTTATCCTTCATGACTTTTCATCATTGTCATATTGGTATAGCGAATTTGTATGCACTAGAAGGACGAGACAAACAAGGTTGACAGCATGGAAAGATCAGTAGCTGAAACAATAAGTTGACACCCAGAGGAAATGTACTTTACATTCATTTTGTGTCAGCGAAGCTGCAGAACTTGGCCAGACTTCAGACGGTGAACCCTTTTTCTTTATCTTCTCTGTTCACACAAGGTGATGCTGACGTGCGTGGCCAATCGGATCAAGCGGATGCACTGATTTTGACTTCAGGGAAGAGCTACAGTTACTCATGCGGATGGACTGATGCCATACTGAGAGAGCTGACTAGTGGAGGTAGGACATGAGTCTCTCTGTCAGTGGCAGTTGAGAGGGGGAGTCAGGTCTAATGAGGAGAGACGTTTCTGTTTTACCCACTCCTCCCCTCAGTCACATATCAAAGGGTTGAATGCTGTGATGAATTCACACCGTACATGCTTCCAGTACAGACACTACTGCACTTTAACGCACACACTAGAAACATGCTGTCTGCTACTAGAGGGACTGTCACATCCTCACTATGTACGTACATATTCGGCATTCTGAGGTTTGCTCCAAAAATTCAGTATGTTGGGTGTCTGAATAGGTGACTGTTATTTCAATTAGATTAAAGTTGCAATACTTAACATTTCAGTCCTGGTTGACACAAGCGACACTTGTGGTTACCGTGGTAACAGAAAAATGCAGTTTAATACAACAATATACACTCCTTGACCAGCTACCCGGCAATATTTAAAAGTAGCTGACAAAAAATGCCAAAATGACCTCTGTTTTGTTTCAGTGCACTTCCTGGTACTGCAGCAGGAAACTTTATAACTTTATAAACTTCTGATATGACTGTAGGAAAGGAACAGTAAACAGTGAGGCAGTCAGAACAATAACAGTAACACTGGATTACATGCATCATTTCCTGTGAATCCCCTGTGCGTAGGCAGGCAATTTGAATCCAGCGGGAATGGCGGACTCCGCCACTAACAATGAAAGCTGCTTCATACAATAGCAACCACGACAACCATAAATAGCATATATAACAGGGTTTGATTGCATGAAAATCTTAAGGATAGCAACTTTAACAAGAAACTGTGTAACATAATGTCAGTAAACAGCACGCAGTACGAGGGCTGCAACTAATGTTTCATTGTCGATTCATTTGGCGACAATTTTTCTGATTAATCAGGTAATTGTTCATTATGTAAAACCTCAGAATGCTTGTTTTTTCAGCCAAAACATTTATATTATCACATAAAAAAAGATTAGAAAATCCTCACATATGAGAACCTGGAGGCTGGATGAATGATTTAAACAAGTAATCAATTGTCAAAATATTTGTCGATTCTTTTTTGCACGTCACATCAGTGAAACATTATTGCATTATACGTGTGCGTGTGTGATATTGATCGAGGAGGAAGAGAATCCGCACATTTCCATGAGCATATGTGTGTGTGTGAGAGAGAGAGATCTGTAGCACTTTAAGGTTGTTGTTTTGTCATGTCCCCTCCCCTCTCCCTGTGTGGCATTCTGTCCGAGCCAGCCGAGTGACATTTTCAGGCATCTGAACTCCGGGACCTTTCAGTGTCACCCTCTGTTGTCATTTCTGACTGCTACAGCCCAGACAATGATGCACTCGCACTGTGGGGGGAAAATTATATACAGCCAACCTCAAGGTCTGCCTGGCTCAAAGTTGTTTTTCCACTGCTCCATCAAACTGGCTATTGCTGGCACAGAATACCACTCACTGCTGTGATGAAAAGGTGTTTTAGATATGTAATATGTACTCAAGAATTGAGACAGATAAAACTCTAGCGTTTGATATTTGCTATTCACTGAAGCTGATGCAAATATGAGGAATAAGTGCAATACTTACATTCCCTACAAAACATAATTCCCAGTTGGAGTTTCTTTTTCTGCCAACTCTAGAATCGCCAAGCCTAAAAAAGTAAAAATCATCATCGCCATCTCCTCATAGTTCATCATGTTACAGTTTGCAAGACTCATCGTGGACTGTTTAATTGCCCCTGACAAAATCAAATAGGCTTGGCCCCAGAGGGAGTGTATAACTGCACGCATCTTATCCATAAATCAGGTGCGTAGGGCCGATGCAAGGTGGCAGTGGCAGTTATGTCGGAGCCTTGGCTGAATCACATGCCTGCTGCGAGGAAATGGACCTGTCGGAAGGGCTGTGAAATAGTGCTGCGCCTGCGTCACTGACACCTCTGCTCCTTTATTTCATTATCATACTGAAACAAAGTGTGTGTGTGTGTGTGTGTAATGCACCATACAGGCAACAGGTGCAGCTGAAACAATTTCCAATTTGTGCGTTTTTAAGATTCAAACACGTGTTCAAGCAGTCACACGCAGCTGCTTGCCTCTGACGGCCACTTCGCTGAGAATTATCTCATTGCCTATGAGGGTTCAAACCCTTTCTCGGAAGACAACCTGGGACTACTCAGCCCAACTAAAATACACATCTGCTACCAATAGAAAACTCTCTGTCGCTGCATTATCCTACACCCAATCTACATTCACCCATCTGGGTTCTCGAGCAGCTCTGCTGTGAGAATGTTCTCCTTATTGATTTGAGTCTGGCTGTAACATCCCATCAGGGCTTAGCAAAGTTCTCGGCTGCATTAAGTCCTGGTCCTAATTGAAGCCTCCCAGAGGCTAACTGGCTCAATTGCTCCGACATGTCAAAAAGCATCAGTCATTTAAATGGCTCGGGGAGAAGGAGGGCCATTATTGCTGCTGCTGCCTGCAGGCTGTGACCCTGTGGTGAGGCTGAGCTTGAAGTGTCTCCTCTAAACTGGATCCTCCGAGTTCTATTCTTGACTAGATGTCCAACAATGAGTAAGTGCGTGTGAGAATGCATGTGCGTTTGTATGTATGGTCAATCGCATGATGTAGGCGTGTGTGAGCATGTACACAGATTTCCGAGGCCCAAGGCTCTGGAGTAAAATGAATGACAGTTGTTCTGAGTGGCTGGTGATCCTGCAGCAAATCCTCTCAAAGATTCATCCTGGGCTGCTGGGGATGGACAATTACATCGCTGGATCTGCCAGGAGATAGGGGCCAGAGCATACAGTGCTGTATGACTACAGAATGTTGCCATAGTAACACAGAGGGGATGACAAGTTGTGATAAGCAACATAGAATTTGTGCTCCCTGTAGATATCAAGTTACTTCACAGCTAATGCACTGTGAGCCTAATCATATTTACACAATGTAATGTTTGTGTTATTGAAGCTGTTAAGAAGTGCCATTGCAAGATTTTTTCTACTCTAGTAAGTAGGACAAGACGATGTTGTATTTGAATATTGTGGGGAACTTTGTCTGTCTTTGAGCTCTCGCATAGCACTCGGGGCCCCTTGTCTTTTGGTGCTGCTAGGTGAGGGAGCTAGTGGATGACTTCACCAAGAAGAGGCTACAGACACCTCTCAGCATTGGGGTGAAGCGGTAGACGTGGTGAAATCTCAAGTACCAATTCATACATACCAGCGACTATCCAGACCTGGTCTAAAAACTCATTGGCCACTCACTGTGGCGGCCAGTGTGCTGTTCTTCTCTGGTGTGTGCAGAAAAGGCAGTGCTGAGATGGGGGAGGCAAGCAGAATAAACAATCTGGTTTTTAAAAAAGGCTGGCCGCTACAGCCTGAAGGCAGTAGCAGGGCGGCGTGCGCGGACCAGACTGAAATCTGTCCTACACAAAACCATCCAACCCCTCTCTGGTGAGATGGTGTCGTCGAAAGAACACCTCCAGCCTCTGGCTTTTACCCCCAAGGTGCAACATGAAGTGCTTTAGGCACTTTGTCGTGCCAACAGCCACCAGACTGTACAATCTCTGTTGTGTGAATGGCTCCACTCACAGCCAAGGATGGTGCTGAAGCAGGGCACCTCTACCTACTGTACAAACTAAACCTGGAACACCTATGCTCCGAAATGGTTTATTTCACGTTGGTTGGAGAACTGTTAAAATAATGACAGCCCATCACTTTTTCCTCTTGATATGACAAGTTCTGCTGCTTCAGATAGTGTTTTTTGTGCATCTTATTATAGGGGTACTCTGGCAATTTAATATTGCTCTTCCATAAAGCCTGGGGACTCCCACGTGACAGATTGAAAAAGAATCGTCAAAATTGAAACGCAGTAGCTGAGATATGTGGACCTTTAGTCTCTCAAATGGGTCAAGCTCCAAAAACACTGGATACTGCACTTCCTATAATGCAACTCAATAGTGTCTTACTTTAGACCTTTCTCCTACATGCCCACATCTTTCAAACCCCACACCTTCAGTTTGCAACACAGTTGTTGTACAGTTACTGTGCTGTCCACGTGCTCAGTTGACTGTGTAAGGTTGTGGATGTCCATGCGAATGAAGCTATGCTGACCTTAAAAAGTCCACCTGTTGCCACCAACGTGCCATGGTAGCACAGTGAATGTCACTCATCAAAATATATAATTTATTGCGCTGACTTAGCCACTGCAGAAAACAGTCTCACTCTAAAATGTGGATGTGCAGTACACAAATGTCAAGTTGGCTCTTTCCAGTTTAACTTCTGCCATCATATAACTGCAGAACAGTTTTCTATAAATCAGGGAAAACGGAACTGAGTATAGTGTAGCTTTCCTAGGGAGTGTCTATTGCAAAGTGCATTACATATGAAACAGAATGCACACCCAGTACATGTACTCTACTGGCCGTCAGTAATTTTCCATGCTTGTAACAGTTATCAGCAAACATTAACATAAACCCTGACTCCAAAATTGGGACGTTCCAAAGCCCCAAAACAGTGCATCATTTAGGGGCATTCTAATATCGTTTTTCTTTCTTATCTTACTCTTGTGGATGTATAATCGAATCTAGGTTGTTCTAGCTGTTTAGCAATCTCGGGGTTCATAGATAGGACTAGGTTTGGGATTGAAGTTTAGCAGCAGGTGCATGAATGGCAGTACCTCACAGGTTACACTTTCTCCTTGATTGATGCTGAAAGATTGTGGCTTCATAGTCTTTCCCTGTCCCCCGTTGTACCAGAGTGGTGGATAGAGATGCCGGAAGGGCCTTTGCTTACGCAGCTCTGTTTGCATGGAACTGGCTGGCGACACGGGCCATAAATCACTCTCTAATATTTTTATGCATCCAGTCCATCCAACTGCTGCTAATGTTTCCTCACCCTGCCTCCTTTGTAACTCATTTGAGCTGAGCGGCAACGCGTGACAATGTGTGCGTAATGGGGATTGCTAGAATCGGCTTGGCAGAGACACGGGCTCTGTTTGGATTGGCTTAAAAGGGCAACTCCCATGACCTTGCAGCAATGTGTGACATCAAGATTATGTGAAAAGGGAAATTGAAGACAAATCAAATGCAGCCTTTAATTGTAAGGGCTTGCCCCCCAATGTCATTGTACAAGCCCCAAAAATCCGGTACAAGTATTTAAATGGCTGGCTTCCACTATTTTTAAATGGAAAAAACTGCCAAGTTGCATTAAGAAACCTGTCTCTGAAATGCTTTTTCCATCCCCTGAACATTTGTACAATTGAATCAGACTTAAACCGTGCCAAATAATTTGCCTCAGAAGCGTAAAATCTCCTAAAGCAGCTGCATCTTTTGCCTTGGTTGTTCACTTCATATTTGACCCCGCCCCCCAATAATCTCCCTCCCCAGCACAGTGACTGAGGCTGATGTTGCCCCCGCTGCCATCATGTCCTGACCTTCGCTGCCTTAGCTTGTCACACGCTTATCAAATGCTATCTGATGGCACCGCAGGGCCCGAAGCAAGCAAACACTCTGATACGATCTGTCTGGCTGGTTAAGGAGAAGCCACTCCCCTCCCCTCTGCTTTTTTTCCCCCCTCCTCTCCATCAACACCTGCGGCGGCTTGAGGGAAACTTAGTGCTCCGTCTGCGTCTTTCATCTCTGTGTTATATCTGGATGTCCCATTTTGAATGTGTGGATATGTGTGTTTGCAGGTCCATGTGTGCATGATAAACAAATGGATCACGCTTAAAGGAATAGTTTACTTCGTCTTTCTTGCCGAGAGTTAGATGAGAAGAGACATTAGGGGGAAAACAGTCCCCTTCACAAAAGCACATTCACTGTGTAGAATTTCTTCACTACATGGGAGCCAGTCCCTACTAAATCAGAGTGTAGAGAAACGCAAGCGGCTTTGTTCTGCTCTTTATTACATTTGGGGAAGTTTACACTCCGGCAACCCCGGCCAAACTCTCTCTCTCCAAAATAGTGTTACTTTCGCCAAACACTACGTTTTTTTTCTCCCATAACATTAAAAGCGAAATATACCATTTGAATAAACAATTGGTAATGCATAAATCTAACTTCTGTCTTGCTTCTCCAAGTATGTAAGCCTAGCAGCCAAACAGCATTACGTTAGTATGAAATAAGGAAAAATGTATGATCAGACTCATACATCATACTCATAATAGGACTCTTTTTTTTTTTTTTTTTTTTTGTCAGCTGCTAAGGAAGCTGACTCTTTGCCAGGGACGTGTAGCTTTGACCTCCTGCACGACATCATGTATGTAGCCATGAAGAGCATATTTAAGAGCCCTTGTACAGGGTCGGCATTTTCAAATGAGTCAGCTGGAAACATTAAGAAGTCATCCGGAGACAGCATTCTAACCATGGAGCAAACATTAGCTTAATTAGCTAGTTAGCTACAGCTAATAAAATCTGCTTTTGTCTAGCTGTGTGTGAAATCAAGGGCTGTTTTGTTTACAAAGCTTACTATAAATTTTGAGTTGTAAATCTGCCACCGTTGTTGTTGTAAACTGTATATGTGCCATGCAACAACGGAAAACCTGACAGGCGTAGCAACAGGATCTAAGGGGGGGCAGTTACTTTACACTTGGTTTGTTCTGTTAGTATGATGAAGGCTGTACTTGTTTACAGAAGTTTTCTTGTTCATACATCGCCATAAAATGAAGCAATTAGTTCACCCTAGTAAGGCTAGTAAGCAGTTAGTTCACCCTTTCGAAACAGATACTTGCTGTAAATTGTACCCAATGTGAAAATGGAGTTTAGAAAGGCATAAAACACAATCTCACAACAGACAAAAGTCTTCAAGAGAATTAATTAAATTAAGCATTTTAAAAATGCATTAAGACAAAAAATGAAAAAAAGGGATTGCATTGTATCAATTACCAAAGAGTAGGTTTGTTCTATTGAATGCATGGATAAAAGAACATCTAATTTCATGATCCCCTGTTCAGCTTCAGCAAATGTTGCCAAGTGTTGGGCTCTGTGTGCAGGAACCTGACTTATAGCACAAAATGTAACCTTGTATTGCAATTCGCACAGATGTTCGCCGGGAAATATAAGGAGGACGCTGCTAATGCATCATCCCACACACACGTCGTTCACTCTCTCGCACACAAAAACACACACATATAGACGTTGCAAATGACTATGCATTCACATCTGCTTCGTCCCAGGTGCGCCATAATTAGCCTGCATTATTTCGCTGCTTTGCTCTGAATGTGACAACTTTCGGCAAGCATTCACCAGTCAACACAATCACTGTTTCCTGCTGTAAATGCCTCTGAATAGCTCATTTTCTATGCTGATATGAAGTGACAATAAGTAAAATGAGAAACCGTGTCGCAATTTGATTTTACAATTCATTCTGGTTATAAACAGATCCCAAATTTTTCAATAACAGAAGATTTCTTCATGCGCTTGAAAAAACACCCTCACCATCACTAAGGTAATTTAGGGCTTAACAATGCTCAAATGGGTAAAAAAACAAATTCCCTTTCAAAGCGCCTGAAATGAAAATATGGCACGAAAACAGAGCTGCTAGTAACAATATTTTGTCAACTGATGAATAAATGATGTATTTAAAATGCAAGCCAGACTGTCACAACGATGGGCTTGATTGAGTAGCTGCTGAAGTTAAAGATAATAAATAAATTAAGTAACTCGGCCGTCTGTTTACCGCTCATTCAGCGAAGTGGCAATCCAGTTTGCAGTGGTCATCAGGATGTGAGTCACTTTTGAAAGGTGATGGCCCTAGAAACACTCATCATAATGGCACACTATGAGAGCTGGATGGGGCGGCAAGCTAAAGAGATTTGTTATGCAGGCTTGTGATTTTCTACATGTCGGGGGGGGGTTGAGCCTTTCAGCTCTCTAAAACAGTGATCGCTGCATCTCTCTCCAGTTGCAATCCCCTTCCTTTCTTCGGCAAAGATCATCTTTTTTGTTTTATTGACCACAGAGAATGGTAGTCCCCATTTGGCTTAGCAAACAAGCAAACAGACCCATAAGCACTTAATTGGTTGTGATGGCCTCGTTTCAGCCGCACAGGGTCGCTTTTTAAAACACTAGGCCGGGGCGACAAGACAATTCATTAAGACTCTGGTTTGTGTTTTGATTTGCCAGACGGCCTCGGATGCCATGGCCTGCTGATTGCTCCTTTATTTTTGTACAGTGAGCTCATTTGACAGCAGCGCACAAATAACAGGCTGTGAAAGTCCACAGCATTCTCCCTCAGTCACACACACACACACACACACACACACACACACACACACACATATTGTCTTCTGGTTTCCCACAAGCCCCGACACACCTGCACACACACACACACACACACACACACACACACACAGGCTGTATTTATTTTGCTCTTCTCTCTCTGCCGCCACAATTTGGCAGGTGGCACAGTGCCGGGTTCCATTAGAAAAAAAATAAAAAATAGAAAGGGGGGGAGAGAGAAAGAAATCTATAAAGGCTAATAAACGAGTGGGAGCTGCTGCCAGCTTGCTTGCATTCTCCACTGGATAATAGAAATGGAAGCACGATAAGGTTCTTGTATAACCTCCCACATATAGGTGTAACTGAGTTCCCTTTTCCTTTCCTGCATTTGGATTTGGCACTGGTTAATGCTATATGGTTTGGCCATATGCACCTGCTGTACAGGCAAACGTACGCTGCGCAGTGAGCTTGTGGCGCAGGAATCCAAAGTAAGTCTCCTTGTCTTTTTATTTTGGTGGTTTTTATTCATGTATTTATTTCACTAGTATACCTAAAACAGTCGCATGAGGGGTTGACACAGTTGGGGAAAAGAAGCAGGTGCATTTGCAGCCACGCAGGTGTGCCTAATTTGATAACTGAGGCAGTGCTTGTTGTCATGAGGTAATTACACATGCCAAATAAATGACTTTGTCATGCATGTGTCAGTCTAAGCTAGACTTATTATCAATTAAACATCTGTAACCCGGCAGAGGCAGATGCTTGTAAGTGAGGAGCAACAATAAATTACGTTAAAGCTCTTTATTTTGTTTGAAGGATCATCAGCAGGCCACATGTCTGACCTTGGATTCTCCATCCAAGTAAGAGTTAAAAAAAACCCAACTGTCAGATCCAAGATACACATCTACAGATGAAAAGACCGACAATGTCTAGTAATTTACTAACCTTCTTGTACCTTGTCAAGCACTATACAAGGCCTCCGGTTTTATGCACGTTACAGGGACACGTTGGCTTATATGTCTTGCGTGGAACGGAATGTAACAGTGCTGGGGCTGGTTCGTCGGGCCGTTTCGCTTCCTCATATTAAATATTGTTATCCTTGGGACAGCTATTGGGCAGAGAGAAGGAGCCTCTTCAAAGTGTGTCTTGTCCTCTGAAGGAATATGCAAGGCACTCTCTTCTCTGGCTGGGAGTGAGGGATGCATAATAGAATCAGTGGAAAATACAACATGGGCAGTAAGAAAGTATTCAACTAAGCGTTTCAGAGCAAGAGTACGTTTTTATATAGAACAGATATGTAGTTGCTGTTGGTATTGCTGAAGTGTCGGCTGCTGTGGAAGAGTTCTTGGAACAGCAGCGTTTTTGGAAATACCTACCTTCTTTCTTTCTCAGATTTTCTTTCTTTTTATGCTAAACACTAAAGTTGTTCAGACACCGTGTATTAAAAGCAAAATGGTAAAATGACAAAAGCACTGAAATAATTGTTCCCCCTTCCTGATGAAAACGCCTATGGTGCGTGCATACATGTGCGCGTGCATGAACGCGCGGTACGCTTATGGTTCCTGGTCTGGGGGTTTGGAAACATGGTCACACTATTTGTCAGACCATGTACCGCACAGCACATTACAGTACATCTTGAATCTGTTCACAAGTGAAAAGGACAGCGCTGATGTTTGGCAGCTCTCATTAGCAAACATGTTCAGCATTGCAAGAGCTCGGCCTTTTGAGGTATGAATATGAAGCGCTGACTTAAATAATACAAACTCAAAGACGTGATGTGATAGACAACATTAGCCTCCTGGCTTCTCAAGCACTCTGCAGCTCCGCAGTCCTCCGCGGCGCGGGATGATGCATGGCCCACTCCGAGCGCTGTAGACCAGCTCTGCTGAAAAGGGCTTTTTGTGGAAGAGACCAGCCCTCGGGTAAATTGCCTGTGACTTTCCAAGTGCTCATAAGGCATCCTTATGGGCGGTAGATGCAAAAGCATTCCCTTTGTGTTCTCTCAATATTCTATTTAGCCTAATTAGGACCATTGGGGTCCATAAATGTTTGAGTCATTGTGGGATCACGGAGGCCCGCAGGTGAAGATGGAGATGAAAGGCTTCAGTCAAAGAAAAGAAAGCAGCTCTAGTGGTAGATGCATTGTACAACACAGGGTCGATGGCATGGCGAGGGAAGTGCGATGAGGCATAAAGAGAAGCGAACAAAGGAGAAAGACAGGGAGACATGGATGGGAAAAGGCACTGTGGGAAAGATGGACAGAGACTAAGCTTTTAAGGCTCTGAGAACAAAGACGAAGCCAAAAACATGAAGGGAGATCGAAAGAGACTTCCTTTCACCCTCAGCTCATTTGTCCTGTGGCCGCAGAACCTGAGGATAGAGATGCTCTAATAAGCTAGAAGAACACTTCCTTTATCATTGTGCGTGTGTGAATACAGCTCATACCGCGAGGAGTGGGGATGTTAAGTTCTTTCATTAATCACACAGGCTGTGCCACATGCATGTACTGCATAGCAGCACTCCTGTGATTTAGTTTTGCTTCAGTGAGAACATACTTTTATTGTGTGGCAGTTACGTTCTTCACCATTTACACTGATCTACTTATCATTGTAGCCTTCTGTGCCCAGAAGAATAGTCATTTTAAGTTCCAGCATTATAATGTAAAACCAAACGTGACAGATTTCCCAACGCTGAAAGAAACACAAGTAAGAACAATGGGGGGAAAAAACGTATTAGCAGCTGAAATTGAGCTGAAAATTAGGCAAAAGGGGGCTTATAGCCAAGCTCCCTGAGTGTCCTTGTGTTTTTGTTTGTCTCCGTATCACTCGGAGCAAAATTTTGCATAGAGTGGAAGTTGCATATAAATCCCTCATTATTCCTGTTCTTTGAGTTGAGTTGAGGTGTGTGTGTGTGTGTGTGTGTGTGTGTGTGTGTGTGTGTGTGGATGCATGGGTGCAACTGAGCAATGCAATTAGTGAGACAGACACAGTGAATGTGTACGTGTGCTTCTTGTAAGGAGCACATGTTCTCAAAGAGCCTCCACTACAAACCCCCAGCCAGTGGGCTGATGAGCACTGATTGGCTGAATGAAATTATCAGATGCTGCTGAAGGCCACTCAGTACCCTCTCTACAAGGAGACAGGTGTGTCTGTTTATTTTTGTCCTTTTCAAAATTACTTTCTTGTCTCTCTTTTTTTTTTTTTTTAAACACAAAATCTGTGAATTTGTTTGTGTTAATGAACATACAGTAGATGTATTGTTGTCAGATGTAGCCGATGGCCACCCAACGTCTGTGTGTGTGTTTGCATATGTGCCTGCACGTATGCTGGCGACGATGCCCTTGTAGATTACATGGGGAGCGCAATCTGTGTTTAGCACACTCGCCCTTAGAGGACGGATTATGGGATAAACAGCGTGGCAGGCTCCTGTCACCATACATGCACACACACAATGTAGGTGCTCCTGCCGGGGACTATAGGACAGATGCAAGGTGGTGATCAGCTGAGAGTGAGCAGTGGAAGTTGCCCACATACACTGATGCTCATTTATCTGCATTCGCACATGTGCTGACTCCCTGATTAGTTAGTTGCTTACAGTATTCACACCCTGCAGGCTTGCTGTGGTGGAGTGTGTGTGAGAGCGAGCACAAGGAAGAAATTAGTATTTGCTGTATTATTCACATTTGAACTTTATTGTTTTCTGTACAGACACTAATTATGTGCTTCAACTATACTGCTTACAGTGAGGTAAAGTGTCTGAGTGTTTTCATTCACAGGGTTAATTAAATGTGTGATGTTGAGCTGAAAGTGAAATTAAATTTAATTCCAGAAATACGTGTTTTTTCTATGACTGTTTGTACATGTTGATTAATTAAATCACTGAGACTTTTGGAGACCACACAAGAAAGGTACTCGTGTGGACATGATCCGTTGTTTTATCATGGTAAACGGACTGCATTTATACAGCGCTGTGCTATCATTCCACAAAGCGCTTTACCATATTGCCTCTCATTCACCGATGGCGGTGGAGCTGCCCATCGGGGGCAACTCGGGGTTCAGTGTCTTGCACGAGGACACTTCGACACATGGACAGGAGGAGCCGGGTATCGAAACCCCCAACCCTGGGATTGATGGACGACCTCCTGAGCCACCCACGCATTTGTAGAAGACAAAAGTGTGTCATCTGTAAAGCTATAAAGCCTGACTACCTAACCACACCTGTCTTCTTCTGTCTTTGGCCACTTATCCCTCTTTGGCCTGTCATTTTCACACTAGGATTAATGTGCACGCTCGCCAGCGTTCACACATCCACACACTCGACATTCCGTCACATGCACATAGGCGCATGTTGTCCTATAGATGCTACACATGAGCTCAGTCTGTTATGAACACACACGGAGGCACACTCCACTCCCTTCCACCATGATCTCAAGGACATTCAGTCAACATTTACTGGAGCTTTGATGGCTTTACAGCCATTATTACTATCCCCCTCCCCCTCCTCCTCCTCCTCCTTCTTCTCCTTGTGCCATCAGCAGGTCTCAGACTTTTGTATTGTGGTGTAATTAACCACGCAACAGGGAGTAACTCAGCATCCAACTTTAAGCTGTGATTTGAAAGAGCAGGTCTCCAGCTTAAAGCCAAAACCATCTGCTCCTTTTTTTCCCTCTTTTTTTTTTTTTTTTTTTTTACTTTAGAGAAACTACATGTAATTTGGAACATGGTAACGCTCACTTTTTTGCAACAGCTTCAGATGCTCTTCAGCTTGTACTGACACTTTCTAATGTGGGTAGGAATAGATGCACTTTGCAAATTTTGCTTGTTTTGGGTAATTTATTTGATCATGGGGGAAAAAAAAGAACTTCTTGAACTGGAGGCTAAGTACAGTAGCGAGTGTATCTTCAGTATAATCGGTACTAATCAGCTTTTTATCAACGCTAGTGACAAAGCTCCATGGATGGCAATGTCGGTCGCTTGGTCCACTACTTGGGTCCAGACTGAAATGTCTTAACTACTATAATGCTATGAAAGTTCCTACAGACTCTTCATGATCCCCAGAGAATGAATCCTAATGACTTTAGTGATCCCGTGACCTTTCCTTTAGCGCCACCATGAGGTTGACATTTTTGCTTTTTGGTGAAATATCTCAAGAACTGTTACATGGATTGCCATAGAATTTGGTGCGGACATTAATATTCTCCTCAGGATGAAATTCAGCAACTTCAGTGATCCCGTAGCTTTCCATTGTGCCCGTTGTCTGGTCAAAACTTTATTATATCTGATACTTTGGTTTATGACTGCAAAACTAACGAAGATGGGGAGACACGGCCAATATTATAACTGCTAAACATTAGCATGTTAGCATTGTTATTGTGAGCTTCTTGCCATGTTAGCGTTAGTACAGCTATATACTCAAGTCTTACATTATACAGTAAGGAATCCAACTATCGTTTTGTTTTATTGATTTATTAGCAAACAAAAAGGTCCAATGAGGTCCAAGTCATGAACACTATAGGTTGAACCAGCCAAAAGGAGGTGCAACACTTTTTCTACACGTCTTCTTTTCTTCATGCTGATTTTATGGTATTTTAGCACAGAAGAAGTTAGAAGATCGGGGGGGGGGGAACTTTAACATGCCCTTAGGAAATGTTGCATTTCTCCCTTTTGATTTTTGACATTCTTCTATCATACCTTTGATCTTTCTAATGCGCACAACTGGGAGATGATGATTCGATGAGGAACTAAGTGGAGAAGAACCTTTTTAAGCACAACTTATAAAATGTTTTTCTGTTACTATGTACAGATCTTATTTTGGAGAAAACCAGCGTAACGGTTACCTATTTTGCTTCATCCATCATCTTTATTGCTGAACCTCCACTAATAAAGCAGTTTAAAGTAAACGCTGGCAGCTTAAAGATATTTCTCACAGAAGTGAAGGGTTAGTATAGATATATATATTAAAACAGTCTACTGTAGTGTGTGTAGTGAAATCTTGGCCCGTGGCGACAATCTAGATTCAGTCAAACCAGATTTGGCCAATAATACACAGACAGACACATCTGATCACATGATCCTGTCCATACCTTCGCCCCAGCCTCTACACGGCATTGTACCCAGAGAGCCCCTGTTTGCCCCTTCTTATTGGTGGCAAAGGCGGAAAGGAAGAAGGGTGACAATTCATTTAATCCCTTCATGAATGCGCTGCTTCTCTCTCGGGGTGATATTGAAACGATGCTCCAGGCTTTCCCCCAGCAAAGTGCCAAGCGGAGAGGCCCCTGGGAAATATTTTATTCAGACGACGCCAAATTTTGTACTCATCTCACACACGGGCGTGCACACACAAACTACAGTTTTTATGAAAGAGGCATCTTTGTCCTATATTTCAGTCTTGTAGCTGGCTCACGCATTTTCACATTCAGTAGGATGATGTTATTCTAAAAGACTGTAACTTTGAAAATGAAAGCTGAAGGTTAGTTTAAACCACTTGAGCCCCTAATGTTTCCATTGTTCCACTTAAATTTCTTCTTAGGTAGTTTTGAAGCAAAACACTTACATTTCCTATCTTCCTGTTCCAGCGATTCACTGAAGGTATACCACACTTATGTTAAGAGAAATATCAGTAAGGACATGTGTAACACTCTAAACACACATGCAAAAACAAACCTCACACACACACACGGCTGCTTTATCGCCATGAGTCGCGCTCTCTTGTCATTACCTGGGGACCGGTGATTATGTTGCAAACAAACACACGCACACTCTTCATTCTTTCTATATCCCGCCGTCTCGCTTCATTAGACGCGTGCACGTGTTGGAGCACCCCGTCCTCCTACAACCCAGCCAAACAGAGGCCCTTACTAAAGTTAATGAAGTGGAAGTCCCCCGGTAATGTGGCCCTCGACCATGTTTCTACATATTGTATGTATTTCGAGTTCTGAGTGTGGGTGTTCCAGTGTTTTGTATCGTTTGCTGCGCTCTTAGTACAGTTACAAGAGGTGTGAATGTCATATTTCATGTCATTCATTTTCAATTCATTTTACTTAATGGAAATGCAGTTTAAAAACAATACAGCTTTAGGTTTCAAAAAAAAAGAAAAGAAAAAAAGACAAAAGGAAATGTACCATCAACCGCTAATTTATAGGTAATCAGTGAAGGAATTTCTCTTCTAAATGACTGCCTGTCAGCAATCCAGCTACACTCCCTGTGTGCTGCTTTCATCAGCTGTTTTCTTTATTTCCTTCCTTTCTGCATGTGTAACTTAGCTTAATGGCAATGATTTTGCAGGGAAATGGAGCCTAAAAAATGTGTGTGTGTGTGCGTTGTTTGTATGTGTGTGTGTGTGTTTTGTCTTTGTGTTCTCCATAGCAGCGACCGGTGGCGTTATGTTCTCTCTTCCCAGTTGAAAGAACAGGTCCAAGTGGTTTTGAAGCAGTCCTATCTAGGGTTGGGTTTCGATAGCTGGTGCCATTTTGGATCTGGTTCACTGTTGTCAAAATACCCACATTCGCTAAACTCAAATGCTAATAAATCTTTTGTCAAACATTGTATCTATCCTTGCTGTTTTTTTAATAGAAGCAAAGATCCGTGTAGAAAACATTCAGGCAACTCGTTTTGGCCGACACTTAACTTTTTGCTGTTTTTAAAACGACGTACGTCACCTGCGGTAGGTTATCTCAGCTGTAGCTAATTAATGTTACTTTTCTGTGGGCTACAATAAAACTTTTCCCTGTTGCCTGGTTAATGTGCTCTCTGCAAGCCGGAGTCTGTACTCGGGCCTCTGTAACACCACTCTATGGCCGGCAAACATGGGATTTTGTACCAACAAAATGGTGCCTTTTTTCTATCATAGCGATATTTTCAGCAAGAAAGCAAGCAAATGCCCCAAAATGACACGTTTACGTTCAAGCAGCAAAGCCGTGGTAATTATGACTCTTATCCGTCGGGAGCAAAGGAGGAAGTCAGGTGACAGAGCTATGAAGTCTGCAGAAGGTCGTGGTTGGAGTGGATGGATGGGTCAACATAACGTTGGACCAACCGACAGTGAACGTTGGTTTCTTTGAACTATAACCGCAGTCGTTCCCTAACCTTAACCACATGGTTATTATTGTAACCATGACGAAGAAGCTCCACCTAACCATAACACAGTAGTGATTTTATGTACATAACCGCGATATTTCCTTAAAGTGAATTAAGTACATACTTTAACCCAAACCATGATCTTTCCCTAATCCTAACCAAGTCGCATTTGCTCCTAAATCAAACCAAACATCATAGAACGGATTAATGCTTTTCAACGGGGATTTGGACCGGAAGCCGCAGACAAATGATGTCATCAGATCCAAAAACACTCCTATGCGTCATCCTAAAGAACATGTACAAACCACGTATTTTGTCGTTTAATTTGGTGGGCGTTGTCATTTTCAGCTCATCAACTTCATAGTAATGCACTCCTCCACAATTTGGAACAAGCATCCTGTGAAAAACAATGGATAAAAAAAGGCATGATTCTACGCCTCTTGCTGCAGTGTGACTGACTGACACAACATTTCATATTTCATTTCGCTCATAACATTTTCCGGTTGTAGCTACAGGTTGCGGTGATTATTTTGAATCTTTTAGTTTTAATAAGTCACTTGCAATAGATGAAAGCTAAACCCAATGAGATTTGAAAGGATGGATTTGCATCGATAAAATGCTGTTAAACCATAACCCTATTCCTGTCACATACATTATGTAGTGCCATTATGTCTTTTTCTACAGCAGGCTGCTGTATCACAAGAGACTTCAGTGGTCATTTTTGAAATTGTTTTGAAATCATTTAACATTTGTATTAATATGATGAACCGAACTGAGAGCCAAACTTACTCAGATGCTGACTGTCCTTAGAGGGTAAGGGCAGTCAGCATCTGATTAGGTTAGCCGTAAGGGACTGCTGTGGCATCATGGTAGCTTTGGCTGAACCGTGAAATGTCTGTTAGGACTTTGTTGTCCTTTTATCTGATTTTGAAGTCTAGATGGAAACCTGGAGCCGCAGGCCGAGTGTGAAGAAAAAGCTGGACGACTGAAAATAAAGCCTATCTTTACACAACTGCGTGAGTGGCGAGTTTAAAATTGAGATGGGCTTCCTAAATCCCATAGTTTTCCTTTAAGTGCTGTTGTTTTAGGTTGATTGGCGAGAAAGCTGAGAGAAACGATTTCCTAAACGGGTGAACTGTCCTATCTACTAATAATTGTAAAATCACAGAGCAATCAGGGGTGAGGGGCGGCTGGGCACAAAAACAAGGGCTTTTCTATCGAGAAACTCATCTTTCCTGGTGCGAGCGATGAGTAACCGAGGAGAGAGGGAGAGGAGGGGGAACAAATGGATGGAGAGGAAAAGAAGGACAGAGTGCGGTTGGGCTAGCAAGCTGTTTTTCTTTCTGTCCAGACATTTTTACTCAAAAACATCCCTCAGGTGCAGTACTTATTATGGAGCACAAAATTGCCTAATGTGCTTATTTCTACTGCTAATGCAGCAGGCAAGCAGGAAGACAGGGTATAGCTCTCCAAGGGAAAGTGTGCAGTACAATAAGACCTGTAAGCACAATTTAAGTAATTAGATGGTGAGGCTGGAATTAAGGGCCTCACGTGTGCACACAGAAGCCACACACACTAACACCCTCACATGGGTGTGCAAATACACACTGCGACTGGACAGATAAAGTAAATAAGCACACATGCAATTTGTGATTTCTCGTAAATAATTCCAGTATCTGTGACTATGATGAAAGGCTGCAATAAAAAGTACATTGTAGTTATTCATCCTTTCCCCACTCGTCTCTTTCCTCCTGTCTCGCCTTTTGACCTCTCTGCCTCAAAGTCTTATTAACAGTGAAAAATAATTTTAGTATAATTTTAACACCCATGCTGTACTCAGCAGGTGGCTACGCATCCTCTCGCAGTTTGAGACAAAGGATGGTGTGATGTAAATTTGGAGAAGGCGGCGGGAGACCGAGAGTGAGACAGAGAGACAAAGGGAGGAGGAGGAGAGACAACAGTGGAAACTAAGTAGGAGAAGGAAACAGCGAAAAATAGCCAAATGTTAAGTAGGAGAAAGAGGCAGGATGAGCAATAACAAGGGAGTTGTGGCAACACGATGAAAACAGGAATAGAGCAAAGCCAGAAGAGCAAAGGAGAGGGGGGAGGCGTGGACAGTGAGAGGGAAAACAGGGGGAATGGAGTAAAAAGGCTACAGAAGGAGGTGTCAGGATGGAAAATAGTGTGGATGTGTAATTTATGCCTGGGGAGCTCTGATTCCCTAACCTGAGAAGCAAGAGGTGTGGGGGGGGGGGGTTATCATCATCATATGGTAGCTATATGGGGCTTACAGGCTGGAAATAAATCCACTTAAACAAGTGAAAATGTGTCAAATGAGTGAAATAGTTTCCCCTTTTACAGTGCAAATCACGTTTGACATTTGTGTCATTCTTTCATAAATGAAAGATGGTAACAATCAATCTGAAATCCCTTGGACATGATTTGTCTCCACAAACAATGATTTCAGTTGGACTTGAAGATTGTCGCAGGATTTAAAAGGCAGATTTTTTGCACTGTAGGGCTCCCACAACCCCCCCTGCAGTGCTGCTTTATCCATAATATGGCCGGATCAAACATGCATCATGCTGGTGTTGAACCCGCTGCTGTGTTTTTGTGAAGTGAAATATTATGGCGTCTAAATGATGTACACCAGGGAAATAACATGGTCTCTTCTTAATTTCCTTTTATTTATCCCTGTAAAGTTAGCTTTATTGACCCATCTTTACCGCTTAGTGGTTTTTATTTTGCAGCTCATGGACAACTAACTGATATTAGATTTTCTCTTTCGTTGTATATTAAAAAATGGAGACTTAAAGCAATAATTGACATTTTAGGAAATATGCTCATTTGCCTTCGTTCCGTGGATTTAACAAGAAGATTGATACCCCTCTCATATCTGTACAGTATATGAGCAAACTGGAAGCAGGGGGAAACAGCTAGCCTGTATCTTGTCAAAGTTCAAAAATATGCCTATGAACACCTCTAAAGCTTACTTATGAACATGTTATATCTCCTTTGTTTAATATGTATAGAGATAGGAATGTAAAAATGGTCAAAAACTCTTGCTTACCATTAGCTGTAAAACTCCCTAATTAACAGGTTATAAATCACTTGTTTAATTCATTCAAACACCACTACCTCCGCACAGAGACAGGCTAGCTGTTAAGCTAAGTGGCTGCTGGCTGATGCTTCATATTTAATAGAAATATGCGAGCCGTATCGATCTTCTCCTCTGAATACGTGTGTTTCCCAAGAAGCTGAAATATCCTTCTAATGGGAACAAACGGGTTAAGGAGGGCGGTCCCTTGCAAGGTTTAAGCCTAGAAAAACACAGTTGAATGGTATAGCCCACGTACAGTTATTTTATTCCGGCGAACACATATTTTTGTTGTTGTTCTTATAGTAATATCTCCTGTCATGGATGGATAGAGCTCTCTTTACCTTGTTAGAATAAAATATAGACCTGGTGATCCATTTTCAGCAAAGTAAAATAGACATCCGCTGCCGTTCCATAGTCGTTTTTTCCTGTGTATTTGCATAAACGCTGTGCATCAAGCTGGCTAAATTGCCTTGCTTAGCTGGATAGAAATAAAAACACATGCTCACACTGAGATGGCACTAGTACTCCAAGCAGAGAGGCAACACACATACATGCAAACGTGCATACAGAGGTAAACATACATGCTGTGCGGTATCTAATTTCACACTTCCCGGCTAATTTCGGTCTCACACTGAACCCAGCTGATGATGTTATGCTATAGAACGTGCTTGACTGGCAGAATGTGTGTTCACTGAGAATGAGCTGCCGTAATACACACCACCATTACCCGCTGAGTGTTTACATTCATGTGAGTCGTTTGTGTGTGTGTGTCCCTACATTTCTACAGCGTGTGTGTGCTTGCTTTTGTGAGAGTGTGTGCCTACTTCTACATGATAATTGCACATCTATATTTATCAGGGCGCAGTAAGTCAGTGTAGTAGCCCCTTTACTGTTTATGTGGCTGTGCTCCTCTGTCATCCTACATTACCCATAATTACCCACAAGAAAGAGACAGCACATATCCCCTGGGACAGATGGGCTCACACATACAGCACACAAACAAAATAACAAAGGGAGGAGCCTTATGCAGACAGTGTATCCTCTTAATTACCTCCTGTTCAGATGCATCGCATGCACTGTGGGAAATCACAATTGACATAGCTGGCGGCCATCCCACTGGAGGCATTACCACTTGGTTTACTGGTTGGTATGCTTATCTCAAATTCGTCATCAAAGAAATGATATATGATGTGGCATGCCGGCGTTTACGTATGCTAGCATGCTCAGCAGACCCTGTGTGAGGCAGAATTTTCGAACGCACTCTGCATTCATTTAATCTCAAACCACTTTCTAGCCTGTCTTCGCAGTGACGTACGCAATGAATGAGACGGGAAGGCTAAAACAACCACGAGGGATCTGTTGAAGTGATGGCTTGTTGGCTTTGGCACATACAATAGGTCTCTGTTACGGTTCCGTGCTGACTTTGGCAGGACCATTACGGACGGAGCCACAGTACCAACGTAATAATTCCATGGCAGACAAGACTATAGGCAATGCAGATTGTTACATATATACTGCATTGGCCCAAATATCGGATGAATCGGATTTTCTCTGGCTGTTAGCATTTTCAGACTGTCGTTTTGGATTTTTGAGCTCCTGACATCGTGTGACTACGGACACTTTGGACTCGTTTTTACGAGTCAGCAGTTTATTTTCTCTGTGGCAGCAAAACACGGTACATGAGCTGCCAGAATCTCCCGTCGGTTTAAACTGTACTTCCTAAAAATGTTCAGGGCTGACTAACGCTAAAAGACTCACTATAAACAGACTTGAAGAAACTCGGTGGCATAGCAACATAATGGGTACAAACAACCCATAATGCAGCACACTCTGTAGGAGCCACTGTTGAGATTTTGATGCAGTGAATACATAACTGTCTAGTGTTGTCTGCATGGAGAGAAGACAGTTCTCTTATTTCAGTGTCGAACAAATTGCCAGCCATTTTTAAAAAGCAGTGAAGCTCCTGTAGCTCGCAAAGGTCATTCTCCAAAGCCAAAATATGCCTTTTAAAAATGATTTCCATGATCACTGCAGCATTTAGCTTCACTTTTTCCTCTCTTAGTTGGCTTTAATCATACACGCAAAAATGCCATATGTAAAAATGCTTTATTGTTGTCTTTAATGGCAATATGACTGCTTTGTTTCACTCTTTAACCATATAAAAAATATTATGGAAATGTTACCTGCCAGCATGACTACTCTAGAATAATAGCATTTCATTATTAATTGATCGTTTGTTTCATTTTACCAAACAATTAGTTCTTGCGAATTATCTATGAAATGTCAAAAAATGTCCAAGAATCGTGAAAGAAGCCCAAGGTGACATATTCAAATAGCTTTTTCTGTCCGAGCAAACGTCCAAAGCCATTATCATTTTTGATAATTAAATGACTCAATACAATTAATTGTTGGGAGTTGGGAATATTCTTTTTATCGACTAATGGCTTTATTGGCTTATTGTTTTAGTACTATCACGTAAAATCGCTGAAGCATTTGCCGATTCTGAGTGTGTTGATGCAAATGATTCCTTAGCCACAGCTTGAGAGGACCCCAACTCTGCTCTGTAAATGTTTGAAATAGATTGCTGTGCAACTGAATAATGCCAGAAAGACATGTCTCTGGCACCTGTTTATTTACCCCGCAGTATTTGGGCACACAATTTTGTAGTGGGTGTGTGTGCGGTAGGTTTAAAACCATTAAAGTTAAGATCCAGCAGTTCGTGCAGCAGCTGATAAGTGGGACAGCTTAGCATCATGCAAATGTGGTGTAGCGTTTGAGCCAGTTGGGAAAACTTTTACTTTAAATCAGGACAGGTCACTGTCCATAGGGTGGGAATATTCAGTTGTTGAGTGCTGACTCACAGAATAGTTTATTTTGAAATAGTTCAGCGTAGAATAGCAATGGGTAAACAGGCTTTCCACAACCGTTTTTTCAGATCAGTGATAGTCCACGTCTGATGGCGGCATCTCATTTCAACCGATCAAATTGCCACACAGTGCCCACCATTTTGTCATCCTTTGATGTGGGGTTCAAAGGGTTGCAAAGCTGTCAGCGGTTGTCTTCAGATACATCACCCGCAATAAACTGTGAGCTGAAAGTCAGGCAGACCTCTTGACGCGTTCGCTCGCTCTGTTTCACTTTTACACAAGACCAAACAGACATTTTAGAGTAAGAGATCTCAGCGGCCGCAGACAGCGAGCAGAAGAGTTTTTTTTAGGGCCTGTTGGAGGGGAAACATGGACTGTTTCGGCCTGGAAAATACAGCACTGCCAGGCAGCTCAAGGTCCAATACAGACACACACACAAACACGTTAATGGTGATGGAGGGAGATGGCGGTAGATGGATGGTCAGGTCAGGGTGGTATGACTGCAGAGTGGTTAGGGAAGATAAAAACCGCTTCCCCTCCACCAGCGGACTGATGAGCGGGGTCTTGGGGAGGGGAGAGGGTAAACGGGGGGAGCAAGGAAAAAAGGAGGCAGTTGGGAAATATCATTCATTAATGGCTGCCTGGGACGCTAGGAAAGGTAGGAGAGCTGGGAGACTTCACCGAAGAAAACGGAGGTTGTTTCATTAGCTAACAGCTAATTTGTTTGTTAGCTTGAGCGTAGCCTTCCCCGATGCTATTACAGTTGCTCCACTTCTAACTCTAACTCTGAAGCAGCTGTAATCATTCAAGTTGCTCATGGTGTTCTGCACTGCTTTACATCACATCCTTCCTCATTTACAGCATCAAAACCTGTCCAAGCGGGGCTGTCGCCTGCTGATCTGTGCAATATTTGCCATGGCTGCGCTGCATGTTTCATTACACTGATTTTGTGTCATACACGACAAGTAATAATGCACAGGAAAACAAACACCCCCTTCACGCAGTAATAGTCTTCTCCTCACCGGCAATTTTTCTCTTCATCAAGTATGATTCTAGCTCTTTCTCTACACAGCTGACAAAGGAGGAAAAGGCGCCAACCTTTAATTGAAGGTTTTGCACATAATGCATGCATACAAGCTGCTCTGCAGCGAGTGTGCGCCAAAAAAACGTAGGCTTTGAATTATTCTGCTGTTTTCCTCCAGACTCTTGGAGTTCACCGTTCAGTGAAACGATTGTGCACACTGAACACACACGTTCTCCCCCTCACAACTTTGACTGACTGAAACTTCCTTTCCACAGGCAGGTGGCACATCTGTTTTTAACCCAACTCCACTCCTGCAGAATACTGAAAACATATGCAGAGACAGCAGCTATTTCGTGAATGTGTTGCTTAATGCACCACAGCACTCAGTACATCACCTGCGAGGCTCTATACACTACATATTTTGCAGGCACTCATCATTGCCGGAGACGTGTGCAGCGTTTTCTTTATCTGATTGTCAAATCATCAGAATTCCATTTCTAATATTCTCTTGTTGGCGAAGATGGGCTCGGGGCTAACACGGGCGCTGACTTCAGTTAGGGTGTTGTCATTGTGCTGGGAAGCTAACCAAGCATTTTTTTTCCCACTGCAACAAAGTTGCTAATGGAACTTACATTTCGAAGTCAGCAGAAGTGTTAAAAATGTTTAGAAAATGGTCTGTTTACTGTACAGCTTTAACACCCGGCACAGTTCAAAACTCAGGTCCATTTGGATTAAAAGGAAACTGCATTTAACAAACTTCACAGTCTTCAAGTCAACAATAAAGTGACACACTGTCAAATAAATAGATGCAAACAAAACAAGTAGATTAATAAACGTTATCCTACACTTGGTGCCATTACTCAATTTTGTCTTTGGGCCACGTTAGGCTCAACTACAGTATGTCCACTTGTGCTCTGGCTGTTACAAAGGGGCATGTATCCTGTTGGTTACTGCAATACTTGAACAAGACATGGGTTATAGCAGCATCTAATTATGTTCATTAAAGCTGCTGTAAAATTACTATGAGCAATAGGCTGCTCACAGGGATGAACGCAGAGCATTATTACCAAACTCTGCAGTTACCCTCAAATGCACGGAACGTTTTAGTGTCTCTCAGCTCATTGTTTTGGTTCACTCACAGCTGTCCTCAACATTATCTTCATCTGCAGCTGAAAGGTGTTTCAGCGAAAAAAGCTCTGACAAACACACTGCACACTACCTGCCCAGCACCTAACGACAGACAGACAAGCTAAGCAATCAGCTGATGAACATAGTGGAGCATTTAGCGGCATTTGCCAGGTGGCCAGAAACATGACTACTTACGAATGCTAATGTTGCACTGTATCTGCTGGATGTGTAAATAGGCAACGATTTGCTAACACGTTTGCCACAACAGCATGGTAATGGATCAATGATGTGTTTATTTACAGCAGCCAACCCGTTGAATGAAAGTTGTTTATCACAAAAGTAAATTGAGGAGGAGGAGGATGGAACGCTATCTTAACGTTTGTCTCTGGCTGTGTACGTTATCTTGTTAAGCGTAGCTAAAGTTGTATGGAAAAAAACAAAACAACAGTGTGGAGCTAGACCCATCTGCCCCTTCAGTCCGCCATTGGGCAGTCTGAAGAGACGCAATGCATTTTGGGGCGTGTGAGTATGTGCAGTAAGCTCACGCTGCATAATCAAGATTCTTGCTAATCTAGTATACATATGGGCATTTGTCGCGTACACAAAGTCCACATACTATGCAGTTGGAATGCACTACATACTCAATTTGACGTCGTGCCAATGTCTGTGTGTGGTGTGGGCGTACTTCAAGTCTGAAAAATAGAAGTACTCATTGTGCAGTGAAATGGTCCCTGTCAGTGTTTCTGGATCAATGTTACTGCTGCATTCATGAGTATGTTGCATTTTACTGCTGTAGATGTTTAATGTTGAGCTAATTTTAACTACTTTATATACTTGTGGGTAGTTTAATCTACAGCAATGCATCATTTTCTACAAGATCATGTAAAGTATAAGTATCTCATCTTTTTAATTCAGTACAGTTTGTTGAGTAAATGTACATTGTGACATTCCACCACTGCACGCCGCCCTGCCGTCACCAGCCAGTCCCCCAGTTTCAACCCATCTCGTTTTACAGTAACTTCTACAATGAACCTGTTAACCTTGCAAACTTCATCTTACCTCTGCCTGTGTCCTGCACTTGGGTCCACTCCTGAACTAAATGTAACACCAAGAGCCCCAATAATGCATGGCAAGCGAATGTAAAGGCAGGGTTTCCAGTGCTCAGGATTCATTGTGGTTACATACCCCTGTGAAGGTTATTACATTATTGATTACCACAGTATTTAACCACTACCAGTCTCCTAGAGCCCAAACTCCATTGATTTTCCAGGCCACTTTTAGACAAAGGTGATGAATTCTATTGAACTCGTTCACATGGCGGAACTTCGGTTTCCAGCTTTTAAGGTAAATGATAGTTTTAATCTTCAGCTTCTCTCTCCCCCACCCCTTTCTCTCTCTTTCCTCTTTTGATCGTTTTTGTTGTCATTTGACCGCTGCCATCACACCGAGCCTTGAGGACAATTTGTCCCTGCTTCAAAAGTGTCCTTTATGAGGAGATTGTACGGCAACATCCTGCTCCTCTGAAAGTCTCTGCTGACAATTCCTGGACTGTTTACTCCCTTTATCTCTGTTAACTTTTTCTTCTATCTCACAGCAAAGTTAATTTCAAGCCACTCTGGTTTCTGAAATCTTTTTACACCATGGAGAAAAGAAAACAACAATGTTTTCTTGGGACTTGAGGGTGGCCCCCTGCCTGATTTTCCTCTCCATAGGGCCTCAGATGGCAAACTAAGTGGAGCCTCAAAGAGTGGACGCCAACACAAGATAGGAAATAATAATAGCAAAACAACAAACCGCAATGCTTTAAGCTTGGCTGGTGAATCAAACTAATTAGTAGCGGAGCGCCTGGGACCTTTAGTTAGTCATCTGAGAAGCCCATTAAAGGCCCCCCTCACCTCTTCTCCTACTACTCTCATGCTTTCTTGCTCCTACAGTAAATTTATTTCAAAAGACACCCCTTTGAATATTATATTCACCCATCTTAACACATTTAGCCTAATTTCTGGAATCCCTTTTTTTTTTTTTTTTTTTTTTTTTTTACAGATCCTCTATTTGTGTCATTGGGATTTTGCGTCACTGTTGTACAGTATTTCACAGCGTTTAATGGCAATGTCTTCTTTAGCACTGTCGCTGACCGTGAAAACTAACAGCATAATCACAGAACAGTGAAGTAGCAGTGTAATGGGCTTTATTGACTCTTAATTTGCACTGAAATGTTTCTTGGTTGTCTCACGGGGCTCTTTCATTTTCCTTAAATTGTCATTATGGCTTGTGTATCTCATTGCATTGAGTTGTCTTTGGAGCATTAGATAGATAGATGGGTAGGAGGGATGCTTGGATGACTTGATGAATACTTGGTTTGTTTTGATACCTGGATGGATACTTTGATGGATAAATGAATGCGTACTTGAAGGGATCCTTGGATGGATGACTTCTTAAATACTTAGATGGATAGATAGATGGATTATTGGAAGAATGGATACTTGGAGGGTTGCTGGATGAAGGGAAGGAAACCTGAATAGATGGCTAGATGGTTGAAATATGGATGGATAGATACTTGGATGGATGGCTATTTCGATAGATGGATAGATGAGGGACAAAGAGGGAAACTGCCACTTAGTGCGGCATGTGCTTTGGAAATGAAAGTGGTAATGTATTGTACAACATACTGTATATACAGTATAGGTACATTGTGTCTCTCCCTGGCACCGTTTCCTGTTGGTGGGAACATGGGCGAAAGCTTTCTCCTGAGCAGCGATTGTAGTCGGTTAGTGCACACCCTAATTGGGGCATTATGGCTGTTTCTGTTTAAGGAATGTGTGCATTTCAAGCAAAGACCAAGCCACAAGTTTCAGTCCCGCACGAAGACACACACACAAAGGCACACACCAAGCTTGTGCCTGAGCCCGTCCTAGAGCAACCCCAGCCAAAATCAATACGACAAAGGTTATTGCTATTCCAATCATAGCCATGCCTATGCTCTCTGTTTCTTGTACTGTGTCTCGAGAAAACACACGCATGATAAACACTCCCTCCGTGGCATTGTATCAATGAAGCAAGGGCACCGTTCTGTTCGAGGCTAATGTCATGCATTATATTTATTTCTCTTATTTGGATGTATTGAGCGATAAAGCGAATTCGAGAGCAGTATAATGGTTTGGTGTTTATTTGGTGGGTTTCTGCCAGGCTGAAAGATCCCTGCCGAGAGTGAGTGCAGCTATGCTGAGACCCAGAATTCAAAGGAGCTTTATCTAGAGCAAGGCTCCGTCTGATTCACACAATCATTGTCTAGCTGTAGTCATTGTACTGCTGTCAGTCAAGTCCAAACTTAAACCAACTTTTCTCTGCAGTCAGTTTTGGTCATCATGTGTTTGACTGTAGGCGATGGAGGAGGTGAGAACATCTGTGCTGTTAATCTGTGGGGCCAGAGCTTTTTATTTTTTCTTTCTCTCTCTCTCTCTCTCTCTCTCTCACTCTCCTTTTCCCTCTGAACGTTCGATTCTTGAGGACGCAGCATGGATGTCAGGCTTCGGCTCGAAATCTAACACGCTGCAGCGAGCCAGTGAAATCGCTAGGTGTCCACCATCTGTGCGCGTGACCTGCCAAATGCCATGTCATCATCATCACCATCAGTCAAAGCCGCAACAATCTCTGTGTGAATCTGTGTCTGTGTGTGTGTGTGTGTGTGTGTGTGTGTGTGTGTGTGCGCGCCTGATAATAGGGCATAGTTTTTGTGCTAGGTTTACGTGCATGATTGCACTTCAAGTCTTTTCGTCCTCTGCTTTTTGACCCATCCTAAATATTTAGAAGCAGAGGCAGTGCCTGGGGACCAGCTCTTTTTACGAGGCCAGTGCCTTGGTCAAGGGCAATGGCAGGGGTATTACCTTATACCTAACCTGCTGGGGATTCAGGTTTGTGTCCTGTGTCCCAGGTGTGGCTGAGATGTGAAACTAAAACACTTTGTACTATTACTTAAGAGAAATTTTGAATGCAGTGCTTTTAGCCGTGATGGAGTGTTTTTTGCGCTATTGTATTGCTTTAATTTAAGCAAAGGATCTGAATACTTCCTACAACACTGATCTACAGTGTTTGTGTGCGTCTTTGAAGAGGTGTTAGTTGCTTGTGTGAGGAAGCCTGTTTGTGTGTGTGTGACACCTGACCACCATTCATCTGTCCATCTGTTGTGGAGGCTCTAACAGGCTCGGGCTGCGTCTTCTGTCAGATGGCGGATCTGATGCAAAGCTCATATCCTGCAGTCTTTCAGCTGCAGCACGTTCTATTCTCTTGCCTCTGAGTGGAGTCAGTGAGAAATACACTTGGGTTCTTCTTCACTACCCACTTTGTGAGTGCACAATTGCATTACATATGGTAGGAATCAAATAGTACATAATGCTGAAGGGCATGTTTGTTATACAATGACTTTTCTGTCTGCAATAAAATGTACTATATTACTTTCCATGAAATGCCTGAAGTTTAAAAGAAGAATAGAAATCTAGTTTTAAATATTTTTTATTGTTGATTCATCTTCTAGGCCAGACGCATACCAACCTGACTCTGCATGTTGAAGATGGCAAATGTCAAAGCTTTAATGAATTGTATGTGGGTTGAATCAATATTGTGTTGTACCAATGGGCAATTAGTGCTACAAACAGATCTTTATTTATATGAAAATCGTACGTCCAAAGCACAAGAGAGAAAACAATATAGATAAGACCTAGAAAATGGATCATTTACTACTTCAATCATTATTTAGTCATTTTAACCCAACCGTCAATGTTTCCCTAAACTTGGCCAAATTGTTTTTGTGCCTAAACCTGATGTCGTCCTAGTGATAGGGGCATTACATCATGCAAGATGCTTGCAGTATGTGATGCTCTGGGTTAGGGCTGCACAATATGGTAAAACAAAACAAAAAAAAAATCGCATTGCGATTATTTTGACAGGAATAAGGATTGCAGCTTGACTCACGATTAGTGGGAATGATTATTTTTGCATCCCAATTTTCACTTTCTATGAAACACTATTAATCATGATGATATGACATTTGTTGTGGTCTGTACAAAACAAACATGTTTTCTTACATCTGGAGAACAAGATTTGCAGGCCAGGCCATTTCTGCAGCTACTAAAGTACTTCATGATAACGCTGCGTTGTCACACGTTTTACCTTGATCAAAAACATTTCTGCGATTTGGATATTGCCATATTGCAATTTTTTTTGTCTGAAGTGGATATTGTCTTTACTCTTTTGGGATGGATTATAGATGACTTTGTCTCTTTGTATTGTGACTATATTTTTATGCTGCCCTCTTGACCAGGCCTCTCATAAAAACGAGATTTTAATCTTAATGGGACTGGTTAAATAAAGGTAAATGAATAAGGGAAATTTGTCATTTCATCTGGAGGACTTGTTGATTTTATTTGTGCTAGGATGTGATGCCAAGAAAGGTGCAGGAAACAGTATTTTTACTGCAGTTTCCAGTTACTCACACAAAAAAAGACAAACCCTTAAATTTCTGTAAACATGTTTTATGCAAATCAGGGCTGCTTTGAAGGTATATCAGTGTTTTTTTTCTCACTCTAATTTCCATTTTTAATTGACATTGTTATATGTTATTACTAAATTTCAAGTGAGTTACAGCTGAGCACAGTCTGCCAGCCAGCATAGGCAGTATTCAAAATTCATCTTCAAACAACTCGATCACCTCAATCTATGGAGTCCCCGGTGATGAGGGACCTGGCCTTCTGGCTGTGTTATTCTATTATAGAGAAGCTCATGAAAAAAACAACTTCCTCTCTGCTCATCCCCAAAATAAGATTTCGATTGATTAAATGCCACTGTTGGAAGGGAGCATCATCAGATTTGACCAAAGCCTCTCAGCGTGTTGCCACGGCTCCAAATGGGTGGAGTTCTGAGCAAGTCTGAGAGTGGGAAGATAAATGTATAGGGAGGGAGAGAAGGAAGGGGAGGAGGAGGATGAATGTATAGCGGAGTGGAGAAAGATGGAAAGGAGGAGACAGAGGGGAATGAGGGGAGAGAGGGAAGCAGCAGTGTGATGGATGGTGGGAGGGGTGTGGTGGCAATGGAGGGGCGTCGGAAGAAAAAGCGAGACTGAGAGATTTCTGCCCGATCTGCAGCATAATCATCCAATGCGTCTCCGTCTGGCTTGGCAAAGACATCATTAAGGAAACCCGAGGTTGTCTGGGTTCACGGAGCCGCCGAGCCTCCCTTCCCTCCTGCCACTCAATTTGTATAATTTACCTCCGTTCTGAGTCTCTTTTGAAAAGAGCCTGTGTGACCCCTAATGTGGAGGAGTCAAAAAGTTGCGTCTAAATGAAATGGATGGCTGAGAGACTCACTGCGAGCGTGTGGCCAGTCAATAGCCTGGCAGGGAGATGCTGATGGTGATTCTAGGAGATGGCTGCACTTCGGAGGAGTTGTTTAGGTATGCAGGGAAGAGCAAGAGACAAGAGAGGTGGTGATGGGAATAAAATGAAAAGCTGAAGTGTGCCCTTCCCTGAGGTGATTTGTACAAGTGACCCCAGATTGACGGGATGCTCAGTGGCATGCGTACTCCTCCGACTCCTTTGCAAACAGGCGTACGTTCTGTTTATGTTTCATACTCAGGCACAATGAGGCTGCACTCGAAGGGATGGAGGAACAGACGGGGTGAGAGTGTATGGTGCAGTGGAGGAGTGATTACCCGGCTTGGAGCTGAGGGATGAGAGCTGAACGGGTATTTTATTTTGTCAATTGGAGTGTGCAAATGGAAATGTCAGAGCGGCCGGAAAACTAATGAATCTGATAGGAGAGATGCCACCTCTCTCGCCGAATGCCTGATCAATGGCCATTGTCTTTTCTGGGCGCTGATGTTTTTCGTTGTTATTTTTTGATTGTTTTCTCCGCCTGGCCTGGCTGTTTGCGGTTAAGAGTTTGATGGTGAACTTTGAGTCAAGGAAATAAAGGAATCGATCTGTGACGGGAATCAATGCTTTCATCTGTTACTTACAAGTTTGGGCCTGTGAAAAAGTGATTTTGGATTAGAGTTCTCTAACTCAGTTAGCAAAGTAAACAAACACAAGAGGGGGTGCCAGCCCCTGAACAATTCGGTTGCCTCTGTCTGGATCACAGTGGGGGAAAAAAAACAACCCAACGTCAATTTAGTCTCATTTATTTCCACATTTTCATTTAGTGACAGATACATGCTGCTGCTGAAATCCCCTAATGGCAATAACAGAAAACATGTTGTTTCACTTCAGTTAAGCAAGTAACTTCCATAACCTTGGAGCATTTTTGTGCATCCGTGACACAAAGTGACTGATGTGCTTAGTTTAAATTTAGACTGACAATGATCCAGCGTGTCAGGGATTTGTGCTCGTTCAGTCACAATCTCTGGTTACGTGATGATTGTTGCAAAGACTGCGAGTGCTGCGCGGGATGAAAAGATACCCCTGCACTTGCACTATCCTATTTTGACAAGCAGGCTAATTTCTGCCCAGGGTCATCAATATTTCTGACACTTCCGTGGTGGCATAAATATAGAATGAATGTCCCTTTGTTGTGCTCGGGGAGATACGCGTCTCCGAGCGTCAACAAAAAATCACTTGGATCTGTTCGTTAGCTTGTTCAGTCATTTGGCGAAACTGACGCTGGTCCCTCAGGAGTCTGTCTGCTTTCAATATCATGCATCATAAACAATATCCAATTTGGACTACTGAACTATGAAAATACACTGCGCAAGCTGGGGAGGGAGATGACAAGAAATCAACCAGCTGTATGAGTGATGAGTAAATGCACTGGTTTGCTGTAAAACAATTAAAATTTCTGTTGGGATATGATTTGTCAGAGAAAAGCTACATGATGGTTTAATCTAAAGGAAATTAAGGTCTATCAGTAGAATCGGTGTCGTTGAATCTTACCTCTTTATTAAAAAGCTATCCATTCATTTGGCTGCCTACCTGAAACACACACTAATGTGGCTTTGGTTGAGTTATATCAGAGTATCTCTATCCGTCTCCTGAACGCTGTGGGCATAAGACCTCTTTGTTCAAAGAGCGGCCCTATTCCTTTGATTGAATCCCCCTCGTTACCCTCAGTTCCCTTTTTGATTCTGATCGGGCTCAACAACCCCTCTCACATTTTCTCACCTTGCTAATCCTTCGCCAGAGATGCGAACGATGGCACTTGCTCAATCTTTACGCCTTCCGTTTGAGGCCAGCGGGGGAGGACTCGGCAAACCAGCGTCTCCCGGCTCCAAAGCGAAAGCCCATCGAGACAAAAATAGTCATTTCTTAGAATCGAGATCCAGCGAAGAGTCTTTCCCACTAATGGCCTGCAGGACTAAGAGAGAGGAGCCAGGCCCTCGTTATCACCATGTTCTTTTAGACGCACTTCAGAGGACGGCGGAAAGCTTTCTCTTTTGACAGTATTGAGACAGGGCTTACAAATGGCACAAATCTCTACAGCTAGTCGCACAGGGCGTACATAAATAGAGGGCTTTTAGTCACATTCATTTATTTTTTAGCCTTTTTCGTGACACATTTTTCTTTACTGATCTCAACATATTCAGCAGTAGGCCTTAACTATCTAGTAGCCTTTCATTCCCCAGTGAGAGATAAATGTTTTAACATGGCCTCGAGAGAGAATAATTAGTTATTGGGACAATAATGAATGTGATGGTATTCCACAGTCTGGTTCTAATTCCACCATTAACATAATACAATTTAATAGGTCACTCAGTTTCTTTTATTTCCTAGATGAACAGCTTTCAGTCAGTAGAAACATCATTCTGGATGCGTACATTATGGAGGAGAGCAGATTGCCAGACTGTTAACTACCCCGCTCCCTTCATTTCAATTGCAAATAATCTGGATGGATTATTTATGTAAAACACAATTATCATCAATATGAAACGGTCATTCAGTTTCGCCGTGTTCTAATCGAAACTGGTGGATTTGTTTTATTTGGAGATGAGAGGAAGCAGGAGATGCTGGAGAGAAGAGGAAAGCGCAAAGATCAACAGAGAAAAGAAACCAAGAGAGAGAAAAGGAAATCTATCACAACGATAATGAAGATCAAGCACAGGACTTTGGTTATTGTTGTTCTGGTTTCCAGGGAAGCGTGTGATGAACTGAAGGAATATGGTTGTTTTGTATAACCTTACTGCGAGCCACACGCTGCGCCACAGTGTATGGAACCACACAGAGCCGCCATTCACAAATACCAGGGGGGTTGGGAGGATGATTTATTGGTAGACCGCTGCCATTTGTGTGTTCATTTTGGGAGCGAGTTTAAAATATTAATGTAAACAACCCTGACAGACAGCAGGGAGACGCGCACAAAGACGTCTTTTCCTTACTTTAGCTTGACTAGCATGAAGGCCTGAGCAAGGGACAAAACTGTTGAGTATCGTGTGTATAGATACGCTTGCAGTGCAGTCAGTGTGCACAGGTATACCGAGAACACTGATGTGTTCCTCCGCTGCTGAATGGCCCTCATGAGCCCTGACCGCCAGCTAATAACATCCATCCCTCTCTGCACCCAACGCTGCCATCATTACATCAAAGAACAAAGCCGGCCGTTTATGATGAAAGAGTCACACGGAGCCGTTTTATTGTGGCCATAGGCCCCCGTGCTGCCGCATTCCTGTAGTGCACAAATTCTCTTAACATTTAGCATTTTCCGAGATTAAGAAGAGATAAAGAATACCAATAACCAAAGTATAGTTATACATTGAGGAGGTGTGAAAAGGTAACGGTTAGTTGTAATCCAGCTTTCCCCTTATAGATGCCCGGCAAAACGCTGTCTATTGGAGAGAAAAAACCCCTGTTAAATTAAAGTTAAATTAGTTACCAGATTGCATGATTTTGATTGTGTAAGATCAAGATGAACCTAACAAACTATAGAACAAAATAAAACAAGGACCAAACCTACAAATAACCAATCCAAATTTATTTTGGAATACAAAAGCAAGAAGATAAACTCAACTAAATATTTCTGCCTTGTCAGACAAATGAAACCAGAAAACACGACATTTAATTATGACATTAACATGGGAATTTGTCAATTAAACACTAAAATGTATTAATGTACTTACATTATTAGTATACACTGTTCATACAATTTAATCTCTGGGTTTAGAGTGCCTTAAATTCGCTTTATGAGCCATTTTGTCAGGTTTTATTTCATAGTTGGAATGTGTTTGGGGTGGTTCCTCTTGGTTTTAAATCTATAACTATAAAACTATTGTACAGCCACACTGCAAACCTGCTGTTTGTAGTGTGTGATCTTGTGTTTTACTCTTATTGCCTTCGTTGTTACGCACGTTGCTATTTTAGATCATTTATATCCAGGATTTAAAAAAATCAAACGTTTAACTGAACCAAGAAGAACCAAGTTAGATGGATGAGAATTAACAGGATTGTTTTAGCTGACTAACATCATGTTATCTTGGATTAGTCAAGCCACGTTTGTGGAATGGGACCCAAGCCATTTCAGCTGACAGGAAAAAAACGAGTTTTATCAGAAACAAACATTAAAAGGGTGCACAAGCTCTGGTAAAGTAGGATTTAATGTGATCTCTTTTTTTTTTATTTTAAATTTCTCTACCTGTTTTTGTATTCATTGATAGCGCCTCACTTACTAGTCAGCAGAAACCCAAAATAAAAAAATTGATTTTTATGTATGAACACTCTTGCACACAAAACTTAAACAAATTTAGGTTAAAGTTTTATAATTCCCCATCATTTCCCACCTCCTCCTCTCAAACGCTCCCCTGGTTATATGAAAAACTGTGACAGTTGGTGCAGATGCTCTATCAATTTGGCCAGTGCGTAGTTACCAGTTAGTACATTTGCATTTATGCATCCTTTTGCTAATACTAGTTATATATGCATTCGTTATTTCACTCAAAAAGGTCCTGGAGACTGGTCTACTTTACCTCAAAGCTCAGTAACCAGCATGAACAACTATTACCTAATTCTTCTTCAAACCTTCCATGTGCCTCGGCAGCAGGTCTTTTTACAGATGGATCCGAGCGAAGCATTACGTAAACAAGCCTGCAGGAAAAAGGTGGTACTTACACACGGCCTAGAACTGCTGGTGCCTCTTCCACCATTTCACAACAATACTTTAATGTTCATTGATGATTAATGTGGGCTGCCATTACTATCGATGGCCTCTGTAGCGCTAATGATTCTGATCGGAACCTACTTAGAAAAGGGTGTTCCTCCATGTGTCCCCACCCCCCCCCCCCCCCCCCCCCCCCCC
>CM022484.1:16596713-16608125 GCA_011952105.1 Coreoperca whiteheadi
TTTTCGCATTACCAACCAAAAAAAAAGGGCGCCTCCCTCCCCCCCCCCCCCCCCCCCCCCCCAATATATTTCCTCCAATCCTAATCCATCATTAATGTGAGCACATGCATGTGAATAACTTGTTAGTCCCTGCATCGATCTGACCCAGGCACCGGCTGCATGCCCACTTCATAAAGGAAATGGCAGTGAGTCAAAGGGAGGCAGCAATCAATCAGTAGCCCAGGAAACCAATCATCTCTTTTAGAACGGATCTTCCAATTAGCGGGAAAGCCCTCTGTGGCGTATTTTTCAGTCCAGGTTGGTTTTTCACTGTGGCCTACTCAACATTCATGGACCCCTATTAATCAATACGTTGGGTGTTACGATGAGAAACCTCTTAATTTGCACGGCCGTCTGAATCAGTGGGCTTCCCGTTTTTCTATGTGGAATTTCAGTGATGTCATGCAAGTTGTGAATCTGAGGAAATATGCAAATGTGAAAGCAACTCTCTTCTAGAGGGTGCGCATCGGGTTAGTTCAAAATGGAAGTGACTAATGGCTGCTGTGTTTTGGTAGGGCCCTTTCCATGTAGGTTAATAGATCTGCATGCATGTGGCTGTGTGTGCATGTGATTATGACCTCAGAGACGGGCGGGCGCATGTCATTTTTCAGCTGCACGTTGGGAGTGATGGTTATGGAAATGGGGACAGGAAGAGCCAGACAGAGGAGAAATGCACACACACAAATGGCTTTTGACTGGTTGCTCTTTGACGAGCCGTACCAAATCTGCTGTGACATTCTGTCTCCACTTTTCAGGAAATACACAGCAATGCGTGTTCAGAATAGCGATGCTCTCTGCAAATTCTGGCTCACTGATGATACACGATGTGTATGAAATATTCACCCGTCGTCGGGAGTAACGTCAACTCCAGCGCAAACGCATCCACAGGTGATGAGACGCAAAACAACCTACACTGCTGCAGAAAAATGATTTAATTAACAAAGGTCCACCATCATGATAATGTGTAATAAGTGCTTCAAAAGACTCCCAAGAGGCAAATCCATTTTTATTCTGTCATGAAAGCAATCCGTGCTTTGTTATTGCAATCCATAGGTCATCTGGTTGACTCTCCAATAGCTGGCTATACAAAGGCCTCTTAAAAGCAAGCAATGGCCTTAAACATAGTGCTAGCAGCAGGGTTGTAAATGCACGTTGACATTTCACTTTTCATTGGAATGTGGCTGCCCGTAGCTACACTGGCTGACCTACGTGGAAGTTTGTAACTTTGGTAAGCTGATAATTCAAACATATAAAAGTGCCTTTAGCAGCTTGACCATCGTTTGCTTTCTGCAGCCCTTGCAGTGCTGTAGGACTTCTTTTTTTTTTTTTTTATCTTATCTTATCTCTGATAGACGGGAAGTTAAATATTCAATTGCCACTTTAAAAAAGAAAAAATTTATTATGAAATCATGCTGTTGTCTGAATAAGACTAACATAAATATGAGCTATTTGGAGAACTAGTAAAGACAAAGTGTTTAAATAGTACCTTCCTATGTGCTCTAGGAAATGAGTCATTGTAGAGCGGTCTCATATGCACACTGTTACAATAGCAGGTCTAAATCAACTGAGTAATACTACCAACAGTCTCACAAATTTACATTTCCTGTAATACTTATTTTTCATCTAATGTAAAAAGGAAAATGAACTGCCAGCTGCTGACTTAATGATCGCCTTGTGTTAAAAATGAAATAAATAAATACACTCTTGAACTTGCACCTCCCACTGGTGGATGGCACCATCAAATCTCAGGCTGCCTGACAATGATCCTCGTGAAATTAAAATGAATATGTAACCACTAGGAACACCCATCCATAAGCCCTTACAGAGCCCGCGTTAATATCTGCCTCAGAGCAGATGGCTTTTTCTTTTTTTCTTTTTTGAATAGAACAAGGTGGTTTTAATATTTGAAATATTTGATTCAGCGAGAAACATAATTTTTCCTTCCTCACTGCGGATTAAATGGTGACAGCTCACTGGTTCTTTTCATGTGGGATTTAAGTAAAAAAATAAAATAAAATTCTAAGATAGGTTGCTTTGACTACAACAGACCAAGAAAAGCTATCACGCAAACTCAAATGCCTGCCAGTGGAGGGAGAGTGTCAACAGCGAGGGGTGAGAGAGAAAGCGAGAGAAAAGAAAGAGATCGTGGAAATGCGTGAGATTGGTACAGACAGCAGGAGAGATGAGTTGCTGGATAATATTCAGCTTATTCACTCAAGTATGTAATCAAATCATGAGTTGTGGAAAAAATAAAAAGAATAAGAAGAACAATATGGCTAATATCCATGAGCTGCTTTAATCTCAAAGAGCATGTTTGGTCGGTGAACTCATTTTGTGGCTTCTTTGGCTGTCATGTTGTGTTGTGTTTCTCCAAGCACACAGACTGAGAAAGACTGAGGCTGCAACACCTCTGGGTATGACAGGCTGGTTGATTTAGTGCTCGCGTGTGTGCGCTTGTATATGTGTGTGCTTGTCTGTGTTCGCATGTTTTTCTGTCTTCTTCTATAAATGAGTCTCTTTGTGGCAATGAGTGACCTTGAATTTATGTTTGCATGTACCTACGTATGCTTTCCTGTATACGCATATGGGTGTGTGGGTTTTCAGCTCTGCCAGGTTTGTTTGTGCATCTGTATTTGTGGCTGTATTTGCAAACAGACTCAATCTGACCTGAGCATTACCTGAGGAGCACGCCGTGTCATATTTAAACTCTCTTTGTCTTTGACAGATAGCTTGGCTCTAAAAGCCTCTGTCCATGGTGCTGAAGGCTGGCCTGATGAATGAGCATTAGGCCCTGTTTGATAAATCCACCATGTCACTCTGCCTCTGACAACCATTCTTCATGCTTGGCTTTCTCATGTGAAACGTTCCGTATGCTGGATAATTCAGTAAGACAAATAAAATGTGAGTCCTAAAGCTTAGAATCGGCTCTGCCCCACCCTGCATCGACTTTTCGGTACTATACTTTATCTCTCTGTCGTAGGGACGCTGTGTCCCTGTCTAAGCACAAGCAGCTGTAGCACAGTGACTATATTCAGACCAGCTGAAGGACGAACATGTTCTTAATGAGGCGGCTAATGAGTTCTGTTCTTCTGTTACAGTTTTTTTCCCTTCTTCCCAGGGTCAGGATGACCACTCAACCATTCAGCTGAAGTCTCCTGACTTTTCCCCTGTGGTCTGACTCAAACAGTTTTTTTGTTTTGTACCACTTGGTCATTATTAATACTTTGTTTTACATGCTTGCAGATGAAATGTCACAGTTAAGTCATTGCACATTCCACGTTACCCCATGGTTGGATGACAACAAAAAGAGAAGTAGTATAATTATAATACAATGCATTTTGGTTTGAAATAACCCAGGTGTGTTATGGCAAATATGAGAAGAAAGCAAAGGAGAAAAGTAGGCAATTGTTTGTAAAAGAAACGATGACATTTATTTTTTTCTTAGCACTTTTCTTAATTAGTCTGTTGTGCCCATTGATCACATATAGTACAGTTAATATAAAAATGGCTTTTTAACTTTACACCCAAAGCAACAATGAAATGTTTTCTTAAAATATGTATGCTGAAAAGACTGAGAAAGTATTTCCACTAAAAGTACTGGAGAATAGCTTGTGATTCTGCAATGATGACATGGCCGTGTTTTGCTGTAGCTGACGTGTTTCTTCAGTTCCTTCTCTGTTTACCTCATGTAGTTCTTGTTGTAGGCACTTACCAGGGCATAATAGACCGCTTTGTGAGGAGATAACACATCAACCACATCTATTTTAATCAACCTCTTTGTTATATTTGTTTTAGTCCAACACATTTTTTTTCCTAGTCACCGTTGCAATGAGAACTACATAGCATAAACAGCCATTTGGCAAATGTCCTCTCTAGATACTCATTTAGTAGCTGAATTTCATTAAGCTTAATGTGACGTTGTAATCAAAAGTAGACTGCTCCTTGCCTTAATTTAAAACCCATTTAAACTGTTCAGATACAGAGGATTTGTCATTACATCAACATAATAGAATATATAACAATATTTCCATGAAAAATCAAGAATCCATTTTTAAATAGAAAAAGGGGGGTATATTTCATCAAAAGGCTTACACCATAGTCACTGTTATTTGTCTACTCTACTAAATCTCCCTTCCCATAATAGACAGGTGTTATTACTGTATCTCTAACTCGTCTATGGATGTTTTACAAAGCACAGACGGTATTGCTTGGGACCACACAGACAGTTCCACAACTCTGAACACATTTAACAGTCAATTACAAGAGAGTTGACCATCATCATCATCTTCACTTTCGTTTCTCTGCCTACATTTCTCTATGAATGGTACTGAAATATATCTTTCTGCTGTAAATGCCCCTTCCTGTTGATGTTAGCTTGGTTTGATGTCAGCTAGGGTGGAAACTGGGAGAGCACGTAGTCTATTTTAAACTGTTCCATCCCAGTCCAATAATAGTTTTGCCAGTGTATCTGAGCTGGGGGATCAGCAATGGGAATGCCTTTGAAACAGTACTACATATTTGTCCACCCTCGCCCATGGCCTTGTCCATTCAGTGGAGTTGGTGTGTGGTGCTCTACAACGCTGCGCTTCTTAAAAGGCATTGTCAGATACATTTATGACTGTGGCTTTCACTTCCACTCCACTTGGCAGTCCCTTACCCGAAACCCACAGCTTAGTAAAGAAAGGAGAGTGCGTACCGGTAGCTTCCACTGGTGTCAGCGAAGCTTTAGAGTCACATTTCCTTATATCCCCATAAAGGTGGTGGTTCCTCAGAGACCCATAAATAAGAAGGCATGCCACTGAAATCCCAGCCAAGAGCACACCAAAGACGGTGATTACTGTTGCGTCCCATTTTTCTGTGTCCTTGGCTGCCAGCTCTAATCCCTTAGTGGTGACATTGACACATATGTTGTCATGGTTGTAGTGGATGCTGCGGACATCCACACATACTTTGTAGTGAGTGGCGGGGCTGAGATGGGTGAGGTTGTAGACCTGGACGTCGGAGGGAACCCTGGTGGTAAACACCGTGGTGGGATGGTTAGCATCTGACACTGTGTACCATTTAATGTTGGGAGCCAGGGTGCCCGAGCCGGCCTTCCACGAAACCAGGATGGAGTTTGTCTCCACTGATTTGATCGAGACATTCAGAGACCCATTTGCAGGTTGGGGAAAATATCCATTAACCTCTACTGAAACAGATTTAAGATCAGCTCCAACCAGATTATGGGCAACACAAGTGTAAAGCCCAGCTTCATTTTCTGTTACATCATAGATGTCAAAAGTTCCCTCCGGGTGCATGTAGAACTTGTCAGATACGGTGTTGGGCAGGACCCTGGTACCAGAAGGGGTGATCCAGTAGATGTCTGGCTCTGGTTCAGCAAAGGCCCGACAATGAAGTGACACTGAGCTCCCGTTCTGTGCTTTAATATGCCCAGGCATGCTTTCTGGAGAGATGAGTGGCAGACAAATCTCCATCATCTCCCTGAAGTGCACCTGTCGGACATGCTGGCCCTCGTACTCCGGGGGCTCCACACAGTACAGTGAATCAGGCTCCATGAAGCGAATGTTGGTCTTGTTCATGTTCATCCAGCGGACTACACAGTCACAGCGGATGGGGTTGCTGTGCATGCTAACCTCTCTGAGATTTGGGAGGGACTCGACAGTAATCCTGTGGAGGGCACTGAGCGCATTGCCATTTAGCATTAGGGTTTCCAGGCGCGGTAGTTTGTAGAAAGCATTAGGGTGGATATAGGAGAGTTTAGGATTGTTGGTGGCTTCTATTTTGGTCAGCTCCGGGAGGTTATTGAGGGCAAAGCTGTCGATGGAAACTAGCTCTGGCATGCTATTAATCCCCAGTTCTTTCAGATGGAGCATATCCACAAAGTCCCCTCTCTGTATCCTCGCAATTGGGTTCTTATTTAGATCCAAAAACTTAAGATTTTTTGCATTTCTCAGGGCAGAATGAGGCACCTCGGGGAAAATATTATCATAGAAGGAGATGCTCTCTAAGTTATCAAGACCAGCCAGTGCATCTTCGGGAAGCTGAGACAGGTTCATTCTGGTGAGAACAAGACTGCGGAGATTACTGAGAGGCTTGAAGTTCATATCATCAACAGAAAGAATCGGATTCTCACCAATCATTAGGATCTCCAGATTTGGCATGGGTTCGAACCACTCTCTTTTAATGACCCTCAGCTTGTTAGAATTGAGGTGGAGCCGCACAAGGTTGCTGAGACCCTGGAAAGCCGTTGGGGAAATGGAGGAGATGAGGTTGTGATTCATGTAGAGCTCCTGAAGGTTAGCCACCTCAGCAAGACATCGTTCAGGCAACTCTCGTATCCAGTTTTCCTCCATGTGAAGGGACAGCAGCTGAGGCAGATTCCCCAGATGGACGTCACTGATAGAGGATAGGTTGTTTTGCGATAAATCAATCTCTGTGATGTTGGCCAGGTAATCCAAGGGTTGGTCAACCTTGGCAACATTGTTTGTTTGCAGTAATAGTACTTGTGTGCCTACCGGTAATTTTTCTGGCAGGCTAAAGAGTCCCAAGTCATTACAGTCAACAGTCTGCGCCTCCATGTACACCGAACTGGGAGAAAACCAGGGTCTAATCTCACATACACAGAGCTTCGGGCAATCAGGCCTTTCCTCTGTGGCCACAACAAAAGAGGCCATGGCCAAGCCAACAAAGAGATCCACGAATGACACGTCCTTCATATTGGACCGATTCCCTCCAGTAAGAAATTGGTCCTTGTAGATTAAGTGGTCTGGGCTGTTAACTTCACAAATAATGAATCATTTGCTGCAGATGCTGAGGCGATTGACTCACCGCCCATTCCACCGCCACCGCCACCAACTGCAGCAGGGCTCCCTGGGTTTTTTTTATCTTGCTGTGTAGACACCCTTGGCTGTAATGACCAATCACTCAGCGTTGCCTGCTGGTGTCAGGGTTCGAGGCCGAGGCTGCAGTCAGGCCCGAGAAGGTGGGAGGGCGGAAAAGAAAAAAAGGAGGGCCTGATATTATACTTCAAATGACTTCTGTTAAGCACATTTATAGGTATCCATGAAAAATCTGCTCTGTCTTTAAAGATGGGTGTCCTCATTGATTGTCGTTACTAGCTCCCAGAGTCCACAGCCCAGTCCATTCCTACCTGTGTACGACAAACAAGACAGAGAGAAGCGGTGTGAGTATTGCATGATAATGGAGGTGGTCAGGGAATGTCAGAAGAGAATGATATGGACATATTGACATTTGTTATACACGCACTGATGCATGTTGACATTTATACACACTCCTTTCAAGACATAGAACCATATGTATTTACATCTTCTTGACCTTCTAGACTTCATTCTGGGGACTTACGGATGTGCCCCCACAATATGGCTTTCAATCCTGATGTTAGCAGTGTGAGTCTATTATTGGTTAAAGAGAAGGCTTTATTAAGATTCTTAAATGGCAGCTGCTTAAAGACACTGGAATATGTCTGTCACTATAGCAACAAGTAAACGGGCAGCCAATAACACACACTATAGTGAGAGAGTCAGGCCGACCATGCAAACGAAGCATTTGACACAGATGCAGTTTGCACCTGTTTGTTAGAAGATGCAGCAACCGACAGCCACGAAAATGAAAATGCATTAATGTGTTGACATAATGAATCTTTGTGCAATCAACAAATCTGCAGGCTAATAGCATTTAACATTTTTGGAAAATACAGGTCATGCAGTTCATCAGTGGCCACAGATTGCATACCGCTATGCTAATGTGTATAATACACACGCAGGCCTAAAGAGAGAAAATCCATTAATCGTGATTCTATGGCCTCGGACACACGTGTACAAACAACAATAAGCAAAGCTCAAAAAGAGATTACCACAAGTCTTATCTATGGTTTTGTTTAATGACATTTAAAGTGACATCGAAATGTCTCCCTCCTTCACTCATTAACTACTCCATACAAAAAAACGCTCAGTACGTTACTCTACAGTGAGCAGTGAATAGACAGTTATCTTTCATCATCACACACAAACCGGCAACAGTAATTTTCGTGTCTCTAATAGCAAACATTTATAGGATTGTCAGCAGAAAGAAGTGTACATGCCATTGGCCTTTTCATTCCATTGTGGGAATTTTGGAGGCCACTATATTAGTGTATACATTTCCCACTCAGAATTTGAACAGTGAAATAAAATGGCGGAGGGTGTATGTATAGTGCACTATATAGTAAATAGGGAGTCATTTTGGACACAACCTTTTTCTAAATTGAGTGAGGGCTCAAGGCTAGAACAATTTCGTCAAATTTTAGTAGGTTTTTAGGTGACAAACTTGGTTTTGGTATATACAGAACAAAACTGTGTATTAGAGATGCAGGTGACCTTTGTTAATGTATTAGTAGCATTTTTAGGATGTTAAAAATGTCTAAGTTTTTTTCACTGACAATCAATGAGGAGCCAGAAACTGTTTATGAAAGTGCCCCGTGTGATTTTCTCAGAATCTTAGGCACATTTTATAATTCATAGTTATTGAATAGTTATGAAATGGGAGATATTTAACAGTAAAAGCTTCAACAAATATTACAAGGCATCCTAATCGACAAAGTGGCCAGATGTTGTCCTTTGATCACCTGCCATTTACAGTCGAGGTAGCAGAGGTGATACGGTTCTTTCAGTAATCACAGTAACAAATATTGATTGAATTGTCAAATAAATATCTTCATACATGCATGAAATTATTTGAGAACATAATCACATACTGTAGATTATAGATAGACCTATGATGCATCCTCTTCCATGCGAGGTTAAATGTATGGTTTTTTATGTAGTGTCTCTTTTACAATCACATTTTTCATGTTCCCATCGTCTGCTGCTATGGCAGGAACTCCACAGCTCAAGTGTACCGTGTAATTTTTCATATGTAACGGCCTCTTACTGAACAGATGGGTTTGATGGCGCTTGTGATATTTTGGGCCTATAAGAGCCCGCGCCACATCATGGGAAAAGTCAAGAGAGACAGGGGATGAAATGGAAAGAATCAAGAGAAGAAGTGTGACGGCGGACCTGGAAAGTGAGAACAAGAAAAGAGAGAAATGGTTTCATTTCATCACCTTCGCTTCACCTCAGTGGCCACAGGGGAGATGTGTGTGTGGGGAAATAAATAAAACCCTGTGAAGGCAGCAGAAACGCTGCAGTTTGCCCCGCTAGCCAAGCCAAGGGTTCATTCCTCAACCTCTGCTCCAGCATTGGCTTGAGTCTGGTTCGGAGGGGTGAGAGAGGAGGGAAGGCAGACATGGAGCTAGTGGAAGGAGAGGGAGAGCGAAAGAGAGAGTGGGGGTATTATTTTTCAAAAGCACCTGGCACTTTAATAAGCTGCAACACCCAGAGCATTCTGATAAACAGGGTTTAGCTTCTCTCCCTCAGCACTGGCTCGTCATTGTGGGCTACGCAGTTGATCCGTGCCCTGGAAACACAGGTCAGAGTCTGCAATTCAGCCTACAGCGTTTCAGTCTCACCTCTGCTCACTCTGGCTTTTCTCTTTAGTAATCACAATTACCAGCAGTGTAATGCGGTCAGGTTAACTGTCACTGCATAGCTTTTATTGTGCAATCACTGCAGGTGGCTCTAACAGGGCACATTACGCAGTTATTTGTTTTACCAATGATATTAATTGTGCCAGTGGAGACATTTTTAGGCTTCCATTTTGTGAGCAATATTTTCTGTTGAGACTTTGCAGCGCTCAAAAAATAAAGTCTACGAATGGGAAGTGTTGGTGTGGAATAAAAAATACTGCTGCCCTATTTTCACATATTAAACTTACACATTCAATCAGGCATTACTTCATTGGATTCTGGTAAGGGATGATGTTAGATATGAGGACGACGTCACTGATGGTAAGGAGGGGTAGAAAGAGACGGATTGAAAAAAAGAGCTCATTATTGTCTTTAGTTTAATGTTAATGTCTGTTGTCCCACATTGGTGAAAATCTAGGGTGGGATTAGAAAGGCTTTACCGGACAATTTGCAAGATGGTGTGGCCAGCAAGCGCAACATATTTCCCTGCTAATGAATGAGGATACAGTTCTGTTAATGATAATCCAACACTTGCTTCATGAAAATCTTGATTTTTAGATCTGGTTGTGGCCACTAATGTGTACAGTTATACTTGGAATGTTAGTATTGGGGTGCCGGGTTTTAACAAGGAAGACGAATTTGTGGAGTAAAAAAAGACTATAACTCTGGTTCTGCTGCATCGATTTTCATCCATCATGAGTCTCACAATGTTACAGAAGTAACGCTAAATCAGTAGGTAAACCAACTAAATAGTTGACAATGTGTTTAAAATAATCATCTCATTAAATAATAAAATATTCAATGGGACTCATTTTTCATGCATATTTCTTCCATTGTATCCAATAATGTGGTTATTTAATGGACATCTGCTATAGTGAAGGGCAGATTTATTCTTACCATTAAGCTCTAGCATTGACAAAAGGTTAAGTAAACTCGGCCAATACATTTGAAATGGAGATGTACTCTCAAATTATTATTATTATTATTACTAATGTTTCTCTCTAATTTATGCCACTTATGTATATATTTGACACTGGAAGCAAGACCAGATTAAATATTAAACGCCTTTCATTGTCACAGAAATTAAGTTTTAAATGTTGTAGATAAATCTATGTAAATCAGGTTTAATTTAGTCTCCTGGGTGTCAGCTGAGGTCCCAGTGAAGGGCTGGAAACATTGGGAGTCATTTGTAAGAAGAAGCTGACTGAATTGGAGGTGACATCTTGACTGGCAATGCGTCTGATGTGGCAAATGTTGTGAGTCTTCAGGCATGCTTGCCGCCTGAGCAGAATAGCGTTGAGTCAATGACTTGGTTACGTAATAAAAGAGTTTGGAATAAAGACAATTGAGGCAGGACGGCTATGTAATACAACTAGGAAAATGTTCAGACAATGCACACTTTCGGATTAGCTGAATGTAAATGACAAGTGGAACATCCTCAGAGCTCAGTATACCTAATCAAGATGTGTTAACACATCAGCAAAATTGTAAAGCTTTCACCAACATAACCTCCATTAAGAATGCTTGTTTGGCTGGAGAAATTGGGCTTGTTTAGGTAACAAATACTGCATTTTTATAGAGTTGAAATACTGCACCAAACCACATTGTCTTAAGTGAACTATCCTAATCATCCACAGGCAGTTGAACAGGTAAATTGGTATTGTTCGACTGCATTATGTGAAGCCCAGTGAAGAGGCAGTCTATATTCTTGGGGCCTTGCACCGTGACTGCTTTGACTATGAGCTCCACACACAACTTGCACTAACCTATTAGTCCAGTCAAGCTACCCGGCCGCAGCCCCCCCCCCC
>CM022484.1:16616020-16626020 GCA_011952105.1 Coreoperca whiteheadi
AAACAAAAAAGGCGCGGGGGGTGGTGTGGTTTTGGTGGTGGTTTGTTGTTGTTTTGTTTTGTTGGGGTGGGGGGGGGGGGGGGGGGGGGGGGGGGGGGGGGGGGGGGGCATTCTGTTGATTTCTTCGAGACGTGGCTGGTGTGCGCTCACTAAGCAGGACCCGGGGACATGAAACTGCCAGTCTATCACTCCACCCCCCCCCCCCACACACACACACACACACACACACACAAGTCCGCCTCGAATTTCCTGAACTAATTTGGCTTCTTAGCCTAAACAGGGTCCATCACAAATCCGGTCTGGTTGAAGCGCATCCTGCATAGTTGCGCAAAAGCGCGTCTCCACGTCAAGTGCGGGTTCGAGGCCAGTCATCAGCGCGATTATCCTGCCAAATGTCCCCTAATTTCTGCAATCACGCATGAGTGGCTGGTATTTGGGAAGCGGAATGATACCTTATTTCAATTACAAGACTATATCATGTCCGGTAACACATCCCCGAATCACTGAATTCAGGCGTTTTTCATGAACTTGGAAAATGCGTTGCACAGACACAACCGTGCGATAGCCTATGTATCAAATGACAGAAATATATATCTCAGGAGTAAACAGAGTAAACTTACCCGATGTAATCATTATAGCCCTCGAAGCAGTGTGTGCTGTCCGTATTCCCATCAAGTGCACCGCTCCAGTGACGAGAGAGCCCCAGCGCGCAACATAAAGCCAGTCAACAATGTGTGGTCTTCTTGTTTTTACGCAGTTGACGAGAAATCAGTTCTGGGCTCTCTTCCGCAGCAAAAGGGATGCATGAGGGGAAACAAAAACGGCGAAGTCCAAACGCAGGCTGGCGAGAGTATGGAGAGAGACTCATGTGTTCCCGGTGCCCTTCCCTTCCCGTCTTCACAGCGGCTGTTGAGGGCGCTTCTCTCCCCTAGATCAAGTGTCAGGCGGACCACATAGATGCGCCGCCGTCTCCTCAGCAGTCATTAATATCAGCACAAACCCCGACTCTCCAGAGAACAGCCAATAGCGTCAGAGAAGCAGGCGAGGTGCTCGCAGCATCCCTGCTCTGGTTGGCTGAGAGGAGCCGCCAGTCATATCCCAGAAGCCTGTTCTCATCTATGTCTTCTTCTGCTGGAGGTGAAGCACGCTGCAAGAAATGTCCACATTAACAAGTCACTCGTTCTCCTCTTTAGTCGTAAAAAGAGTTGAAATAAGAAACACAAATGTTAAAGTTAAGTGATTAAGTGGTTTGCCGGGAATGTGCAGGAAGCACTTTTTTTTAGAATGAAGGCACTCTGCTAACGTCGAAATAATGTCGATTGAAGATGATATAGCCTAGTTGCATCAGGTTTGTCTGCACAGTAAAGATCTGTCACTGCTTCTCTTGCTGGTGTCCAGTGTTTAAACATGGCATCTTTTGCAGCAGGGGGAGCTAAATCTGTTGCCCTCTGAGCATCTACAACACAACTTCTCAGTTACAGAACAGACAAAAGGATTGACCATGGCAAAATGTGGCCGTTTAGGACTAAGATCCCCTCCGGACATGTTTTAAGCCATATAAAAATACTTTGCGTCAAATAATGACAATTTTTTTTAAAAAAAGTACAATTACCTCAATAAAAATGATCGAAATGACATCTCCTCCTCCTCCTCCCTCATTGAAAAAGGCAGAATCTATGAATATGCAAATATTTTAACTGCTGGACACAAGATCCATTCTTGGTGTCTGTGCCCTGGAGGTTTCAAGTTTCCCCATCACACTTGCGTAACGTACATACTGGACCACGATCGGCTTCCAAACTAGTTGTGACCTCACAAAATCCTGCTCGTAGGAACACGCATTAAACTGAGATTCAAGGTGAGAAACGTTGCTCCTTCAGCACATGAATGTGAAAACAGCCTTCTGGTGTCAAACTGTATACACCAGTGTGCACAGTGAAGCTCACACATCTAAATGAAGTAATCAATACCCAAATGAGTCTGAGCGGAGTGGGACTCACTAATACGCAGCAGTAAACACAATAGCTGTGCTAGCTCGGCTAAACGTTAAAATGTGTGTTTGCTACCTACACTGCAATGTTATTATCTTAAATATTAATGTTTTAATGTTTTTTTTTTCCAAATATAAAGTACAGGAATTTCGGCCATTTGCTTTTATTTTGTGCAGTCTGACTTTATCATATTTCACCAGTTAAACAAGAAATGTCCAAAAAAGCACCTGAAGTATATTTTGATTTGCCACCACTTCTTGGCACATTTACTGATCGCATCAGCACAAGTGCACTGCTGCCGAGTTTCTGGCCGCAGTAGCTGGGAGTTGAATTCATGGCAAGCTGTGGCAGCCTGGCCAGCAGCTGCCACTTTCCGTGTGCAAGTGCATTTGAGATGGACATTTCTTGCAGTGCGGGGCGAATGAGGAAGAAGGCGCAGGCAGGGAAGAAAATGGATATCTGTACCTATTAGCTCCAGAGCTCCCCGACTCAGATCCCAGGAGGATTTCTAACACAATGTTCTACAAACTGATGTTCCTGGAGGTCGGGCAGGGTTATCCGTAGCCTCGGAGAAAGAGACGTACCTCATCTGTCAGCCCAAAGGGTTCTGATCCAAAGACTGTACTCCTGGAGGCTGTTTAACACCACCTGTGTCTGATTTCACTGGGCCCACGTCTTAATATATACAACCTTACTGTACATTACTGTGTTCTTTTATCTATTTGGTGTCATTCACGTTTCTGTAAAGCCCCAGGGACTTTTGGGAGTTCTGCTGGCTCAATATCAGCGTCAGTTCCCTTTTTGAGTCTCCGGTAGAAAATATTCAAATTTCATGTAAATTGCACGAAATAATTTATTTTGGAAGTTTACTCATAAATGGATGACCTTTATGAATAAATACAATGCCGTGAGACTATTTAGGCAGTTTTCTTTAATTGGATGTAGAGGATTTTTCCATGCCCCAGGTGCTGCTCACTCAAACTTAAGTAGTTATGCAATTTTTCAGATACTTTCCATATTTTCCCCTTCCTTTGCTTATTCTGCATTTTTGATAATGCTGCTTAAGGTTTGTGCGTCTGTGAATTGGCAAACCACCTGTGATAATGGGACAAATGCCCTTTCAAGAGACCCCAGCTTGGTATAATGATAGTAGAAAACCCCGCAGGCTGTTGTAATTCAGCACAGGCACAATAACTGAGCCTGGTGGGAAGCTGTAGTTTGTATGTTCTCATTTTCATCAAATTATGCTAGGGTGTTCATTGTGGTCACATTTAATGAGTAAACCTTGCCTGGTTAACATAAAAGTCAGTTATTTCACTGCATAATTATGAAGCAAATTTCATCTGAAATGGTCCCATTTCTTCAGCCTTTTATTGTTCTGCCTGTCTGCCAGCTTCACTAACAGGATAACAGGCTACCTGACAGGGGGACACATTTATTGTTTTCATTAAAATGTATGCTATAAATAGACAAAACACACAAACACACCATGTGGTTGTTTACAGTTGTCAAATTTATTATAAATCCAGATTCAGAAAATCGTTTAAAATGGTCAGGTGTTTTTGTGTTCCTTTCTAAATCAGCTATATTGGTATTTAGGAGTCTTTTGAATAGAACTCCAGTAATACATTAATCAGGAATCTTTTTCTTATGTCTTGCTTTGTTCCACAAACTAGACAGTTTGGATATGAGCAGTGTTACAGTCAGTGCTGGAAGAAGTTTTCAGATCCTTTACTTAAGTGACAGCAGCAATACCACACTGAAAAATACTCTACTATAAGTAAAAGTCCTGCATTCGTAACCTGACATCAAGGGACAGTCAGTCTGTCAGTCAGTCATTTTCTACCGCTTGTTCCCGTTGGGGGTCGCGGGTGACTGGAGCCTATCCCAGTGGCTTTGGGCCTTACACAATACCAGCAACTACCAACAGGTAGTTGGATAATTCATGTTTCTTAAACCTGCTCGCATTTCACTGCTTCAAAGTCAAATCTTGTGTTTCTTTTGTTCTGCCAAAGAAGGTAAATATGCACTTACGTAACAATAGTATAAGTTATGCACACCTGGACATTGCTTCATTTTATTTAAGTGTGGAACGTAGTTACTGACAGAGACATGGAAAAACACTTTAGCACGTGGGCTGTCTGTTCTACACAGTGAATCCTGTCTAACACAAGATCCTGCAATGCTTGAAAAATAGGCTCTGAATGTTTAAATTTCTTTCTTATTGTTCCTGAGTTTAGCCTTTATATGTACTGTACAGTATATTATGAAAAATCCAAAACATTTTTACAAAGATTAAAGCCTTTAAGTGATCCTACGTTCAGGGTGAATGGGGCAGTGATGGCACCACACCCACAGCTGATTCTGCATTTCTGCCTTCTGGACCTCTATACTTTGAACCTTTACTGTATAAGTTGACCGTGGTGACTTCACACCTCATGAAGCCAGTCAAGGGTGCACTCAGTGTATCATAAAAACCCCGCCAGCACAGCTTGGCAGTGTCAAGGAGGAGTCAGGATTTTGCATAGACAAAAAGAAAAACCCCCCACAGGATATCACCGCGCCGTGAACAATATGCATCCAATTCAACGCAATGAAACGTAAGTTTGGGGAGGGAAGCTTCCCGTTAAAAGGCCTGAGGTGGTTACATTGTGAGTTATGTTCTCGCTCATTCTTGTTTATTGCAGCGTTTGGGGAATATTCTGAAGGCGTTTCATGGTGACATTTTTTTGTGCCGTGTTCCTCGGAGGGAGAGAAGGCCGCAGAGGGCAGCAGAATTTATTGACTGAATTTCACAGTTATAAATGGGACTTTTACAAGTGACATAAAGAAAATGATCTGTTCTCTGCTGAGGCGCAGGAGATCTGTAAACTTTTTGTGTCTACTGCCAGTAGTCATGGCACTTATATTGAATGAAGTTTCATTCAGTAGACTGTAACTTTGCTTTGAAAAGATATTGTGCATAGAATCAAAGGTGAATGCAAAGTATTTAAAGCACCTGAATCGTTTTCCCGCACAGAAAAAAAAATAAATCATACCTCCTACATATATTCTGCCTCACTCTCCGTAGGCACTGTACGAGCAGCCTGCATTTGCAGTTTTGTATGTAGTTCGAGCTATGTACACTATCATTGTCTTATGTGTTTTTTTTAAAACCGTAAGCCGTCCATTCTGCACTCAAGACAGTCTATGGGGAGATCTCCAGAAGAATAATCGTCTCTAGAGAAAAGCTGTATACAAAGAGACCACTGTCTGTGCTGCACAGTGTTATTCAAACAATCCATATCCCTCACAAAACCGCCCCAAGGCTTTAATGTCGTTCCTTAGACTGCTGCGGTAGGAAAAATACAGCTGCATTGCACGCTGCAAAAATGAACTGTTTAGAAATCAAGCAATTTCATTAAGAATGGAGTCTTCAAATGTTAGTTCTCTGCAAACTCGGAAGCTTATTCCAGCAAATAAACAACTTGCCGGTGCAGAGGTGAGACAGTCTGAACTGGAAGTATTTTTGAATGAGACAGCTCACCCCTTTTGCCTTTTTAAAGTAAAGTCAAATGATTGAAGAGAATTCAAGGAGCAGGTTGCGTTTGACAGGAAGAAAGAGATTTTGTCTCACCCGAATGGCAGTTTGTTGCACAAACTGGTAGGAAGTACAAGTAGAAGCACCACACTGTGAAGTAAAAGTACAGACATATTAACAGCAAAATTGAAGTATCAAAAGTAAAAGTACTCTGTACTACTGAGGTGGAGCTCATTTAAATCACTTTATATACAGTTAGGTAGTTTTGTCCAGTGGTTCCCAACCTGGGTGTCGAGCCTCTCCAGAGGGTCACAAGCTAAATCTGAGGGGTCGTCAGACGATTAATGTGGTTCGAAAGAAGAAAAGCTAAGTTCTAAAACACAAAGGATTTTATATTTTGGGCTTTTCTCTTATCTTTGAACAGAATTTGGGACAAGTTTTGCTTCAAATAGCTATTTAAATGAAACCAAAAAGGAAATCACTCTCACTGCTACCAAACTCAGACATCTAAAACATGACAAGGGTCCCCAAGTAAAAACTGCTTTACTGTTAGGGGTCAAAACTGGGTTAATCTTTTACTGTGCATTGAATTTTATAAGCTTATCGTAGGTTTGTTTGTGTTTTTGTTATCTTAGTGGCATGGCAATGTCGGTCTGAAACCAAAGTGGTGGACTGACAAATATCTCAACAGCTATTTCATGAATTGCCATGACATTTGTCACAGATATCTAAGCTGCCCAGAGGATAAGTTGTAATGATTTTGGTGGTCCCTCAATGTTTCCTCTAGCGCCATCATCAGGGCAAACTTTTAATGGGTCCAATGCTTTGGTTTGTGACCAAATTCAAAACTAATGACATTCCCATCAGCCTCAGCTGTACTTAAGTTAAGTGCAAACAAAAAGCTATGATGGGGATCATTGTAAACATTATACCTCGTTAACATCAGCATGTTACCATTGTTATTGTGAGAATGTTGACAGCCTCACGGTGGCTGTAGACTCTTGTTAATATAAAGGCTTAATCTGAAACTAGTACCTGCAGCTGTCAGACTGATGTAATGGAAAAAAAACCTACAATGTTTCCCTCTGAAATATCGTGGCGTACAAGTATAAATTCTCAAGTAAAGTACCTCAAAATTGTACTTCAGTACATTATTTGTCTGACTGTTTCCACCACTGCGAGAAACAAGAAAGAAGAGTGTTGATGAACATTTTGCAGCGTTGTGTAATGAGTGACTACGCCTGTGTAAAACCATATGCAGTAAACCATGCTTCTTTCATGAATCAATAGTTCTATTCAAATTTTTGGTGCTATAAGCAGTCAGTGTTTAGTCAGATTTGCACTGAAGCTGACAGAGATTACCTGTGTGGGCAGCACTGTGACAACTTGCATTTTCTGTTAATGAGGTTTGCGTTCTTGTCTGTTTAACCGTTTGTGACGATTGCTGCTTATGCGCTCTACCTAGGTTTTCTTTTTTTATTTTAAGCAAACCATTTCCTGTGCACCAGAGAGTTTTTTTTTTTTCCTACGACAAACCTGCCAGACACTGGTTGTTTAGATGAGCAAATGTAAAAGCTTGAGTCACTTCTATCTACGGAGTTATTTCAATCAGTAGCGGAAAGTAGGAAAATGGAAAGCTAAATGAAAATATTGCACCACTCAGTTGCAATTTATCAATATTCTCGAGTGCTGGAGGCCTTTCAGGGTCACGCCAAGATGCCATTCTTAGCTCTGATTCCAAATCTATTTCTAGCTAATCACACCCACAACAATGGCAGTGACGTCAAACATTAGCCCTCATGGGTGCTTCTTTAAATAATAGTTAAGACTCCCAGTGCAGGTTTGGGCTCACAGCATATATCTGTCTAAGACAGAACAGGCAGCCTGTGTTTTGGTTAAAGCCCCAAAGAAATGACAAACGTGGACGTCGGCAGACTCCAAAACTCAGGTCTCAAAATTCTAATCATGCTCTTTATTCTCTTGATATTTGCTTCGCATGTGCCAAGAATAAAGGGAAAAAGAAATGTAGATATATCTTGTTTAGTTGTTCTTTTTCTCCTTTCTGTATCCTGCTGTGTGTGATTGAATTAAACCTAGTGCCCTTTATAAAACCAAATGTATACTTATCTGATGGATGATATATGAATATCCCCACAAATAACGACCCTAATGGGTTCAATAACAGCATGCTATGTATGATATTATGTATAATCAGTTTCATGTTGGAAATAATAAAAAATATCTTAAGTAAATAAATACATTACATAATGAAATCTATATGTTAGAAAATACTGTAAGCCTATTTGCCTCCCGTAGCAATGAAACCGAACAGCATCACTTATAATTTGCATCATGTTCATAGTACATGCAAACAGACATTTCTAATGATAAAATGGACAAATGCTTGGAGTCAGCATGCAGGATCCTGAGTGAGTCATTATGCCACAATATGTGATGACCTACTTCACATTAAGATACTATCTGGCTGTTGTGCGGCAGGCCAATTTACTTCATAATGATGACAGAAGAAATGAGAGTGACAAGGGAGTAAAAGAATGAGGGAGAGTGAGAAATGTGTCGTGTTAGCTCTACAGATCTTGTTCTTCTAAAGCAGTCAAAATGTTTCAGTTGCGCCCACACATCTCTCTTAACCTGCTACGCACACAGATACACACACACACACTTCACAGCCTGAAGCACGATATCCAAGCGTGGTATAAAAAATAATAAAAGCCCAGAGAGTACTTCAAGCGGTAATCAATGTGTAGGAGATTTAAAAATTGAAGCGAAACAGCTTCTTCAAAAGCTAATGTATGTGGTCAGTTTCTCAGCTAACTGACCGTTCGCTAAGCCCCGCCCCCCTTTAGTTACTGTTGCTATTCCTGTCAAGCTTTTCGGTCTTGCACTGCACAAATGCAGTTTACAATGATAATGTTTTACCACTCGAAATGTTATCGATTTTCCCGAATGAAATGACAACGGTCACTGGAAGATTTGATCAGCTGTAGCTAGCTAGCTAATTAAGCTAACTATAGCTCATGACACTGCAATGCTAGTAATATAAGTATGATGAAAACAATCTAAGATCAGTTATTTCCTTATAACATAATCCTGTTTGGCTGCTTAGCTTACATACAAAATGTATGTTTGGATGGGGACTAACCAACGTGTTTGGCAAATGAAAGGCTAACATTATCTCGGGTAACCAGACTGTAAACTTCCCCAAATCCACTAATAAAAATGCAATAGCGCAGGACACAGCTGCTAACGTTGGACAAAATCTGATATAGTAGCATCCAGGACCAGCCTCGACACAGTGGGGAAATGGTACACAGTGGATGTGCTAATTGGGAACAGGGACTTCAGTGTTAGTTAGTGAGTGATATGCTAACTCCTGGCCCCGGAAGTAATGCGCCGTTATTTGCAGCTTGTTAGCCAGACATGCTACTGATTGTAACTTATGTTAAAGCAAATGATCACACTTTTTAAGCCATTCCTTACACTTTTGATGTTGTGGTTTTTCTTTTAGAAAAAATGAAATCACTCTCACTGAAGCCCCATGCACACCATGCTTCAACATGTTAAGAACTCCAAAGCTTGACAGGCCTGGTGTGCCTACATACAGCTGCTAAGCTATGATTGGACAACCGCTGTTCATTGGAGGTTTAATGAACGGTTAACTTCTCACCTATAAAAAATATAGCTGTCTTCTGTGTTTACTGATGAGAAGCAACAAAACCAGATGTATTACCAAGGGAGGCTGTAATGAATGATTGAGTCTGTGTCAGAAGGTCAGCTGTATCGCTCTCCACAAGTTCATTCTGCTCAGCCTCTCTGGCAGCCCACAGTGGTTGCTCTGATGCCCTTGTCAAAAAGATCACACCTCACCAGTAACAACTTAATGCCCTACCGTAGGCCCTATGTTGTGCAGTCAAAGGAGAGTTAACATTTGTATTCCTCATCATCCTCAGCACGCTGCACTCACTCCTAAGCCCTGTCTACAACGCAGCAAAGTTTAAGGCATAAAAGCTAAGTTTCCTTTTCACCGTGAGAGAGCTATGGCTGAGGAATATTGCCTGAGGAGGTTTCATATCCCCACAGCCCTGACTGCACACTCTCTGCTCCCTTCTTTATCTCTTTTTCTTAATCAGTCATCTTCTCACTCTATCTCTCTCCCTCTTTTTCTCCAGCTTTGTCTCACCTGAGTCTTTTCACCCTATAATTCTTTTAACTTCCCTCCCCTTCCTACTTTCTGTCTCTGCTCATGCCTTTCCTTCTCCGTCACTCCTTGTATCTCTTTTTCAGGTTTTTCCCCTCCTTGCCTATCTCGGCGAGAGTGCAAGCCGGTCTCTCTGTGCTTTCTGGGCCCCCCCCCCTCTCCCTGTCAACCCAGCAGCATCCAGAGGAGGAGGCAGCACTGTCACTATGGACTGGCTCCGAGGAAGACGAGGCAGAGAAAGTGAAAGTTACAGCGAAGAGGGAGGGAGGG
>CM022484.1:16626045-16787808 GCA_011952105.1 Coreoperca whiteheadi
GGAGGGAGGGAGGGGGACTCGGAGGGGAAGGAAAAACATGACACAGAGGAGGTGTACAGATGACAAGTCCCTTCATTGGGGAGTTTTGTGAAGTGAGGGAGCTGCAAAAAGGGAGACAGAGAGAGACGGGAAGGAAGGGATGGGGACACAAGCAAGCATGCAGGATGTTTTTTTGAGAAGAAACCGCTCAAGGGGTGGCACTCGTGTACTTCAGCCCACAGGTTGGCTGTTCGGCAAGCGTTCCTCGAATAAGTTAGCCAACTGCACGGCGCAGTGGGCAGATGTTGCTCACATCCAGCTCGATGGCGGAAGGCATAATTCACTTGTTGTTTACATAAACCAGATCTCACCCGTCAGTTGAAGGGCATGCAGCTTTATGCAACATGACTTCATCGAGTCACGGAGACAAAGGCGGCTTCTGCGGAACTCGTGGTTTAATCTACTTTGTTCATGGATGAGTTCATGTGTGGTATAGCCACGTAAGGCTAATGTGTCTTATGATGCATCAAAATCAGCAAGCATACATGATCATCTTTATCTTAATTATTGATTCGCTCAGACATCAGTTTAACATTAATGTTTGAGCCAGCACAGTATGGAGCCTTTAAGCTCCAGTATGTAACATTTAAGAGGATCTATTGGCAGAAATGGAATTTAACACTTAGAGGTATGTTTTCATTAGTGTATAATCACCCGAAAATAAGAATCCTCGTCTTTTCATTACTTTAGAATATCTACAGAGGGAGCGGGTCCCCTTCCATGGAGGTCGCCGTGTTGCACCGCCATGTTTCTACAGTAGCACCAGAATGGACAAACCAGAAACTGGCTCTAGATAGGCCTGTTTGCGTTTTTCGCGAGCGTAGCCGACACCGTAGTTTCTCCTGTGCGCTTGGAAGGGGTGGGTGAGGCGAGCGGTATTCAAATGGCTGCACACTGCAATTTCACCGCTAGATGCCACTCTATCCTACACACTTCTAATAAGTTATTCACTGGATTGGATGATAGAACATTTTGGCCCCCTTGATCTTCTTACTTATTTCTGCCTACTTTTCAGTTCCCTGTCCCAACATCCAATAAATAAAGCACTCTCACTTCAAAGTGCAGATGCATTTATTTTGAACAATTCCAGATGGAAGGTTGTAAGGCCTGCTGATCACTGCTCATGCCATTCTCTTTGATGTGCACACATACGTTTTCTACTTAAGTAATCCCCAACTGTGGAGAAAAAAGATCTACAGAAGGCTTGTGTTTGTCCCTAAGACACTGCGCAAAAAGATCAATTTTTCTCTATTGAGACTAACAAAACTCTTTTCCACCACTTTACCACCATTCCTTTGATGAGACAATTTGATCTTGAGATTTGGGGAATTGCAACCCTCTGAGTGACAACTAGGACCCACTGGGAAAAAAACAGATGAGTGTAAAAGGGGTTGTGTCATTCTGTGTCCAGCTATCATTACAGACAACAAAGTGCAAAATTTACTTTTTTGTCCACCAGCTAAATGGCTAGTGAATGTTCAAATTTTACCGGCATTTGGCTAGAGGCTGGTGCTAAATTTGTGCCCTGACAGAAAACCTTCCGTACCTAAAGAACAGGGTCAGATTCAAGCAGCTTCGCTCACGTTCATTAGTTGCAAACCGATACGTTCAGTTCACCAAAAACATGAGTACGTTCAAAGACTGCCGTTCGTGCACGATGCTGTCCGTCCTGTTATCTCTGCCAAGTCACGACAAGAATTCATGACTTTATGATTGCCATATCGAACACAGTGACCCTCTGAAAATGCAAAGAACATTGCATATCCTGATCCCAGGATGCAGGATGATCACATGTACGGACTGTGTTGTGCTCTATCAGTCCTCATGAAATCTTTTAAAAGTAATCAGAAAGCCTGACCTGAAATACAGGTTCTGAACAGAATTTCTTTTTTTGTTGTTCGAGTACGTGTTGCAATACCTTTCACCTTCCTTATCATTACATTGACTGGACTATAAAGCTGTAGTGTTGAACCTTTTGAACCTGAGGCCCTGCAAACAGCTGTTGAAGGTGGAAGAAAGCTGGAATTGGCTCATTTACACTATTTTGTTATTAAAGTGATTTATTTAACGAATTTCACTCCTGTCCATAAGGAAAGATAATTCCTTAAAGATTATTTTCCTATCCTTTGAATGGTGCAAAAGATCTGCTATAATATAGCACGACGACGATTTAGGTCGGTACATAAAATCAAAGTCTGTGGTAAGATATGTCAGTAAACATCACCTTGTGCTGAGTTCATGCTGATCTACATTCTGGAGTAAAATAAAGTTTAGCTGCTTCTTCGCACAAAAAATTGTGCTTTAGCAAATAGAACAAAGTTTGGAGCAGTAACTGGATTTAAAGGCAGGTATAACTTACAGCGCCTGCTGCTTCCACCTACTGTGATTGTTGCAACAACAAGTTTGTTAAGGATAAGAGGATTTTTTCACTTCCCACTCTCTGGCTCACCTCTTCACCAGCTCTCCACAAATACAGCATCTCAGCAAGTAGGCTACACCGAATTATGCAACATGAATTCTTGGGGACACATTGGCCAAAGCATTTTTGTGATTTCTTCTCCAATAAAGAGATGATCACTACATCGTTCTTCTTGTTTGGTGGCGTTCTGTGCGCAGTATCAGGCGACAATGACTGCCCTCTCAGTGCGAGTCATCAATGGCTCCCTGAAATGCTTCTTCTTTCTCTGTTGCCTCATTATAATCCTTTGTGTGTCCTCTGTGAATGGCTGATGATGATTATGCAAATGTTGCATCGGAGAGCAGCATGGGTAATTATCACAGCAGAGAATGAGGCTTTTTGAAATTCTCTGACTGCTGAAGAGAAAACCATGGGTCTTCAGTGTGTGTGAGAGTGTATGTTTCTCAGTTTGGGCAAGTCAGGGGCTTTGAGATTGCGTCCATGGTGATGTTTACCAAACCTGTGGTAGGTTTATGCATTGTCATATTTTTTTATCCTCTATAGAATTACTCCATCTGCACAGGAAGCTGAATTCCGAATTCAGTGAATTTGAAATCTTTTACTTTTGTGTTGCAAAGTGTTTTTTTTTATCCTGCAAAACCCATTTTTATCCAGCTGTTTCAGCTGTTGGATGCTTTAGAGCTTGTTCCAGGGTCTGCCCATCACTTATCTACAGGTTGAGTCCGATTTTTATTACCTGCATGCAACCGTAATTGACACTTGATGTACCCTGGCTATGATCAATATGCAGAGCATCAGTATTCACTCAGGCACTAATGAGGGCAGCTAGGAGGTGCAGGACCTCGTGATGAACAGGTGGGGTCCTGGCAGCAGACCTCAGCATGTCTCTCGGAGATGTGAAATGTCTCATTATTCGTGGAGAGGTACACACAGATGAACTGAGAGAAATACAGACAAATAGAGTTAGAGGAAGGAGAGAAAAGAGGGTAAAAGCCTGTGGTTCGGGAGGAAATGGGAAAGGCACAGACTCCCACAGAGAGCCCAGCTTTGAGAGCTTCAGTACCTGGGCTGAGTGGCCCCCTGACTAGGGTGAAAGGAGGTAGACTGCCTGGGGTCAATTAACCTCTAGAGCAGCCTGAGCTGGGCTCTAAGGAACACTGGTTTTTATGGTTACTGACGATGCACAAATTGTCTCCTCGAGCTGCGAGGGCTCTTACATAAAGCCGGTCATTGGGCAATGGGGCGTAGAAGGCATATCAACTTAAAATGATCCACACTTTGGCCTGGCATGTCACTACCTCTCAGGAACACCTCCTTTAGCGGGGTGAGGTGCTGGGAGAAGTTTTGGAGGAACTTCCTCCAGCAGCAAAAAAGTTAAGTTTACTGCAGCAATCGCATTTTCAATCGATCTATTTTCATTGTTTTAGAGAACAAAGGCATGTCGTCTCCAAGCCATCCAAACAATAGGTTGGATCCAAAATCCAGGGGAATCCGGTAGGGTAGATCGCTACCGTCATTGAGGACAGAAACACAACATAAATCATCACCCTGAAAAGTTGCCTTACCATTTTCAAGAAATAAAAGTCCATTTGTCAGTGAAGTCAGCAAACTTCCCACAGTTCTTGCAGCTGCCTGGCACGCCGCCAAATAAACCAACTGAGCAGAAAGGCCAAGGCTATGATGTATGTATCTGCAAGGATATGACATACCCCATTTTCTTCTCTCGCATTCCTAATGTGATTAAGTCAGACCAGTTAATGTAATAATCTTACAACAATGCACAGTATAATGCTCCAATCAATGCCAATAAAACTGCACCCCTTCCTCCCATTGGCCATGCCAAAAACACACAAGTCATCAAGTCTGTTTGCTCCTCCTCACCTCCCTCCCTTTCATCCTCGAAGCATTCCACTGCAACAAATAAACTACAAAGACACGAGGAGGAAGAAAGAAAAAAAAGTGACACCGTGATTCACATGAAATATAAAACAAAAGTGTTCCTCTATTGTCTCTGCTTTCATGTAGAGACAGGCAGTATCTCCTCTTGTCTGTCTTTCTTTCCATGTCTTCTTCCTCTCCTCCCATCACTCTGTGGGAGGCTGTCAGAAAGGCAGCGAGCATGCATCAGAGGGAAATGGCAGCAGTGCATGTAGAGGCCTGTGTGGATCGCAGCAGGTCTAAGGGCCATTAAAACTCATCATTAGGGGACTGTCTCAGCTGCAGTTCTTAAGGGAGGAAATGGAGAGGGGGGAGGAGGAGGAGGAGGAGTCCGGAAAGAGGTGAAGAGTCAGACATTTGGTGTTCATCTGCCCTGTCTTGCCAGAGCTTCACACTGTGGGGAACCTTTTACACATTGACAAGGAAATGAGAGGTTGTTCCTGCTATTTATTGGTCAGCCTTCCACAATTAATTTCTTTGTGGGTGGGATGAAGAGAGAGAAGGAAAATGAGGCAAAGATTTTACTGCAAAAATAAATCAACGCTATACCAATACCTTTTCAGGGCACATTTTGTTTCCTGGTGAATTTTTGTTAGTTTGAGGAGGAAACTGGGATCACTTCTCTGTTTCTGATTATTTGTATCAGTTCGGTAGAAATTATAGTTCAGTTAAATTTTATTTATATAGCCCAATATCACAAATCCCAATTTGCCTCGAATGTTGTACAGATTGTAAAGCCCTTTGAGGCAAATTGTGATTTGTGATATTGGGCTATATAATGGAATTGAAGTTCTTTACAATCTGTACAACATACGGCACCCTCTGTCCTTAGACCGTCGACTCGAATAAGGAAAAACTACCCAAAAGAAAAACCCTTTTAACAGAGAAGAAAATGGGAGAAACCTCAGAAAGAGCAACAGAGGGGGGGGTCCCTCTCCCAGGACGTACAGACATGCAATAGATGTGTGCACAGAATAGATAGTTTTTCTCCTATCTTCCAATGACATTCTGTACTTTTGTGTGTAGCGCTAATTAGATATATTATAATGTTAGCATGCTAAATGTTTGTGTTAAACATTATACCTGCTGAACAGACATTGGCATTTACCTCAAAGCACCGCTGTGCCTAAGTACAGCCTCACAGAGCCACTGTCTAAGATTCTATCTGCGACTGTGGAGTGAGAAAGTTGAGTCAGTCAGTTTCGGCCTCAGGCGCAGCGCCTCAGTCAACTCCAGGCACTGGGTACAGATGAACACGCTGATGTTGTCAGTGTGTAGGGTCTTTCCAGGGGGCAAATAATCAGCCTCCTGCAAAGGTATACAGCAGCTTGATGCTGACAGTCTGGCTGTTCAGTTTGTTCAGTTAACACTTAGTTGTGATTATTGTTGACCTCTTTTATAGGCTCAGCTATCAAATTCTTAGTTCATCCTGTTTTTGCATTTTTGAGGTAAATTAAAAACCCAGGTTTTCATCTGCAACTTCTGATTCCTCATTGCTTCACAGCTTGGTCCCTAACAAATGGTCAGCCGGACAGGCTGAACTGAACACTACGAGGTCCCATCTAGCCCAGTGGCAGTTTGGGAGAAGCATACTCTCGTGCAGTACACCTCCATGAAAAAGGTGGACAAAGGCATTCATGTTTCTGCTCTTCTGGAGTGGAGAGCAACAATTGTGGGTCTGCCCTTGTGCCAGCAATGCCTTTTTGAAGAGGTTGCTCATCTGATGCACAACACCACTTCAGTTCTGGAGGAACACTCTGCCACTTTGTATTACAATGGACTCACTCAAGAGGACAGGCAGTTTTTGTTGTACAGAAAAGTGGAGTGAAAAACAGGGTACCTGCAGCACTTTTAGGAGCTGGTCCTGCAAACTTCTAGTGCACAGATACACAAAGACCTATGTAGATCCAGAGGGTAAAAGCCTGTGTGAAACAAAGCTTAATTAAAGAGATGGCATTGTGCTGCCTGTGGATGATGTCACTTCTCAATTAAAGAGATTGTTTGCAGGCAGATCATTGACTGAAGTCTGTTCCATTTACCGCACCATTGGAGGAATCAATGGGACATATAGTTAATGAGGAATAACTGGAACTAATGGGCCAGCGGCTGAGTGTAACATCCCATTTACGCTTGTTATCTTGCACTAAGCTGCTCATGTTATCAATTAGCAACTTTGCCCACTTATTGTATTTACAGTATATTTTTTAGCATTTGATGGCTTTGCCTTTTAGAGATAGCGTGACAAATACATGTAATGTTGTGTATATTGTTATTTTCTCATATTAAAAGGTGACTTTTTGTTGCTAACAAAACGTGAAACTTTAAATATATACGTTGATTGACACTAACACAGAAAAATATTCCAGCATCATTAATTTGAAAAGAACACATCATTCCTCATTAATCTTTTAACAATTCCTGTTCCATTCAACCGATGCATTAAGCCCTATAAAAACAGTAATCCTGATTTCATCCACTCTGATATATAATTAGTTTTTTGTTATTTTCTGTCAATGCATCACTGACAAAAAACTAAGTATGTGTCAATCATCCATAGAATAAAATGCATGAATATGTGAAAATAGGAAGAGAAAAAATCAGCAGACCAGCTGGCTTCTCTGCCAATTATCGGGGCCAAAACACTTTTTCACAACTTTTCTTTCTTTTAAATAAGCTTTTATTTTTCTCTGGCCGACAATGGGAAACAGGGAGATGGTAGCTGAAACAGTGGCTGGGTAAATATGGGCCTTTCATCCGGCTCAACTCTACAAATGGACCTCATTGTCTTGAGGAATTCGATTTTCTGCCATTCTGCGTGCACGCTGTGTCCCTCTCCGGGGCCCGACTGCAGCGAGCTGGGCCCTTATCAACAGCACTCAGGGTGTGGAATTGAGGAATTGAGTTCTGCCTCGAATCAAACCATGAGAAAGAGCGACAGAGAGCGAACGGGAGTGAGAAGAAGGCAGAAACGCGGAGAGAAAAGGGGGTTCAGGATAAAATCTCCAGATGCTTCCACTCTCCCACTTAGACGCAAGCCACACACACACGCACACACACACGCACACACACACACACACACTTGTGCACCTGTTCAAGCACACAGTGCATACTGTACGCACAACACATGCATATAGTATAATCACACATGGACACACACACAGTGTAAAATTTGCCAATAAACCCATTAATGGCTCTCCCAGTGGGGAAGCTTTTATGCGCTCTAATTTCCAGAGTTATCTTTTAGTGCTCGGAGCCATTGCCCAAACAGAGCTGTTTTTATCTGTTAGATAAAGGCTGTGTTATTTTGTATGCCTATGTGCACAAGTGTATGTGTATTTGGGTGTGTATGATGCTCTGTAAGGCATGTCCACATTTACAGTCAGTGCCACTATTTGCCAGGTCCACAGTTATTTATTGCTCACTGCTTACTGTCCTTGAGAAAGCAAAATGTATTAGAATATTTTTCGTCAGTTGTTAATTCAAATATGATTCGAGTTGATGGTGCGGTCAAGGCTTTAGGTAGAAAAGAATCTACTGATTTGACAGGCACAAACAGAATCCATGCAACGGAGTTTCAGTTAGCCTACTCACGTGGAATAGAGTTGATGTTTGGCTCTGACCTCAACATTCCCCAAAGACAAACCCACAGGAAGTGGGGTGTGATGAAAATCATTTACTTGTGTCCCAAATCCATACTGCGTACTCATTCCATACAGTATATACTACATACTAATTGTCATAGTATACGATTTTAGCAATTCATATACAAAAACAATTAATGTATTAAACCACTTTATATTAACAGGAAATGAAACAATACGTGCAACGTCAGACATCCTTCAAATTGCGACTTTGGAATGTGACTACCGGTTAAACAGAAAGCAAAATGTCTTTAATGTAATACTTTTTTTGTTTTGTTTTCCAAGATCTTTCTGGACCTGTGCATTTCATTTTGGGTCACTTTTTCAGTGTGAACACAACATGCAGCAAAAGACTGAGCAGAGCACTCGTGTCTTACACAGGCCTGGCCACTTTGGCCTTTGATAAATACAAATTTATTGGAGCATCGCAGCTAAAATGTAGGCCAAAACAATAAGTGATGATTGCATTGGATGAAGACAAAACAGGACACGATCAACAATTAGGAGTCAGTGTATTGAAACACAGAGTTATGTTTATTTAAACTGTACACTGAATGTTTGATTATTCCAAATGCTGTCTGATTGCTTTTTAATAAAATTATTGTTATATTTTAATGAAAAAATTCAGTCTATAAATAGGTTAAATGTGTGTTCACACCAAACGCAAAGTGAATATTCGCCTCGCTTTTCGCACTGATCATTTGTATTAAATACATCCTGCGAATATTTACCCTTTCTGCCTTAATACAGGGGAATGAACCCAAACTAAACAGATTTTGCAGTGATTTAATTGCAACAAACAGTTTAAAAAGATGCCAAAACTACATCATGATGCCGACTTGTAAAAAGTCTGGACTCATGCTTTGTCACGTCTGTCCCCAAGAGGACGAGCCAATAACTTTTAAAATGCTTGTTTTCTGAACGGAGTTCGGATTGATCAGGCAGGGCTAATGCTAGTGCTAACTTGGTTCATAGTAAAGTATAACTGATAGCTGGAATCAAGCAACATACAAATATTCAGAACTTACCAAGCAGTCCTCGCTTACTTTTCTCCAAGCAATCTCTCCTGTTGCAAGTAGAGGTGAATTCACGTCGGTTTGCATCTTTGCATTGACTTTGAGTGTATGTAATCGCTTCGCGCAAAAAATTTGCATCGAGTTCTGCGTGAACACACCTTAAGGGTGATCAAAGTTAATCTGAACAAATTTCAACAACCGTGCAACTATTAGTCTGAGAACATAGGAGCATTCACAAAAATTCTCACCTCACTACCAGCCTCCGTTGGTTAAATACGCTATTTTAGTACGAGAACACAGTGGTAAGGAGATGCGAACAGTTCCAAAAGATAAGATTACTCACTAAAATACGTGCTGGTAGGAAACGCCGAATCAAACACAGACTCATAACTGTTAATTCACCGTCTATCGTGTTTGTGTGTGAAGGTATTTGAGGAGTTTTTTTGGCTGTTACCAAAGTAAGTACCCGGTTTGCTGCTTAGTACACGTTCAGATATCACAAGTTATAACATTAGCTAAACTCCATGTAACGTTACATTTGTAGTTAGCTAACACTATGCAGCAATATCCTGGTGAACCTTACAACACACGTGCATTAATACTTACACTGTACAGTGTTAGCTGTTTATGCTTATCACAACTTTAATAGTTAGCTAATGTTAGCTAGTGAGTTAGCTGTTCATTTTTATTGTTAACACAGCTGTATCTGCGGGTGTCGGAGAAATGTTGTGCTACTGTTGATGTCCAGCGTGACGACGGAGACGCTGGGGAACATGACTTTATTTGCTGCGTTGCATGTAGTTTTAAATGAGGAAATCCTCTACTTTTTTTTTTTTTTTTAAGGCCAGTTCAAAACCGGGCATGCCAAAGCGGCCGTGTGGGTAGTTCATTTTAGAAGGGGCATTACAGCCACACTCCGGGGGCATCCACGCCACTGGCCGTTGGACTGTCGTATAATTCCTAAGGGTGTGTTGGATATGTGCTGGCATGCTTCATTTCCTAAAAGCCACATTTCACCTGAGTGAAGTTTTGCCTTGTATTTTGTTTTGTTACATTCAGTGGGGTATTTTTAAATGACGTGCAAATTAAACATGACATGCTAAGTCAAAGAACTGCTGTCCCTGTTAGTGCATCACACAAATAAAGATAGCACCTTTGTGTGCTTGAGAAAGCAATGTTTACTTTCATTTTCTCATGAGATCGACCTCACCAGAGCCCTGATTGCTGTGACGAGCCACGAATACGGTCTTATTTTTGTCACTGCTCTCTTCTTCAGGCTGATGTCATGCATCCCATTAACCAGTTAAACGGAGAGAGAGCAAGCGAGAGCCTGTTACAGGTAAGGACAGAAGCAGAGGGCCACACTCATACAGAAACACACGCAGCTCTACTATCAATCTGATGTGAAGCAGTGCCATTTACAGCAGGGCAAGCACTCAGTCACCTTGCTATTGAGTGTCGTTCGCCAGGACACGGTAACTAGGCCCAGTGGTGTTCCTAATCCACCGCAGGGCATCAAGTCAGTGTGTGAGGTGTCAAGGCTAAGTTACACATTGAGGTGTGACATTACCGCCGGTTGTTGGGACAATAAACCAGGGTTGCCAGGTGCTCTACGGGAGCTTTCACCCACTGAGCTCAAGTTATCAGAAATGTCTTTTCAGGGCTGCAGCTGCTAAGTGGTGCTTGGTGCGGCCAAGCTTTGCATCTCTTGTAGCAGCAGGCCAAGAGGCAGAGCCGCAATTTAAAAGGTAATAGGGGCAGAGAAGTATTCAGTTTGAGTTGTGAGTCAGTACTTAGCAACTTTGCTGTCATGTGTTTTGTTTAGCGTAGAACAGTAAAAAAAAAACTGAAGCTACAGTATTTAATCCAATAATATGTAAGTGAGTTATTGTTCTCTAGCTCAAGTAATGTTTAAAAAAGCAGTATTCTATAGCAGTAGGTTATATGAGGACACGAATCAAGACTCATGTGCCTACAGTGTTTGTATCATGTTAAAAAAAAAAAGTGGATTTACAGACTTTTTAACATTGCAATTTTTTTGGAATGTCTGGTCTACTGCTTTGTTGCTTTGCATACAATACCATGCCCCAACACATGATGGTTTCCCTCTTTGATGTGTGCATACAATAGAACAGCCAATAGTTTTATAAGTGCTTGAGGGGCCAACATGCATCCTTGTCCCTCCCAGTGGGCAGTAACACACACACATATAGACTAGGGGAATGCCAATCTTCACATGCAGCACTAGCAGTTGTACCAGAACAAATGATCATTTAGTGAGTATGAGAGGCATTACATTGATACAACATGTGCTACACAGAGCTTGATTTATTACGGTAAAGTGTGTGTACATGTGTCAGGGCTATTTTACGTGTGTGCTTGTGAAAAAATATGCAAGTGTATGATGTGATTTTGCCGATATCGACTAGTGACAGAACAGCACGACCCTTCCATTCATGTGTGTGAGGGAGAGAAGTTACCCAGCTGAGCTTGACCAGTTTTTCACCTCTATTGCTCCTGCCTTTTGTGAGCATGAATGAGTACAGTATGAAGTATATGTTCGTACTTGTGTGACCCCCGAGTGAAAGTAGTGCATGTAAGCTGTATTGGCTGCCACTGTAGCATACAGATTTCCTTCCCACTCGCCCCTACCACAAACACTGGCACAGCTATGTTTGCACCCTTTTTTATTTTAATTATTCAGCCACATCCGTCAAATGAGTGATCAAATTATTTAGTATTGCATTGTGAAAAAGTTGGATTACTTGAGTGACAGATTATAAAAAGAATTGTCAAAAAATGTAAGATATCCCGACTGTTTGTCCCTAATATGGGCCAAGCTCCAATAATGGCTGGATTGTGCCTTTCCCATCATGCTTTTTGTTAGACCCCTCCTGCCTGATCTCACATCTTTCAAACTGCAAGCTTTGGGACACATGCATTCTGTTGAAAACATGATTCACTTTTTTTATCGCCTGTGTGTGATGGGGTGTTAACCTCACAGAAAAAGGGAGCCATTCGCTGACTTTCTCGGTCGATTCTGAAGGCCAGTATGCCTCTTTCTGTGAGAAGGTATCGGGAACATCATGGGTCTGGCGTTGTTTGCTTCCTAACATTCAGTTTAGATTTATTGTTCTTTTATGATACTCATGTACACAGCTTCTTTGCCAGTCTCGGTCGCTGTAACCTATGTGACCCACATAATATACAATAATGCAAAATAACGGCGCAGGACAACAACACACTGGAAGACCCATTCAGTAAGTTAACTTTTTAATTTTGCTATGTTGACATTGCGGAGCCTCTCTGTTGAAAGATGCAGTTATTCATGTAGATATCCAGAGTGCTCGCTCACGAGTTTGAGCACGTGCATGAGCCCATGTTTAGGAAGGTAGTGTTTGCAATCTGAAACCTCACCACTAGAGGCCATTGAAAACTAAACCTGGCCCCTTTTAAGGTACCCTGTGAAGTTTTTGACCACTAGTATCTCTATTTTTTACGTGTAGGTCCACATTTTATTTATATCGTGCACAATCAGGAAGACACCACATGCACTAGCATGCTAGCTAGTAAACATGGATGAAAACAATGCATACTAAAAAATTAAATGGCTTTGCAAATGTTTTCTGAGAAAGGAAATGCCTTCTACATGTTTGTTAGCCCTTAGCGATACATAGTGTATTTTGGTATGTAATGAATTAATGTAAAGAGAAGGGTTTGTGTACGAAAAAAAGACTCCATTGGGCACCTTTAAATCATTATATAAAGAGCCATAAAATATGAAAAGAACTTTGTCCTCAATCTCAAAAGCTCACAAAGCTGCTCTGATATTCCTCAATGTTATAAAATTCATTTTGCAAGCATGTGCAAGTTCCTGACAAGTGCATGTGCACAAGCATGCATGCGTGGAGTGAGGACCTGTGTGTGTGTGTGCATAAAGAACTATGCAAATGCATATCTGCAGGTATGGTACAAACTCGAGCAAAGCCACCACTCGAGGTGCGCACATGTAATTGAGGTCAGAGCACTTGCTTCTCAGCCTTGTTCTCCAGTCAAGTCTCACCAGTTTTTCTCTGGTTATTTCTCCAGCAAAATGTCCATCATTAAAACCGCCCGACATTGACGGCCGCGATCCAGCCCCATTAAGATTTCGATTCCCCTTGTCCTCTGAGGACAAGATGTAATAGCTCAAAAACATCTATTTAGGCAGATGGGATTGGATTTATTAAAGGGGCGTATTTCATGAATATAAGCTCATCTTATCATCAGCCAAAGCACTTTTGATTACAGGCCTTTAATAAGTGAGTGTCTTTCAGAAGGGTGAGTGCCCTGCAGCTGACCTGGACCTGTTGATAAATTGGAAGAGTTGGCCATTGGAATGTGTTCATTTCATCTGCCATTAGCAAACCTTAATTAGAAACGGGTGGGAAAAGGGCACACACCTGCAGTTCCACATGCGCACCCGGGGAGAGAAGGGGACCTCTGAGTATATAAAAAGTAATGAAAGCACACATTTCTACTATGGTCAATGCAGCCTTTGTGTTAGCTGCTTACAATACTCAAAGGAGGGAGATAGTGTGGGCAATGTGCTCCTGGGGGTTAGAAATGAGTGCAGGCCACTCTTAAATGTTCTTTGATTTATTCGTGTAGGCGCACAATATTTTTCCTCTACATTAAATGCTGGCTCAGAGGCTAACCTTTACCTCTGAGTGGAAGCCTGGTTTGGTGGAGGGGGAATTATTTCAGGGTCAGACGCTGCGCACATAAAAGCTCTGGTAATGCCTGGAGTTGTTGTTGTTTACTGCATTGGGAAGAAGCAGTTGAGTTTTCTTGGGAGTTTGAAGCTTTAGGGTTCTTCAAAGTAAGAAAAATGAAGTCCTCTGCACGCAACGTGAGGACATGGGAGACATGCATGCACGTGCAACACGATCATTTCATGATCACCGCTTTTCCAACAAACTAATGGTGTCTTTTGTGCCGAGAAAAAAAAAGTACGTTGCAGCTTACTGCGATAACAACGTCTCCCACGAAATCTGCGAGCCACACCTGTCGTTCGGTCACACAAGGTTCACTTCTTGATGGAGGAGCTTTAATTCATTTGTCTTGTACAGGGCAACTCCTTGACCTTGTGGATGGAGATTAATGAAGAGCTTTAGTGGTGATGAAGGCTATCAGGCACCATGCTCCCGTGGTCTAATAGAGCAAGAGTTTTACATAGCCAATTATGTCGTTTGCATTCCGCTTGTAAGCACAGTTCTGTCAGGGGAAGCCCAGTCAGCTGTGGTATATTTGCAGTTGTAAAATACCAGGGTCATTCAGACAGAGCAGGCCAGAGCGAATAATTATTTCTTTGTTGCTCTTGTTTTACTTCATTTTCTTATTTTCGAGATCAGAAAAATGTAGAGAGAATCAAGCATTTCAGCAAAAGTAGGTTCGGAAAAGCCACTGAACAGCTTGGAAAAAAAGCTAGTGTATTTCTGCAACCTTCGAAAATCGACAAAAAGGCCTGTGTGTGCCATTCTGGAGCTAAACGCTACTGTAAAAACGTCTACAGCCTTCACAGCCCTTTTGATCATATGGTACAAAGTGTACAAGTGAAATTGTGAGCCATTACCACTCTTTGGGGCAATTATTGTCAGCCAGGCTCTTTGGGTACTACACTCTGCTCTGCTTTTCTGGTCCACACACAAAGTGTAATTTCTCTTTCTTTTTTACTCTCTAAAAAAACAGGACTTTAAATTTTGATCTCTGGGGCAGTTCGACCTCACTATCTTGTCATCTGAAGAAGGGTAAAGAAAGATACACATGATAGGTATAGGAGAGGCGAGAGGGTGATCGAGAAATGTACTGTAATCAATAGGTGTGTAATTGGAAGCTGTCAGTTAAATGTTTTAGTATCCCCGTCGGTAATAGCAGCTGTATCATTTTTCTGCACAAGATAAGGCAATTTGGTTCAGGCTAGAAGTGTGCTCAGTAGGGCCCTGTGTGATGTGAGCGAGTCGTTCTCTCTTTAACCATTCAGAGTGGATGCATCTTTGATAATGTTCAAATGGCCGCGCACTGTCAGGCTCACTTTTATTGATGGGAGATCTTTTCAACCCCAGGATCCCAGACAGCAGGGAGAGAGATGAAAAATGATTTGCACATCAGGTCCTGGAAAAAAAAAACCTAAGTACAGCTCCTTATTCTTGCATGTTAAAGTTTTTTTTTTTCTAAGTTGAATCTAGATAAGTAAATGTTAAAGCTCGGCATCATTGTCCTTGGTTGCATCCGTGGGGTTATGTGCTTAGATTAGCCCTTAATGGATCCTCAAGTGTTTTGGGTTGCACACAAGAGTGAAAAGAAAGGACAAGAGTTTTAGCATGGCAAAGACCCATAACCGTTAACTGTTCTGTGGCATTTTAAAATGTGCTATTTTGCAATTAGCCTACTGGAGAATGTCCTCAGATTAAGAAGCAGGAAAAACAGCTTCCATTAAGCTCTCAATAATGCATTTTATATCAGTTGCTTGTGGCATTCAGGGTCTCACATGTTTAAATCTGTCCATGTAAATGTACTGTATGCAACTGAAACAACTCAAATGGATTGAAATTGTGTTTTAGTTGCCACTGATATATTTAGTTCTTACCAAGAAATACTACTTAAAAACAACTGAGGTGCCTTAATATGTTCTTAATAAGATTCTTTCCTTATTGTCCCACTAAGGGAAATGTCTTACGTAGCAGGTGTTCACATAATGACAGAATACAAAACGACAACATCAACAATAAATCGCCGCATCCTGGACAGAGGCAAAAGTACTTTTGGTTCCAAGTACAAAAGTACTTCTACACTGTACCTGCACCTCTCAGCTCACAAATAAACATGTTACATATCATTTGTTTAATACATCCACAATCAGAGAGGTAAAAATGACATGTTGGTATTGCGTGACATACTGGAGTTGCATGCTTTGGATATTTGGATACAAACAGCGTCCGGGCGCAGTGACTTCTATGCTATTTGCTAGCTCACAGTGTTGATGAGACTCTAGGAAACATAATGCGCCTGGCCGCAGTAAAACCAAAATGTTATTGAGCTTTAGAGGTGTATTTTTGAACTTTGAACAGAGAGACAGGCTAGCTGTTTCCCCCTGCTTTATGCTTCGCTAGGCTAATCACCTCCGGGCTCTAGCGTCACATTTAATGGACAGACATTTCAATAATGTGTGACTTAATGACCCACAACTGTGTAGGATGGACATTGTTTTGAGTGTAGACTGAGTGGTATGGCCTAGCGAAATCAGAGGGTGACAGATGTCAGTGAGATCATTGGAAACCTGGTCATTTCCTGCCAGTGCCAACCACGCGGCAGTGCCGGCTGCCTGACTCGGTCCCCGTGGATCGGCCGACGCTCACGAGCAGGCTCTTAAGTGGGATCTGTGATGTTGCCATCAACCTCTCTGCACTGACAACACACTCTGTGCTTGTGACGGCTGTGAGCTCAGGCCCGTCCCCGAGCATCTGTTCCGACCTCTCACTTGCTGGCTGGTTTCTACCTGTCACGCCAGATCAATCTACATGCATCTGTGGTTCTGTCTTTGTACCCATCATTCATATGTAACTGTTCGTATATTTGCTCTCTGTTGGTGTCTCTCGCTATCTCTCTCTCTCTCTCTCTCTCTCTCTCTCTCTCTCTCTCTCGCATCCTGTATCTGTGAATCCCTCACTCCACATATGATTGTGACTGTGCCAAGTTCAGGGGTGGTGAAAAGAGCCCGCCTATGCTATACAAAGTGTATTGATAGGTGTAATGTTGTATATAAAAAAGAACATTTAAGATAAGACTGAAAATTAGTCAAGTAATCATTCGAGAAAACAGCCACAATCTCCCTAATTGTATGTTTGTAGCGGATAATAAATCGCTAGTAAAGTGATTTAATAAGTGTAAAATGAGCTGTCATTTTTGCCAAACAAGCCCAGATAGACCCTGGTGTGAAGTAGAGGGTCTTTAAAAAGATGCAATTTTGCAATAAATACTGGCTTTTAATTTATTATGCTGCTTACTAATCACCAAGATATTAACTATTTTACAAGAAATTATGATTTAAAATTGGTTAATGACAAGGTCAAGTAATTTACAAGTTCTATCAAAATGATAGCTTGGCAGGACAGAAGCATCTGAGGGCCAGTCATGTTTATGTAATTTAAATAAAATTTTATATCTGTCAAAAACGGTGTTATAGTTACCATACTATGTAATATAATAGGCCATTTTTAAGGCAGTACATGCATAAAAATCATTGACACCAGCATTAACTGTCTTATTATGTGTAATTGCCTTAATAGACCCACTGCACCTTCACAGGAGCACAAATGCAAAACCAAAGCCATCCTCTTCGACTCAGAGTTAGCAGAGGCAGACCTGTCGGATCAAACCTGAAAATCAAGGCGCACAGCAACAGGGCCGAGGTTCATCCTTGGTCTCACAAACAAGAAATGAGGCAATGTGGTGGGGGGCAGGGGGCTGGGCTATACAGCCTCCAAATAATGAGGAAGGAATGAATTCAGTTGGGATTTCTAATTCTGCCAGACTGTGTTTAATCCCATCAGTAAACAAAGCAGAGGTCATCGTGTTTTGGAGAACTCCAATTAGAGAATAATCAGTGCTAATCAGACAAGCTGCTCACCGGCATCTTGGTGATTTCGGCAGTAAAGGGCTCTCTAGTGAATAGTCTGCCCTCCACACTGAGAACGACCGACCCACACTCTGTGATCCTGTGTTAAGGGAGTGGGAGGCAGAAGAAAGAAAGGAGGCTAATTAGCAGTGCCATTCATTAGCGACTGCGTGTGATGTGTGCTTGGGTGGGCTGGCGAAATGTGAGTGGGGTTCTGATGTGGCAAGTGTGCTTCAAGTCAGTGGGAGTACATTTAGGCCTAGGTCTTGTGTGTGTAAGCTCAGGTACAGTTTATATCTGTGTCTGTATGGTCTCTCAGTTGACTTGCTAAACGTTAAGAGTCAAGAATTAGGGATCGTCAGATATCGTAGATATCACCAGAGGGCATGCTGCTACAGATGTAAATTAACAGTGACTCAGTTTTCCTCCAGTGCCCAGCCTTGAATCATAAAACTTGCCTTTGCATGTGATGCCAGCTTTCAAGGTTAAAGGCCTGGCTAGATTAGATTGTTTGCCAATTGATTGGACACTTTGTGTTTACAGCGACATGTGGGGGGAGAGTAACTTTTTATCCCCACAAATTGTCACTTACTGTCATAAATTAGGCGAATAGTTTGACATTTTGGGCAATACGCTTGAACGCTTTCTTGTTGTGGTCTAGATGATACCACCTATGTCTGTGCATTCAGTAGAAGCTGGAGCTAGCAGCTGTTACCTTAGCTTAGCATAAAGACTGGAAGATAACAACCCAAAGATAACAAGATCTGCTAGCGGCACCTTTTAAGCTCAGCAATTAAAACGTCATATCTTGTTTAATCTATACAATAACTGAAGTGTAACGATGACAAGTTATGTAGTTTGTTAGCTGGACTGTTTCTTGACCAGTGACTTCCTGAAGTCTTGTTGTCACCATGAGGTATGAGGTGGACATGAGGAAACAGCAGGAAACAGCTAGCTCTGTCCAAAGGCAACAAAATCTACCGCCTAACCTCTAAACCTAAACATGCACAAACCCTACGAAAAGTGTAAATGTGTCAATTTATGGTTTTACGGTGGGTTTATGTGCTGGACTATTTCTTGGTGGAACGACCTCATGGTGACAAATAGACTCCAGCATGTCACTGATCCTGGTCAAGAAATAGTCCAACACCCTATACAACCATAAATTGTCGTTTGTAGTCTTTGGATTTTGTACGGATTAAACAAACCAGAGATAACGTGTTAATTAGAGCTTTAGAGGTGCTTGCTGGTGGATTTTGTTACATTTTGAAGTGAGCCAAGCTAGCTGTTTCCAGTCTTTATGCTAAGCTACGCTAATCATCCTCTGGCTCCAGCTTCATATTAAATGCACAGAAATGAGAATGGTATTGATCTGCTCATTTAGCTCTCATCAAGAAGGGAATAAGTGTATTTCCCAAAACGTTGAACAATTCCTCTAACAAATATGATTTGTTATTGGTGTTTCACATCAACAGCACATTCCTCCCTCTCTCTCTCTCTCGCTCTCTCTCTCGCCTCTTTCTCTGTAGCAGCGGTGATTGGTCCGCAGGGAGCCCTAATCCAATAACTCGCAGGCCATTGCAGCTGCCATTTCAGCCGTTTCGGTGGAATACACACAGATGCCGGGTGGGTTCCCTTCTGGCCTATCAGACCAAACAGTGATGTAAGACTTTACTCATCACTATTACCTGTCTTAGCTTTCAAGACATTTATAGGCCAAGGAGTGCACTGCAATAATGAGTTTGTGTTTATTGCTAACGCGTTGCCGGTAGATATGGCAGACCCTAAGTGATTTGTGAGTTTAATTCCTCCACCTGGCCCTTTGATGGCCTATTGTCCCCCCCACACCCCAATATACATAAATGACATGTTAATGACTCATCCACTGATAATGGCTTTTGTGGGCAGCGATTTGTTCGGTCCATTCGTACCTCAATCTGTGAATCATACTTCTGACTGAGAGATGGCTCAACAAAAATCAATGAATACTTCTAAGATGTTTTAGCTGTTCTGTCAAAAAAAAACTTCGGGAAGGTTCTTGATCAGTGTTTATTATGTCATCGACATAATTGCAGATTGCTTTCAGGACATCTTTGTCTTTATCCTGAGAAATGTGTAGTTAGGTGATCCAAAATGCTGCAATGTTAACTGCATTTCAGGGTTAGTCAGTCCTTACATTTCATTCCCATTGCACAGCAAATTGAAATCATGTTCATAGTTTTTATTCAAATGAAAGTTCTGAGAGAAGAATCAAAGGGCAAAGCCACAAACAATTTGCTGACACTATACTCTATACCTTCCTTGTTCTGTCATGTTTGCAAAATCCCTTGCCTAAAAAGAAGTGCTTTTTAGGGGCAGTCGACTTGGCTCATTTAAAAGAAAAAAAGCGCCACCGGAGCCCTTTTGCCTAAAAGATTGATTAAAAAAGAATGTAGCCTCGTCTTGGGTAGCACAGCCTCCAATTAGCATCTAGTTAAGCTATTTGGAGTAACGTTACTGTGGAATTTGAAGGCAGTCCATTGGGAAAGTCTTTCTCGCTGAGGGAAGAAAGGAATCTTATATCCTCCTTAATTAAAACATGATTTACGCTTAGTCCCAGCTATGAAGTTGCCTTTGATGGTTCTTTTGTCAATTAAAAGTAAGTCCTACAGCAGATTACATAGCACTCATTACAAGCAGGTTATTCTCAAGGACATGCAAGTTCTGGCTTTCAAGTAAGGAGCTGCTGGGTGGGTTAGTGCAAGGACACAAAAGGGGAACTCACAAAATGAATAAGATTCCGTACTTCTGTTTTATATAACGAGGGCTGGTCTCTCAAGAGTCTCTCACACCTCCTCGTTTCCCCTCCTTCTATCCCTCTTCACCTCCCCCTCTCGGTCTCTCATGCGCTCCTCCACACAAACAAAAGTAGACATCTCATTGCAGTTGTCAGATGCGCACATCGGTGTTCTTCCTTCATGTAACGGACACGGCTGTTATCAGCTGAATCCTGGGCTGCACATCTGCCAAAGTCCTCACGCTCCATTTACGCCCCGCCATCGAAACACCAATACAGCACTTAAGCACTTCAAAAAAATCTTAGCCTGCCTGAAAGAGAAGGGCAGCATGAATATTTAACAAGGAAACTGCTTTTAGATACTCGCAGGCAAAAAAAGGGGGCAGGCCTGGTCTAAATGTCTTTAACTGATGAGAGTGAGACAAAGGAAAAGCTACCGTCCAGACACCTCAAAGCTGTATTCAGGATATTCATAGGCCCTGACGGAATAAATAGTATGTCAGGGCATTGAACGCAGGACTGGAGGTATTCTTCCCTTTGAAATTTAGCAACAGAAGCCCACAAAATAGTGCTATGTCACCAAGGTTTATTTGGTGTTAGTAAACTTCATACACTTTCCTGCAATAAATCATCCATACGCTCCTCATACTCCTAATGGAGAAGCTGAAACCTCTTCCCTCTGTTTTTTCCTTTTCCATGCTTTTTTTGTGCTGGCTTTAATTGCCATTCCAAAGTTGGCATTAGCTCAGACAAGAGAAACCCTACGAGCTGTTCAATATTCGGCTGCGGATTCAATATTGCTAATTCCCCTTCTGGCCCAGAGAAAACAGTGCACATGATTTAGGCTGACAGCAGAGTGTATATTTGAATGAGACCGTAAGATATAAGACCCTCTTCCCCTGACATTAGTCACCTTGGACCCTCGCAATCTATACCATTGCTTCCTGTGATTTCCCAGTCACAACTGCCCCTCCCCGCTTCCATTTGCGGGTTGTAGGTGTAGATTTAAATGGAAATCAACAGGATCAAATGGGATAAATTTTTAAATCCGCTGTTTGACAGAGGATGGAGTAGAGGTGGATGGGCAGAGGAAGAGAGGGAAAGCAAGCAAAGCTTTCCCAGCGTGGAGTAATACGTTTTATGGCTGGGAAAAAAATTAAAGATTTGTGCACTCGGGTGGGTAAAAAAACAAGCGAGGCTGTGGCACGATTGACAGTTTATTTAAGAGGCCATTAACTTTACATACGTTGCATTGAATTGCAGTTTAGGGCCCCAAGGCTCTGAGTGTCCTAGCATCCACGATGCCCGAAAAACACACCAGATAAAGGCAAACACTTCACTAATGAAAACATTTATTGGCAGATCATTTCAAGAATGGGAGCTCCGTGTTGCTACTTATATCTCATTTTGCTCTGCAAATAGAACCAGGAGAAACACGGAGCACATGACAGCTTGACCTTTTGAATTTCATGTTGGTCTTATGGAGACACTTCTTACTGTAAATCACTAAGAAATGTACATTAAGCACATTGTGTGTATTGTTTTGTGCCATGAAACTCACATATTTGAATGATGAAGTTAGAGTAGAGGGACAAAGCCGAGGAAAAACTCCATGTCAGTCCAGTGTCTTAATAACTGTTTGCCTGGAAGTGTTTCTTGCGTGTTGAAACAAATAATTTGACGAGAAGAAAAGAAAAGATCCGGTTTAAAAAGGATATGACATGAAAAATACATGACTGACTTAGTTGTACTTTGAAATTGGTTTCTCTCTTGCAGATTTAACTTCAGAATGTTTCCACTTCAACATCTAGCATTTAAACAAACAATTTACTTTGACACAGCCATGTAATTATCTTACACAAACAACATGTCTAGAGACTGGCAACCTTACCATCTTCTACACTTCTTTGCCTATTTAAATTGTGCAATGCCAGGTCATGTTTTCGAGGAAACACATCTAAAACTGGAAATATTATTTACAAATATCACACTGCTTTTCCATTTCCATTACAACTGCAACTTTTATTATTCTCATTTCTGCATTTTTTGTTTAGTCACGGAATGTAATGGCTTACATCCTTCTTGCAAATGCAAGTGTTTCAGAGTCGTAGAGGAGAGGCAACTTCCTCTTTGAAACAGGAAGCAATAAGATTTATGGGAAATGTGGGCCTTTAAGGATAAGGCTGGTGTAAAACCATCGATGTGTTCGTCCATCTCTCAATACGTTACGACTTCCTTCCCCTGTGAGACACAGCCCCAAGCCTATTTGTTCATATTAAAGATGTAAATCTTAAAAAATGTGTCACAAAATCTGTAGGTTTTTTTGAATGCCGGTAGTTTCCTTAAACAGCTGGTCACTGTAGGTTTTTAGCAAACATTACTCAGGAGGGAAGAGTGCATTTGCTGGGGTTATTTTCAGCCTCGGATGAATACACATTTGGTGCTCGTGAAATAAACTTCTCTGCCCTTGTTTATTGTAATGAAGGGACATGTCATCTGGCGCAACAGTGAGACTTATTGACATTAATGGAGCTCTATGGCATAGAGCACTACTTTGTTAGCAGGATCAGTTCTTTTCATGGGATTTGTCAGCAATGATATCACAAACTACCTGATCCCTTTTCTGTTCCTGTTTGAAACAGTCTGGGATAATGTCGAGGGTTTCCCGCTCTTTTGTTCTGTGGCACCCAGCTGGGATAGAGGATAGAGGACAGGGCTCTGAGTCAGCAAAGCGAGGCGGCCTCAGCAAGGAGCTGATTTAAACTACCGCCGAACCAGGGCTCAACTTTCATTAGCCGTTGTCATTATTCCCCAGCCGCTGTCTGACAGATGGCATTGTGGGATATCGGATTTTATGGCAGGTCATCTTTCATATCCAATTTCTTTTCCCATTTGATGAGAAGTTCTCGCTCCAGTCAAATTCATTTTGCAGTTTGAATATTGATCGCACTCGGCTCTCTCTCTTTCTCTCTATCTCTCTCTCTTTTTCTTTACCGACATCTACTGCAAGTCTCTTAAGACTTAATGGTCTCTTGCTCTTGGCACTCGGTCTGGAACGCTCGTGCTTGTCTCTCTGACGTACAGTGCACCACCATGAACAAACATGAATAAGTATGAGGTGAATTTGGAAGTCAATTAATAAGCCTGCATTTGTCAATTCTCAGTTTTCTAGTTTGCATTAATACAATCATTCCCCATAATTACTGTAGGGCCTAATTACAAGAGTATATTTAAATAAGATTGAATCAGTAATGCAGTACAAACAAGTCTAATGGCATATAGGAGCACTGTGGGGTTATAATGCTGCTCTGCCTAATCTATTATATCACCAAATCCTTTGAGGGCTGTTGAAATTAGCTTTAGCCTCACCCTGAAATAAATTGACGGCTTTTGGAAGGTACCGTCCGTCTCACAGTCTCTCCACAAGGACATTAGGGGTCAAGATCTGGCTCTGATATGGCAGCGACGGGCTTTTATTCCCTGTTGTTTTTTTCATTTGGCAGACAGGATATAAATGGGGGATCAGTGGAGATATTTTGCCTGTGCAGACAGTGACCTGACAGAACCCTATTCCACCTGTTTGCACTGACAGAACCGCTGCCGGAAGATGGCCGACCGTAATGACCCATTAAAAATTCAGTATTTGGCATAATGAGATGATCGTGCCCTGCCAGAAGTGTCTTGGATCTGAGGAACATTGCAAAGAGGAGGGGGCACAGCAGCACAATATTACATTCTAACTGATAAAAGGCTCGAAGGGGACTGGAGATATAAGTAGATCTGGTAGACGAAGAAGTCTTTATCATGTAAATATGACTTGCTTCAGTGAGGCTAGGAAATATGGGGCCTTTGGTCAGAATGAGCTTTGTGTCATATTAGTGTAAGTAATGGCTCATTTCTGAATAAAACGATTTACTAAAACAACCCATAAAATGACTTTTTCAGTTAGGCACAGAATGAAACAATCCAACCTAAAACTTACAAAGCATGAAGGAACAGATTTGTCTTTGGCGAAATATTGCAATTTGAGAGGTGATCAAGCATGAGATAATGGAAATCTCAATCTGGACCTGTTCATTTCCAAAAGCCTTTTTGCTCTCTGGGGCTGTGAGGCAAGCTGGCAGCATGATGACACACAAGTATTCAGAATGCAAAAAAACTTCACTGCTTGTTTGTTTTTCTGCGCCATCAACCCGGTTCCCATCGAGAGGTATGTCAAATACAAAGTACTGCAGAGAATTAACACGACTGCCTCTTTTGTCTTTCCAAAACCTCGCTTATATGCAATCACACAGAATCTGATAAGCAACCTTGCTTCAGCGATAATGCATCAGTAAGCTTGGACATCATTTTCCATCACGTTCCCATGGGAAGCTATGGGATCTCCATAGACCAGCAGGGTTATCCACTCATGCACTTTGGGCAGGACTGGCAGAAGTCAGCAATAAAGAGCCCCTAACCAACTTAACAGTGCATGAAACAGAAGCCTCTGTGGTCTACTGGTCCTCCCCAGGGCTAAAGCGAATGGTGAACATCACAAATAGTAGGATATACAGTGTGTGTGTATGTGTCCGCTGTGGGTAGGTCTGAGGAGTAGGACAGTAATGTCTCCTGCACGGCATCTGTCCAGTTGCCAGGGAGACCTTCATCCCCTCCCTGAGCTGTGGAGCGAGACATCACAAAGTATGGAACAATGTGGAACCGGGCTACAATTGGCTGGCAAACATAACCCGGCATTGTATCACAGGCGTGACACTGGAGCTGGCTGCCAAATCCTGTCGTCACGGGAACAAGGCCTCAGAGGTTCTCAGGAGACTCTTGGCGGAGGAGGATAGACAAAAGAAGCATGTGTTTTTCTCTGTGTTCCTGTTTGCATGGAACTTTGGGTGCTTACCATCGGATTTGTGTTATGTTTTAGAGTCATTGCCAGCGTCATTGTTCCAATCAGCATTTTGGGGCTTTGTGTATGCATGTGTGTAAATGGGGTGTATCTCCCTTTTTGTTCCTGTTAAGCCACTTTGATTTAGTGCCTTCAACAGAGCAATGTTTTTATGTTTGGGCATGATGTTAACCTTAACATAAAAACAAAACAAGACTTAAGAGTCTACAGCCATGCTAAAGGCTCTGTGAGGCTGTACTTAGGCATAACAGTCTTTAAGATCCCTCCTCTGGGCACCGTGGGCATCTGTACCAAATTTTGTGGCAATCCATCCAGCATTTGAGATATTTCAGTCTGGACCGAAGTGATGGACCGACCGAACGAACGACATACCGCCATTGCCATCCAAAAAGCAATGTTGCTAGTCTTGCTAAAAATTCTAAATTTGTATGGCCACTGTTGAGATATCTGTCTGAGTCTGTTTGTAGGCTGTTTCTAGAATTTCTATATTTAAGAAGATAAAATGTCTTCACAAGCACAGACAGTTGCAAGAAATCCTTCAACGCGAATATTATGGGTTAAGAATTGAGTTCAGGTTTCAGATTTATATTATATATGGTTTAGGATTATGTTTGGATAAAGATTTTGTTGCTTGCCTGTAGTATGTGTCATTACTGATATCACTAACCTGAAATACTCCACTTAGATCAGGTTTAAGGAGTACATCCTACAACTAAAAGGGCACGGGTTTAATCACTGAAACCCTTGTGTCATTTTAAACATGTCCTTCAGCCTTGTATTAAACCTTTTTTAGCTCACCCTTTGTCTTTCTGGTTACAAGAGTCACTTGAATGTGAGTGTGGTTGAGCAGCTAAGATTTTGTACATTCTATGACTTATGAAATGGTAAGTGTAGGGTTTTGGCATTGGAAATAGACATAGCAACAGGAAATGAAATGGCCGAATCCGGTAAGAAATAAATGAGCAGTCAAACGTATGGACAAGACAAGCTCAAAAATATGGGTGAGCATCAGTACTGCTTTTTTTTTATGGCAGGTTGCCTGTGCTTGCCATCTGCTTCTTTTGATGCCTGTAGTAGCCTTGTGAATGCCAGTTTCTTCAGCCTCAGGCTAGATGCTGTGTTAAGGTAGACAGCTCGTTGAGGGCTTGAACCTACCCCTCTGGGGGGGGGGGGGTACATTTTCAAAAAGAAATGTTAAATATTATAACTTTAAGACTAATTCTAATACTCTACAACTCAAGACACTACTACAAGACAAGAATTTCTCAATTTGCGGTCCACATACTCACTTGTTTTTGCTCAAATGCTTTTCAGCCAGAGAAGCCTACATCAAGGAATTGACCATTTATAGTAAATGGGTTTACATGTTTAAAGGAATCTGCTGTTTGAGGGAGCTTTCAAAGAGGATTTCTGCGGTGAGAATTAGTCCCCCTTAATCATTTTCAATAATATCGCACATAAGGGTTTTGGGGTGGTGGAGGAGCTGCGGATTTAGCAGAGCCAGAGTGAGAAGTTTCAGGTAATGCTGGCAGCCCTGGTACAACTCCATGAATATGATTGGACATGACTAGTCAGCTGGTAGCCACGCAGCGCTGAATGAGCCAGTGATTGAGAAGGATGAGTGAAACTGCTGATGCCAAACAGCTGATGCAAATGTTAATTCAAAACTAGACATTTATTGAGTGCCCAAGGCAAAGTAAATACTTCAGTGTTGCCATTGACTCTGAAAAGTGTTCACTTGAAAACCAACAATTTCAGTGAAACTCAACAATTATACCACCGGTTTTTCTACTATTTTGTCATTGGATTTATTTTTGAGCGCCAACTCAAATTTCTACCTATCACTCACACGTCAGAAACAACAAAAGCAAAGACGAACCTTAGGATCGGAGAAATAGCACTTTTCCCTCTGCAATTACTGTAATGCACTCTATCAAAGGAAGATGTCACATCAAAAGAAACCATTTTAAGAAGAGATTGAGCTTTGAGATCCTTCTTTACAGTTAAATTAGACTCTCTTTAATATTCAGCAATACAGCCTTAAATTATTGTTTGTGTTTCCGCCACATTCGTCCATGTCTCACCTCTCTTCTTCTATACTGTAAAGGATTCAGAAGAAGTTGTTCTTGAATTTGGGTTCAGTCGTCAATAACAACTCTTCCTTTTGGGCTGTGAGTCAGTGAATTGCAGAAAGGCCAGACCGTTAAATGTGTGGGAAGATCATCTGGCATTTGCATAGGGGAATATTAATAGGGGCCATGGCTAACTTCACAGGAATTTTCTTCATTTGGAAACTGGCTCGTCCACTGAGGTGCTTTTGAAAATGGCTGCCAAGCCTCAAATAATTAGGTGGTGGTAAATATTTCATGATGGAGTGATTTTAATGGTCCTAAAATCTTTGTCAGCTTCATAACTAATGCCAAAATAATGAAGTGACTGCTTTGTGGGCAATACATCATTATATCGTACACTGAAAAGTGGCACTAGAAGCGTTATTGTCAAAAGGGTGTGTTTGAACATTAAGCCAAACAGAGACAGGAAGCATTTTGGTAACATTGACAATATTGTCGCATGCTCTAAATGGAATTTGGTGGGCTTGCCAATTGATGTCCCGCTCAAACACTGGCTCTCTCTGGTAGAAATTACTTTTTTTTTTATAATTAACATTTGAAATGATGAAGGCACTTGCAAATGACAAGGTGATACAAAATGTAAGCCATACTTTGGTGTTTAATTTTTACCTCTTTCCTTAATATTTTATGAAATGCATCTTTTTCTCCTCTCTACAAAATTAACGAAAACGCTGACAAAGAGGAAGGTCTTGGGTAGACAATAATGAGAATAAACATGAAGCATGAAGTATGAAGCATAAACAACAGATGTGTGAAACAAATGGTACAGTCGATGCATGTAAGCGTGGGCACAAAACTACGCCCGTTGCTGCATTTGACTCAACCACATCCCAGATGAAAGTACCACCCAGGTTCTTTGGACCTGAGCACCACCTGACAGCTTGAGAGGAGGCTCTGGGCCAATAACCAAAGTTGATTTAGAGTTTCTAATTTAATGTGAGCTGCTGAATGAGTTTCCCCCCCATTCTTACTTCCGATCATGGTCACCTTAGCTGATGACCAGAGAAGGAGGGGTAAGCAAGTGTTTTCTTTCTCTTCCCATGACTCATCTTTCTACAAAGAAGATTGTCTATATGAACATTTACTTAGAAAATTCCACATATGGATATGTTAATGCAGACACGTAACCGTATCACACAACGACCACTTATCATCTGTTTAGATATTCACAGCCTAATGTAAATGAAGGAGTCTGCCTGTGTGCAGCACACATCCAATTACTGTCTGGGAAGATTAAGGGTGCCACATGATGGACAGCTGAGCAGTCTGGCAGCAGAGGATCTGAAGCTTGGAGAGGGATCTACAGTGGGGAGTGAGGGAAAATTGATTTCGATGCTGAGGCAGAACGAGTCAGGTGTAGTGGAAGCATGTTGAATTATCTTCAAACGGGAATAGTCACTGGCAATGAACAAATCAGTGACACACTCAACACACACAAGCCTCTGGGTGCACTCGCCACGTGTGGTACGAGCCACAGAGGAGGTTTGACGTTTTTGGGCTGGGAAATAACATAGATGAGTATTCCCTCTCTGCTCCTGTTCTTCTTTAGGAAAAAAAAAAAAAAGACGCCACCAAGGGCCTTCCTTTCCAGGACATTTTCAAAGAGGAGACAGTTGGTGGCTGCTGGCACTGCCATGCAGTGTTGCCCCTTCCAAAATATGGCGGAAATATTCATTTAGAGCCTGTTGCAAATTTCCAACAAAACCCACTCTCAACATCAAACAGTTTTCTTGGACAAGGATCACAGAAATTCAAGCAATCGCAGTGGATAATTTTAGATCCAGAAATACAAATTAGGTGGAGGACGTCCCCTAGAATGTTCTGCATGATCACAAAATAACATAATAATAAGGACACACCAAGCCAAGCCCTGCCATTAACACTGAATTGCAGAGCAGCAGTGGCAGCAGTATCAGACCCACAGTTGCAATCCATACTGCCACCTATTGGCAGGAAAAGTAACAGCAGGTAGACACGCTGATACGCACCATCTACAGGCAAGCAAAGGTCTCATTTATACTTGTCATTTCAAGTATATCATATCTGGATAAAATCCAGATGAGATTTTAGACACTTGTATTTATGCGTCGGTGTTGGCCAGATTACAAATCTGATTGCAACTCATCATGGTTATCCCAGGCTACTTGCAAATCAGGGTCTGTCCTACTCCAGTCCAGAAGAATGCACAGGATTGTTTGATAACATTAGAAACATGTTAGCAGTTTAGGTACAATGATAACAGTTTAGCCAGCGTCAGCTACTTAACAACTTTTCCATGAACAAAATGTTCACAGATCGTTTTTTAACGTAGTCACACTTAAGAGCAGTAAAGACTGCATATGCGTCTTGGAGAGACGGATGCATTTGTCTTTTCAAAATCAGGCTGGCATTTGTCACCAACACCTCGCAAGTCTGCTTGAACAATTAGATTTCAATCCTCCGAGAATGCTTCTTGGATGCATTTACCTTTTAGCTTTTTTGAAATCAGTTAGCTATGTCCATGAAACAAGTGTAAATTGGGTCCGAGTAACGCTACAGTTTGTGCCACCTGCGGGCAATCAGTGTTACTGCAGTTTTTTTCAAGGTATGGTAGGGGGAGGGTGGCAGAGGGGATTTACGACATTTTCAGAAGCTAAAACTTGATTTTTTTTTTTTTAATGCTAACAGGTGGGTAAAGTGTTAAACCTTTAAAATGGCATAAACACAGTAAGGAAGGAAACAGTTGCCGTAAAAAGAAAAACACAAACTACAGATACACTCATAGCCAGCAGGTGGCAGAAGTCTTAAAATGTAAGCAGCTATGGAGGCAATATTACAGCCCCCTTGTAGAGAATCTGCAGTCTGCTAAACCGGAATAAGAGAGTTTATGAGATACAGTCATGTTCAGTAAGGTGCTTCGCTTCAAACAAAAAAGTTTAGTTTTTAACTTTGCTGTTTGCTCTGCTATTTTACATGAAAACACAAGCAATATCCTTTGAGAAATTTCCTGATATTATAAAACATGTTCCTTTGACAGTACACCAGGGCCCATAATTTTAGATTTTTGTATGTTTCAAACGGAAAAAAAGATCCAGGAATTTAATCGCACCCAAATCACAAAAAAACATATATAAACCTATTTTTCTCACTTACCAATTCTGGTATCTAGCCATGCAGATAGTCTTAGTTTTATCTGCTCAGCATTCGAGATATCCACCTCTGCTGCCACCACAATACAATGTTGGTGAATGTAATGTTGTTCATGGAGCTTAAAGCATTGAAAAATGACATTTGAAAGACTCAGCAGTGGGTCTTTCCAGAAAAACAGTCCCTGTTAATCTACAGACCTCCAGTTTTCACTGAAGCCTCTTCTTAACTGAAAAGATAGCTGCTATATGAAAACTATTGATGCTGAGGTCTCTGGATTATCCTGAGTAACAGGGACATTGTTTCTGGTAATTGCTGTTTTTTGTCCTTTTTTTCAATTACTTTGAGGGACTGCATAATCAGCAGCTCATTTGCATTTTCTTCCAGTTTTTTTTTAAACTGTGCTACTTGCAAAATGACCTTGTTTACTGTAAACTACAGTGAACAGTGTCTTCTAGTAGCAGAAAGTACAACAGGAACATTAAATCCATGTGAAAATGCTGTTTAAACAATCCCCTCCTTTTCTTTTCCCAGTGAAAATTTGTGTAAAACGAATCACGACACCTTATTTTACTGTATGTATTTACATATATATTACATTTACATATGTAATCTCCTAATCAAGGATAGGGTAAAGTGTGTTTTGGTGTAAGTAACTTAATATGCCTCTGTATGCTTTTGTTTTGGTGGAGGTTTGTTTGTGTGCGTGCATGCATGTATTTTCACAAAGGGAACAGAGTGAACACATTAAGATGCAGGAGATGTTACCCTTTCTGGGATAAACTGCTTATTAATCTTGCACTTTCACTTGTGCATCATTTACCCCAGCAATTCTGCCAAATGCAGCCACAACTGGCGTTGTAAATACATAAACAGCTCACAAAAATTGTCTTCCTTTGTCCTGTTGTGTCAGAATAATCACATATTTCCTCCTGCTGCTGTTTTCAATAGGCAAATTCAAGCTGTTTATGTAAGCCTTAGTTATAATGTAAAATATGTGTGTGGATAGTTTATTATACATGCATCACATTTTTATATTTGCTTCAGTCAAATTTCCCTTATTTTATTAAAAAATCTGTCAGCATGTATGTATTTTTAAATCAAATTAAAGTAGCAGGGGTTGCCAATCTCAGTGCTCATTGCTATGAATATGAATATTAAATGACAGTGAACTACATGCTCTGTAGAACTGGGAACCATCTAATACTGTGTGTCCATCTTACCCTTTTACCTACCCTTCCCCAGGAGCCATGTTTACCATGGTAATCTTTCCGTAAAGTATGTGTTGGGTGTAGGTAGGTGTTCCCGTGCAGGGATTCCCAAGGCCTAGACATACACGGATTCATAGAAACTGCATGATTGCACCTTGTTCCATGCTTTGTTTATTTCACTACAGTGAATAAAGGTTTTATTTTAAACAAACAGTGCCCCCCCCCCCCTTCTGTTTTCTGGAAATGTATAATTCAGGCAAACCAGAAAATGCTGTGTTTCATTTCCCCATGCCACCTTTGAACAAGCATTTAGGATTACAGGCAGTTTGGTTTCAGTGCTCGCTCAGATTTATTCAGCCCAGGTAAATTCTAAGTAAGTATTTTCAAAGCTGTAATTAAAAAATGATCTTGCAAACCAAAAACGTTTTAAACTGTTACCGTAGCCTATTTATGTCCATTTATGGAGGTCTTGTACAAAACAGTCTGTTGGGTAAAGATAGCTTTTACCCAGCACCTTTATGTATTATAGAAAGAAAGCTGGTTCATAAGTTGGATGCAAACAATCTCCTGACACGCCTCGGGGCTATATGTGAGATAAAAAGCCTTGGGTGACAGTTTGATGCTATATCTCTACATGAGTGTGATGGGTTACGCAATGTAACGAGTCATTCATTTGGGATGCCAGATCCATTATATGCATGACTCGTCATCATCGCGCATTTCCATCACATTCGCTTCTCTGGCTGAAATATGCATAGTGTTTTCCCTTTTTTTTTCTCTTCGCTCCTCTACCTCACATGAAGTTAGCAAAAGTAAGTACACAGTGAAGTGAGGAAACAAGGGTGTAATATAGATCCAAACAGAGATCCTATAAAACACAAAAACACAATTCCTGCCTTAATATATTTTTTAAACATGTAGTTTCTCCATTGTGCCATAGTCTAGAGTGTAGTGTTATCGAGAACAACGTGGCGCTCCACAGAAAATATGAGACAATTTATCCAGAGGTCATTGGTGCTGGTATGCCACTTAAACGTTTTATTGTGCAATACATGAAAGGTTGGGGTCACTGAGTGGACGTTTGCTGTGCACTGGGCAGAAATGTGCAAGAGCCGTTACAGCAGCAGGAAAAACATCAAGATATATTACCACATTTCATTCCCTCACTGCACACACAGCCTGCTCGCGCACACACTCTTGAGATCCGTCCCTGTGGGTGGACAGAACCGCTTCCTTATTTACGCTGCCTTGCATAATGCCTCTCTGCACTGCGTAGGGTACAGGCAGTGCACCAGCAGTCACAAAGGGCTCCTTCAGAGCAAACCCAGAGCTCTCTCTCCCAATCGCCAAAGTCTGCTTTCAGAGTGTGTGTGTTGACTTGTTTGGCCCTAAGATCTAAGAGCTAGCACCAGTAGGCGAGGACCCCTGCAGCTACCGCTACAGATCTGCATCGAGGTCTGAATAAGTTTCCAGTGAGACCAGCAGGCCAGAGTGAGCGACGGATATCTCTCGTGGTCAGAGCTCAAGATGTTTGGTACGAGCTCTCCTGCTGTTGCCAACCGAGAGTTGACCTACAAGGGTTGGGACTCCATGGACTCTTTCGGCCTCTGGCAAGTGTTTTAAACCCCTGAGGGAAGTAATTTCACTTGTAAATAGAAACGGAAATGGATATTAACAAAAGTTAAACTGAAATAAACATCTCCAAGAAGCAGTACGACGGCATGCAGATGTCGTTTATACCACGATTTATAGAGTTGATTTGAATGACATTTCTAAAAACAAAGGTTTGGAAATGTATTCAAGTAGCCTTAAAAAGTTCAGAATAAGTTGGATAGCTGCAGAGGTTGGGATTGAGACATTTTTGCGTTCTTATCCTAAACCTCTCTTACTTTAATCTGTGAGGTTTGCTCACGTTAGTGTTTCAGGTCAGATTAGCCAAATTCTCTTTGCTTCACACGTTTCAAATTGATGAATGCCAGCTGTTCACGAGGAGGTCCCCCGTTCGTGAGATTTCATGATTTGCATAATTGACATCTAAAAATTGCTATATAAGGCAATTTATCACTTTTCCACTCCAGTTTCATTTATAAAAATGTAAAAAGGTGCTAATATATGACAGGTATTATGTAGGGAACAGAAACAATCAAAAATATTAACAAGCTAGTAACAATGTGTGATCAGAGCAGCACCATACTGTGACAGAAATGCGAAGAGAATTTTTTAGACATGACGTTAGATGCTTAAAACTGTCTTCCTAAAGAAAAGAGGAACATTACTTAGGTAAGTGGCACCCAAGGTGTGATCAGTATGTAGATGGACAACAGACCTTTTTCACGGCAGACATTTTGACAGGAAGCAGGAAGGTGAAACAAATGTTGTTAACGAAGGCCCAGTTCCATTAAGTGTCCCAGTAAGCCAAGCTAGTGAGCCAGCATGCACAATACCGGGGGCCAGGAACTAGCTCACCTAAATGCAATGCAGTCATTTTGAATGTTATCGATTACACCTGTGCTTTTCCTGCTACGACGTACCACAATGTCCGCTTGAAAAAGGCCTATAGAATATTCTACAGTAGGGGTTGTTACACTGTCGGGTGCAGCAGTGGTTGATCATGCTGAGGCACCTGACCGTGACAGAATTTTCCTACTGACCTCTAAAAGTTGCCGTGCAATAAATCAAGTCACGACACTGATTGCATGTTGAACACAATATTCATTTTGCGTGGTTTATTTGATTTTTTTAGTTTTTTTAGTTGATTTCTGTAACGTATTTTGAATTCCAAATTCATTTGGATTAAGGCAAGGGTTTTCAAAGTCTGAAAATTGAGACAACAGTGCTGCCCAGCCACCCCGTTTTTTTTTTTTGTTTTTTTTTTGCTGTTGTTATTTTTTAGCCTCCATTTGTTTACATTTTGGCAAGTTGGCACGATTATAAGTATCCCAAATGAGCTAATAGTAGTTCCTGTTTGTAATGAACCCCTGGATGTACAGACAACTGGCACTGGATTACTTTGGGGTATTTTTTTAAACCTCAAGACAACGAGCCTGAGATATGGATTATCGAGCTCAGTATAATGAAGTTTGTCCTAATATTTTATATATTTGATGTACTATAAAGTCTCAGAAGCAAAGAGTCTCTATCTTCGAAAGAACTCTTTTAGCCGACAGGCATCGTAAAAGAGATTCACAATAATGGCCTTCCATCAAGATAGCAGTGAATTCTTGTTGTCATGTCCACAACTATCCATTAAACACCTGCTCATAACAGCATTCTTAACCCCTGCGTGCTTATACAGGCAAGAATGGCGTCCTGTAAACATTGAACACAACAATTCTGCTCTGTCACCGGTGATAGATGCACAGGTAAAAACTGCAATACTGGCTCCCAAACAATAGGCAAGGCACTACGTTGAAGTATTTCTCCAGAGAAATCTAAAATTATGCTCTCTCAAGGACATTGCCGACCGAGCATTTAAAAAAAAAAAAAAATGGGAAAGGGGAGGAGGAAATTGCAGAGCACCCTGTTTTGCTCCCCAGCTGTTTACACAGTGCTGCAGAGGCTGTAAATTCTAAAGAGCTGAAGCATATTGGGCATCATCTCCGGCACCCATCATTCCAGAAATTGCCTCTCTTTACCCCTCTCTCTGGAGAACTACACAGTTCATGGCCATGCCCACGGATCCCTTTGCACTGTCCCTTTGGTGTTGACACTCAAGGGCCCCATAAACAACCGGCCTCTACAATATCTCAAGGGTAGGATCCCGGATTTGACGCCTGCCTCCTCAAAGATATAAAGGGTAATAATATTTTCCTTACCTAGACCTTTTCGTGCTTCTCGTGGCTAGGTTGGGCTTTAAGTGACAACACGAAAGCCACTCAAACTCCATCTTAGAAACATGGAATCTATATGTAAGAGACCATTTTGGTGTCTGCTGTTAGGCGATAACTTTGACTTGTTTTCATATCTTGTGCAGAATGTTTGGAGTGCAAAAGCACAAAATCTTCAGCCAAAGCATTCTGGTCAATCCTGTGCATCTGTATTGGAGGGCTTAATTTGTTATAACCATGAAAATGTGTACTGAATGAAAAAATATAGGGCAGGAATATAAAAACATTTGTTAATTAAACTGCCCTGCTTTTTTCATTTGCACAGAACAACTAAAAGCCACATCAACTGACTGACATAAAAGATGTGTTATAGCTTTCCTGAAGCTTTAACCTCAAAATTGGATCTCAATTTAGGCTTCAATGGAACATATTTAGAGAGGAGGTATGAAAAGTAGTTAATCATCTAACACAGTAGTTCTGAAACCTTTTGTTGCTTGTGACTTCTTAGAACAAAGCAGTGTCAACTTGTGAAAGAGTGATTTTGTTTGAATGAGTAAAATGACAAGAAAAAAAAACAATTAGCTTAATTATGTGTAGCAGAAAGCAGGTACAATCAGTAACTGGGTATTACTGGGTAATAAGTATTCTCAGATCGCACTTTTGAAATTTTCCTCCACACCCAGCTCATCAGAACTATTTTAACTAGAAACCGTAAGCGTCTTACCAAGATTGACCGCAAATCTGTCAATGCCTTTCACTCTGTTAGTAAATCTTTTCAATGTTAATTCTTCACAAGGTCACGTAGGAGATCTGTAGCTTCTTCACACTGGCTAATTATCCCAACGCCATCTTTTATTGAATCTGACACTTTGAAGGGCTTTCTGTTGGCCCATCCCTCATTTTTAATAGTATTGATTTTTTTTCACCGATCATATCAGGCCTTGCATTTTCAAAAGATGCTGCCAGCTTTTTATTCTCTCCCGCTCCCATCCACCTCACAGCCTTTTCGCTTTTATTCCTGTCCAAAGTGTTTCAGAGCTGGCAGAATTGTAACTGTAAACACGCATCTTCTGCTCAGCAATTATCGAAGGGGGCAGAGTGGGAGAGGAATTGATCTGCCGGCTCGCGGTACAGTAAACAAAGCCTCCCTGTCCCATGTGTGCTGAGCAATTATGAAGTGCAAGAAGTAGCAGGCTTTTGCATGAGCTATAAAAAGACTAAAAACAGTTGGAGCCAAAAAGGTGCGAGCAAAGAAACACTTACAATTAGCTTTAATAATGCGTTGCAGTTACATCTAATAAGCTCTTTCCCTTTTGTTTATTTATCTTTTTCAGTATGTTAATTGTTTCAGTGTCCTTGATATTTACATATTGTTGCACAGGTGGATTGGCTATGTCTTTGTCAGGGGCAACGTCCTATCTAGGCGCAATGCAAATAGCTTTCTTAAGATAAACATTTTCACCATTTCCCACGTCACTTTCCACACAGCCATTCAATTCATTCCATTGTTTTCCATGAGCTTGTCTGTCACCTCTCTCTCTCTCTCTTGCTCATGTCCGCCTTCTATGTAAGTGTATTGTCTTTTGCCCCTCTGTAGAATCCATTCATGCAACATTAGATTTAAACTTTGATATGCAATGTCCCTGGGCGCTCGGCAGAGATGGATATATGAATAGCATTTAGGAAAATAAATTGATCTTTGATGCTTGTCCTTCAGGGGGAGATTATGTGACATTGGTTACTGTCAACAGTCTGTTCTATTTCTATTTTAGCTGAGCGCCATGGGTGAAAATACACTCATGAGGTCCATTGGAATCGAAACGAAATGGGCTATTACCCTTCGATGTGATATTTCTGAGGCGATGGAAATGAAAAGAGGTCTCTCATTTGCGCTGCAGTGATCTGGTTATAGCTCTGATGCACATAGTCGGAGGGAACCTGTGAGGTCCACATTTATCAATCGTTAAGTATGTTTGGAATATAAAGTGCTTTACCAAATGGGGAATATGAAATGCAAGGATAAAACATACTGTATTCATAAAGATAACATGCTGCCAAATTTGCTGGAACAATTTTTACATACGCCCTATCTGACCCCCCCCTCCCCTTTCTGTTCTCCGATTGCACATGAGTAATCTGCCTAAAAGATCACAGTCAGCAGAAAGGCATCGCAAGGGCCGCGAAGATTTCAATTATCAATATACCATTTAATACATCGCCGCCAGGCCAAACAGCCTGGCATCTCGACAGGGTGAGATGGAGAATGTTATTTCTCAAACACATCAGCAGATAGCTGCAATTTGGCATTGTGGTGCAGCGGGGTTCAACCCAGCCTCCATCCATCAAACTGTACTTGGAACATAGAGAAGCAGGAAATGCTTTACTTAAGCATGGGAAATCGTGTTAGAGCACACACAGGGTGATTACAAAAGTACACAGTACCCCTCTGAGAGCTGTGTTTGATTCTTGTAATCAAGAGATAGGGAACACTGTTGTATTGTAGATGTGTCGGCCGCTCCATGAATGCCTTTGATTCCTATAAGGGGATACAGCTATCATTGCACTGATATGATTCTTCTTGCAATACAATTTGGCTTTACAAGAAACAGTGCTCCACACTTGGATGCATATTGTGTAACAGGCCCACTGTAGTCAAGACAAATGACTTGAGGTTGGTTTTTCAAAGAATCTGAGTAGATGATGAAAATGTAGAAAAGTGTTTCTTGGCAGCATGTTCCCCACAGGATGAATTGTAATCATTTTGGTGACCGTCTGACCATTCGAATTCCAAGCTCTTTCTAGCGATTTTGTCTTGTTCCAGATCTGAGCAATTGACCGGGTGATCATAATTTTATTATTACCAGGAGGATGGTTGATGGCTAAAAGTATGAAAATACAGCCCATGTTGCAATAAAACGTATCCTTTATTGTCAATTCCATGGTAACAAAGTACAAGTACACATATTCAGTGCCGCAAGACAGCATCAGACATACAGTATGTATATGTAAACGACACATAACATATAAACAGAACATTCTGCTGCCATGTTGTAGAGTCTGGTTGCAGCTGCAGAGCAGGAATGGTGACAAGTGAAGCATAAAGTAGTTACACTGAATAATGTATAATTCCTGAGGCTGAAACGTGTCATATTGTGAAAGATTTGCACAAAGAAATGGTGGCTCAGTGTGGAACTGCTGCATCAGGAGAACTCTTGAAAGCTCCGCTCTCATAACATCTTCATTAGCTGAAGGTGTACTGGAAGAATAATATGTTGAAGCATTATCTGAGCCACTGTGGAAAGGGTGTACCAAAAGAGAGCTTTTTGTGTGCATGTCTGAGATTGCCTACGTGTTGACAGATGGATGGACAGGTGCCTATATGTGTATGCCTGCACCTGCCTGTCAGCTGCCTGTTATGAGTGTATGTACTCAGGTATGTGTGTATATCTTCTTTGTGTGTCTGTTGCCTCGGACTGTCACTGTGTTCAGATTATGGTTTCATTTCTTGAGTCTTAAGCTTTCACCATTTGGCAGGGAGGTAATTCAAATAGCCTGCTTTGCACTGGGACTTTTGAATTTGGCTTGGTTGTTTACCAAGACTACACAGTGTCTTTTAAAATAGAATGTGATAGTAATGATTGTTGGACTGAAAATCCCCTAAATTCCCATATCTTGGTCTTTTTGTCTACTTTTTAAGTGTCCCTCCTACCAGCATGGGGACACATTATTACAAGTCCTTGAACGAGATCTCATGGAGTCTGTCAGCAGAACCGCTATGGCTAACCAGACAGTAGGAATTAAGTGGCATTAACATATTGAACGCATTGATTAATATTCTGTACGTCTCTCAACTGTTTTTGTAAATATTTTAAAACAAGAATGAGAGTCTACAGGCTGTACTTAGGCACAGGAGTGCTTTGAGCGAAATGTTAATTTTGACAATTTTGACTTGTTGCGCTGTGGTGATGTCTTAATACAAATAATATTCGTCTGGACTTTGAGGATTGTTGCATTATACCTATAAAACATCAGCATGTTAGCATTGTCATTCTCACCATGTTAACATGCTGACGTTTTATAGGTATAATGCAACAATCCTCAAAGTCCAGACGAATATTATTTGTATTAAGACATCACCACAGCGCAACAAGTCAAAATTGTCAAAATTGCTTTCACCACAGCAAGCAGTGCTCAGAATGTCCGACTGCACCACTGTCTGTGGGAGGATGTCTACTCTGCTTTGGTTTGGTCCATTCACATTCAGCGTATAATGCACGACTGAAGCGATGGAGACCGTGTTTGAAGGAAAACAAAAAAAAAGGGAAATGAAATGGTATAAACAAGAAAATCCCCCTCTCAGGTTCCACACAACCAGAAGAACTGAAATACCGGCTGGCGATTTGATTGAACAGCTTTGTGATGGAATAAAAAATGCACAGTGCATTTCTGTAGCTGTGGATGAGTCCACTGACACCACTGACAACACTCAGTTGCTGGTGTTCATGAGGTTTTATGATTAAACATCGGGAGAGTTTGTTGAAGATGTGCTGGGCTTGACAAACAGTCACAGTGGACACACAATGGGGGGGGGGGGGCATTTATGAAGAATTAATCTTTTCTACCACACAGATTCCTTGGATTCTAATGAACACCTTTTTGATACTTCATCATACCCTTTTAAGCAGTGGTCCCTTTTATTTCTTACTTAGAGGAGAGACTGCGCCACTTCCCAAAACTCTTTGGAACGGACAAAAGGACAAGAACATGCTCAGATTCATGTTGGATTCCTGGAGAATTTCATTGAAAATCCCGAGACTTGCTTTGATGACTTCACATTACTGTGCACTGAAAACCCATTTCTGGTCAGAAATGTCAGAGTTCTCTGCAGGAGCACAACAGATCTCCCCATTGGCCAGTGCTGCTTCTCTGCAGAGTGAGTTGATTGACCTCCTGGAAAACCTTGCACTGAAAGAGGCTGCCTGTCACGTTCTCGCCTGCTGGACAAAGATGGTTACTGCAGTTAATTCCCCTCTCTTGCATAAAATGGCACTTCAAATTCTCACAACGTTTGGCTCAACCTACAGCTGTGAGTTTGCATTCTCAACAATGAACATGACGAAGTACCGCAGCCGACTCACCAATAAACATCAGTGTCTCCGCCCCATCACATATCATTTATTTCAATCGTTGATTTCAAAATTATTACAGAGGATAATAGAAAAGACTGACAGCATGGCAGTAACTTATGTGACTATTTGAAATAAAAAAAAGGGGATTCCAAAGAGTCAACAATCATTCAGTTGAAAACCTGGTGCACCAATGTGTTCCTAAATGAACTGACTCATGAAAATAGAATGAGATGTGATTACCATTTTATAACCTCTTTTGGCATTGATCTTACACTGTAGAGTACAAGGAAAGCTCACATGCATTTATAATGAAGTGTTCTGATGTGCCTGCTGGAACAATGAGGGATGGTGCTCACTGAGCACTTTTAGATGAAAATTGGCATACAGGTATTTCGCTCAAGGTTATCAATGACTGAAAAAAAAAACACTTAGAAAAACAGTCTTCTGGTAAAATCACTTAAATGAAATAAAAATAGATATATTGTAGCAGAATTGTTCTAACTTATTTGAGGTGTTAAATCAAGGTAAATGATTTTTTAGGAGTATTTTTATTGCTTGGATCACACAATACCTGTTGTAAGCACATACAACATACCTGTTATGAACTCATACATAAAAAAATAACCACGTGCTTCGTGTTTATTTTCCATGCTGGTAGCATGACTCTGAGGATAGCAATGTCAGTCAGTCCAGACTGAAATATCAAAACAACTATTGAATGGCTTGCCATGAAATGTGGTACAGACATTGACTTTAGTAAACCCTCATCCCTGACTTTTCCTTCCGCTCCACCATGAGGTAGACATTTGTGGTTGTGATTTCTTTCAATTTGTATTTTTGAGTGAATTTCGACAGCTATTGGATTGATTGGGATGAAATTTGGTAGAGACAAATGAATAACTTTTACAATTAATATGCTTAAGTTTTCATCTAGCGCCATCATCTGTCCAATACTTTGATTCATGACTTGCAACACTAAAGACATTCCCATCAGCCTCAGCTGTACTTTGTGTTTAGTGCTAATTACAAGTGTTAGCATGCTAAAATGCTAAACTAAGATGGTGAACATGGTAAACATTATACCTGCTAAACATCAGCTTCTTAGAATGATCATTGTTAGCTAATGTTAGCATTTAACTTAGAGCACATAATTGGAATGTGTAATCTCAACTGAATGGAGGGATAGAAAATATATTTAGCAGTTATTTGACAAAGCTTTCTATGGCCATGTTGGTAACACACAGCCAATTTAATGGTTGAACCCTCCCTGAATTACAAGGGTTTATAGGCTAATTAAGCATGTCTTTGCACTTTAAGCCCCTGACGAAGATGCAATCCCAGAACAGGGCTGTAGCCCAGACCACATCGTATCCAAGTCAATTAGGACCATGCCAAGTTCAGTTTGAGACAAACTGGTCTAAAGGGAGTTGAGAAAAGCCAAGCCTGAAACAGCAAACCAAGTCCTATTCTCAATTAACAGCAAAATACGCTAAAACTTACATGTCATTCCAAATTGAAAAACTAAGGCTCAGAATGTCTTGATGTTTTATAAATGTAGATAGTTCTGCAGGAGTTTTGTACTATTTGTATTTGTATTATTCATGTTTCACAGTGTGAGACAGACAAGAATAAAGTAGCTGAGTCCCAACAGTTGAATGTGATAGTTGCCACTTCAGCTTCAGCATCCTCCAACAGGCCCGGTGCATCCTCTGTTCGATCTACACACAGACTGCCAAACCTGCACATTTGCATCTTTCAAATTTAGAGTGTGGGTGGACAACAGCAAAACCAAGTGTGTAATGTTCTTTTATATTGTGCAGGCTTTTTTAGAGTTGCACAGCAGCACACACTGGTGACCAATATAAGAGCTCATCAATGCCAATGAATCATGCATCCAGAGCTGTTACAATCTCTGTTATTTTTGCCAACATCTGCTATGAAGTCTCAAGGTTAAATTTGCCTCTAGGGTAACCATAATTGTTGTGAGCATATGTTGTTTATGAGCTGTGCTAGGGCTTTAAAAAGAAGACCAGCTTCTCCTGGAAATAAAGCTTGTCCAGGATTCACAGTGGTATGTGTTAATCGGTAAGACTAATTGCCTTTTTGTATTCTAATGCACTTTTCTATAGAAAAAATAAGAATGTAGTTAAATTTGCTCGCCTTTGGCAAAACTATGATTTCAATTGTCTTACCTGTAGTTTGAATTTTCCATTCCTGAATGGGTGGCATGTGGTTCATTTGCTCTGCATTGTGAGGTGGGCCGCAGTTGTTTTGAGTGCCAAGATTACATTTAGTCTCCTCTGAGGCAGAAATCAAATCCTATCAGAGGGCTCTTAGGCAAGTTCTGACTTCCGACTAGTGACAGATAACTAAAAACAGTCTGTCCTCGGGTACAGCTACCATCATTCTAATGTATGCCAATTTGACTTTTCGTTCCTCTGCCAAGGACAGAATACCACCTGCTGAGGGAACTGATTTTATGTGCATGTTTATGGACATCTCGGCTCCAGAGACCCTGTTTGAGCGATAGCTCACCGCTCCACAAGGAGAAACCTGCCCTACCCACTGCCACACCTCTCTAGTCGTTTATCATAATGACACGGAGAGGGGAGCATATCTCCATATCAACACATCCTCTCTGCTGACAGGGAGGGGACATCATGTCAACGGACCACTGACAGGTGCAAAGAATTGAAGACAGTATAGGCTGGTTGAATGCTGAGAGAAAAATGAAAACCGTGAAAGGGAAAGGAGCTAACATTTGAAATGTAATTTGAAAGTACAAACAAAAATACCCAACAACTGCTCCAAATGAAATGACAATGTCACTTGTACCTGCCCTTTACAACCACCCATAGGAGTGTCCGATAAATAGAAAAGATAAGTCTGTTTTATGATCTGACAACTCTATAGTTAAGGTTTGGGGAGGTTTAGGGACAAAAACGACTTGGTTAGGTTTATGGAAAGATCATGGCTTGTGTTTAAATTACTATTTTGTGAAGGTTAGGGGACCTTTGTCATCATGGCAACAATAGCAACCGACGATTACTGTCAGCTGGAAATGGAAACGAGCAGCTATCTCCCGTGTTAAAGTCTGACGTTTTGTTCATCCCCGACAACACCCCGACTTCCTCCCTATGTGGACTCTGTCGCTTTTGAATACTGCCACATGACTTCCTCCTTTGCTCCCATCAAAATTACTACGGCCTCTCGAGGGCTTTGTCACTTGAACGTAAAAATCTTTGTTTTTGGGCAGTTGCTGAAATGACTGATTCTGTTGTTTTTCTTGGAAGGGCCATCTCAAAATAACAGATTTCAGAGATGTATACAGAACAAACATATTACTCAGTTTTGTTGGCACCTGATAGCAATACATTAAGACTATAAATTAAATTAAATCAATTGGCATTGTTGCACTTTCAAAATCATCCACCTGCCCTTCAGACTGCATACCCACTTTTAAAAGATGTATTTCAGATGGTTGGTCCAAATATTTAAACTATTATTACCTGCTCTCCATCTACTGGAATTCCCCCCGCCAATGTTAAACATGCCACTGTTTACCCCCTTTTAAAGAAGCCCTCTCTAGATCCCTCTGTTTTAAGTAAATTTAGACCCATCTTGAAGCTGCCTTTCTTAGCAAAGATATTAGAAAAATTTGTCTCCACTCGTGTATGAATAGCAATCAAATCTTTGGAAAATTTCAATTTGGTTTCCACTAAAGTGGTGCACTCCTGCTTTGCTCAACTGAGACAGCTAACCAAGACCAGGCCATTTCCTCTGCAGACTTAAAAAAGGCCATCCATGCTTTTATCTCTTCCAGACTTCACTTTTGCAATGCACTTTATTGTGGTATCAGCAGGCGAAACATCCAAATATTGCAGCTGATACAAAACGCTGCTGCTAGGCTAACAAAAGTACATTTTAAGATTACAGACTGATTTATACAGAAATATACCTTCATGACCCTCTCTCATGTCTTCACTTAATGTACTTTATTTAGCCTGACACATCAACCCTCCAGTCAACCACATCCACGCTTTCTGATGATATTACTGAGGTGTCCCGACTGTGCACCATTTACATGCTTTCAATGGCTTCCCTTTTCCTCAATACTCTCCTGATTGTTTGAAATTCAATTATACTAATCACAGCTAAGGTTACAGGACATACAGGCACTGTCCCTCACTTTTTTGCTCTTCTTCATCTGTGTGCCTTTTGAGGATAATTATTCTTAAAAGCATATCATTTAGACCCCTTTAGGAAGAGGGAGTCATTTGTGCATCCTGGAGTATGTTGGATCCTGATGCACTTAAAAATGTTGACTGATCAGAGGTCGTGGATGCTCAATAGGCAGTTGGGCAACATTGTGTCTGAGGTATTCCAGACCTCCACAGGCTTTATATTATCATAAATACTTTGGCTCTATAGTCTAGGTTGAGTGTTTACAAAACACTTCACATTGCATAAAATGAGTAGTGTCCAAGTTATGAAGGTTATTATACAAAACAACACATTACCACATGGTTCCAGAAGTAATCAACAAAATTGCTGTGCAGAACTACCACTGTATGTGTAATGGGACACAATATCCATGTTCAGGCTAAAGTGAACATTCGCAGATTTACAAACTTAAAATATTAATACCTGGACTCTGGAGATCTTTTCACTTTTGTTTCAAAATTCTTTGTTAGCAGACATGGTTTGTGTTTTTTGTTTGTTTATTTAACTTCATGCCATTAATTGTGTTTAACACACTAATAATTTTTTACCACTCAAAACTCTTGGTAATTTTTTTAAACAATGTGTCGTCAATTTCAGACGGAGACAGACAAAAGCAGGCTCCTCATTTCTAGCTAGCTAACTAAGCTAATGTCAGCTCTGTAACGCCAAGTCGGGCTGACGTTTGAATGTTTCCAGATGACTTCTTTTAAAAACAGGATGTCTGTAAAAGGTGTCTTAAGTATGCTCTTGATAGCTACATACTTGAATTTGCGCTTGAATTCTGAGGCTAAAGCTACATGCTCCCAGTAAAACGTTAGCATGGATCATTCTTGTCTTGCAGTGTAGAGCTAGTTAGTCCTAGTATTATATATGATAGAAATGTAAGATATTATGAAGGTACTTATTATATTCTAACAATACCCTGTTTGTCTGCTTAGCTGTACATACTTGGACTAGCAAGACAGAGGTCAGATTTAGGTCTTATTGGTGTCGGTAGTAATGTATCAGATAGAACTGACTTCAATTAGGAAGTAAGTAGGTAAAGCACTACCCGATCTAAAAATGTACCCTACAGTATATTCTGTCATAGTATCAAGTAATTCTGTCTTTCATACTTGGACAGAACAAACAATTGCAAACTGTAATTATACTGCTGACAAAATCACTTGGGCGCATTTTCACATCTGTAAGTAACTGTAGTCTTGCCTCTAGTTTTCAGACTGGAATAAGTGTCCCTAAGTGGTCTGCCAGTCTGAAACACCATTGGTTAGTACTCTGACCATGATTACTACATATATTCTATTGTATTTCTGTAGTATCATTATATTGGCCGCCAAAAAATCTCAACATCATAATCATAATCCTGTACGCCCACTGCTGTCCCTAGCCACTGTAGTGTGCTGCAGCCAATTGGCACTTTCTTATTTCCCGGTAATATAAGATATATTTATTTTTGAATTAGATTCAGAACTTACGACAGTTAAATCTGCCACTTTGAAATAGATTTCACTTAATTTGTAAACATATTGAAGAATAAATAAATAAAACTCATGCACCACAAAACTCCACTCTCAACATTATTCCTGATCTCATGTACGGTACACTGCAGTAAACATCAGCCAGCTTCTTACAATGCAGGCGCTGTTTCAGTAATGCTCAGAGCCAGGAAACTAATAATACCATCTGGCCACGTCAACACAAGTGTAGTTGAATCACTCAAAAACCAGACACAAACAGTGAATCGAACATGTTGTTTCAAGAGGTCAACCACATTCTGAGCTCCAGCACCTCTCACGGGTTGTTTTTTTTTTGGGAAAGGAGCCCAATCTGTATTTTCACATTCAAAAAAAAAAGTCAAGGGAGGGCTGCTGCAAACATCTGTTACTGGGAACGTATTAGCCGACTTTTTGACCAGTATGTCATTTTTATATGAAATATAACATGGATTGCAGGAAAGTCAGATTGTCCTAATCAAAAAAAATAGAACAACATGTAGACTACAGGTCAGTCACATATTTTTGCATTTACACACATTAAAAGCCTTCACATTAAAAAGAGAATGAGATAATGGGGAAAATTCCTAGATATAACTGAGCTCAATTTTTAACATCAATATGAAACTTTGACAATTTTCTCATACTTCTTAAATTGAGCTCCTGAGAAATAGCCTTCCTCTTGTCCTGATCCTAATTTAAGATCTTAAAATGCTTTTTTTTCTCTCACTGTACTGACCTTTATTTGTCTGACATAATCAGCTCTTGCGATAACGGTAAGATCCAAAAGAAAACTTGATTGGCTTATAAATGAGCCTCCACAATATCAGGAATTTGTGTCAGGTCTCAACTCTCTGTATTTTATTTGTTCTCAGAGTTTTCTCACTTCTGTCAATAAAAGAGCCAAAACAAGGTCTACATATAAACTTCAGTTTCTCATTGATTTGTCACAAATACATTTCAAATGCCTTCTAAACAAGAGCATTATTTGTAGAGCGGATGCCCATGCTGGGCCTCCTGGTGACGCTAGAGGGACGGTCATTTATTTATATCATATTTATTGCTCCATAAAGCTGTTAAGAAGAAAACTCTGAGAAGCCTATGAGCACAGCAAACAAACTTTTCTTTTGTTCGACTGTTATTCTCTGGACAGGATAATTTGTCTTAGATTGATTTGTTCTTTTGCTACTTACTTCTCCTAAAGAGGGGTTAGGAGAAACCGGTCCGAATTCAGTCATCTCCAAATAAGATGATTTATTTCTGATGAAGAAAAGACTATTGTGAGCAGCTAAATGTTCCTTTAGGAACACCAGCACGAATCCATTGGAAGGCAAATAATCCCAAATTTTGCATCTTAGACTTTAAGCTCACAGCATGGTGAAACCATTTGCATAACCGTGGAGAACAGAACTTTATTTTCCTAAGGGGAATAGCAATTTCACTCAGACAAAAGATCAGACTACAGCCCACTGTTACAGCTCCATTTCTTTTCTAAACGTAGTGGTCACTTAACCTGATTTGCATTAATGTGCATGCGTTTGCTCTTGCTCCACTTGGTTGCTGTGACTGATATTGTTTTGGGATATTCACATAGCGGGAAGGGAGACTGAATTGCCTAATGTACTGTAGAGAACAAAATGTTTTGTAAACGTATTATTTGGCTTGATGAGACTGCCTCGGACGGTTGTGTACCTCCACTGTGGCCGAGCTGCGGCTATCTTTCAGCACACTAACTCCATTATCACTTCAGCGATTTTCAGCAAATAATAAGTGGTTATTTTATGATATATAATGATCAACAGTAATATTGACTATTTGTTACCATCAAATTTCTTTAAGTGAGACCACTTCTTAAACCACATACATTTGACCGAAATTACTGTGTAAAATGTTAGTAAATTCATATATCTCCCTCAACAGGCTGACATTTAATAACACCAATTATACAATAACCTGAGGCAGAGAGAGTGAAAAAGAGAGGTACAGGGAGAAAAAGCAAGGCACGATTGGAGAGCACGAACAGTGGAGCTGAGATATGATAGCCATTACAGAGATAGCAGCTTTGGCCAGGTCGAGGACATGGAGGTCATTCACAGTGGGACTTGGCCACACATACACTCTCACCTGCCAACCAGCAAAGGCAACTTCAATAGCTGGGAAACACATGGCTACAAAAGGCAAGAGGAGGGCTGTCCTTGGCTGCTGTGCATTCAACAATGTCATCTTCACAACAGACGGATACATGGAACTCTGACTACAGTTGTGAAATGCTATTCACGTTGGCAAAACCTTACATGAAACACTCTTCCCTCTCCATGACAAGCTTACAGTGTAAGATCAAGCAAATGTGTTTCACACAAAACTATGCCAGCTGACCACCAATCGGACACATTCTGCTAGCTGGTGTACCAATGGGTATCCAGTGTTGGGCAAATGACCTAAAATATAATCAATTACTCATAGAATGAAAAAAGTAATTATATTACTTTACTAATTACTCAATGGCAAAAGTAATTAGTCACATCACTTATTACATTACATACTCATACATGTAGAAATACAAAACGAGATCTTTTGTCTTAACAAGCAGCCAGGCTGTGGTTTGGAGGTATTTAGGTATTTAGCCACCAACAGCTTAGCTTAACATTAGCCAGCATAAAAAAACACTAAAGGCATCCTGTCAGTGTAGCTGCAAGGTTCATACCAGCCTCTACCTCTGAACAAAACCCTCATTCCTGAATGTAAGCTTACCAGTGGCTAACATTAGCAAGCTAGCTAAGAAAACAAAACCTAAATTAGACAGTTGGAGTTACTGGGAGTTGCTTTTCTCCCAGTCATGCCAATTATGTGACTTTCACGCTAAATCTGACAACTTCTAAGACCTGTTTAGTGACTTTTTTTTTTTTCAAAAATTCATCTAGCGACAAATCTAGCGGGTTTTGCTAATGATATCCTCCCTTCACGCTGTTTTGTCCGTTTGAATGTAGCTTTAGATGAGGATGTGGCTTCCCTTATTGACTGGCTCTGCAGTCATTTTAAATGAAGCAATTTTGAATCATCCATGGCCCAGTGGAGTGTTAAACATGTAGTCGGCAATTAAGAGATGATAACAAATGCGGCATTAAAACTCTGGGGCATATTCTGTCACTCCCTGATAAATAAAATGTTTAGATTGACTGTGGGGGATGCTTAGTAACTGTGCTTTCAACGAAAGCATAAGCAGGCAATTTCAAAAAGAGAAATGCCACTCCCTGTGAGTGACAGAGCCATGTGTTAATATGATTCTAATGCACTGCAGAGGCATAGCAAAAAAATAATAACTAGATGGAATAAATTCATTTCAGGAAATGCTGAAAGAAATAAATCTACATCCCAAATGTCAAACAAGATATTGAAAGAAGGTGGAGTGTCAAAGGCAGCCTGACTTCTTCAACTACATCAAGGCACCTTGAGTGCGGTGGCCATTAATGTATTCCAAACACCAAGACGGTTTCTTAGAGCCCAGCTGTCCCTGGCTGCAACCCAACCGCCAATCATCTTGCAGAGACAGACTCATTCCAAAGTTGAGCCCAAGGCAGAGTTGAAGCAGAGTACAAACATGAAGGAGAACCCATATGGGAAAGGAACGAGGTGAAGGGGAAAAAAACGAAATAAAATGTCCGGGAAGTGAAAGATAGCCCCTGGTGGAGTTAAAGCTGTGTGTGAAATACCTCTGGCTTTCAGACATGTCTTTGATTTGATTTATGTGATGACCTTAAAAACACAGTAGGAACAAATGAAAACATGAAGGTTGCGTCAAGAATGAAGAGACATACGTTGTCTCACAGCTGCAACATAATAAACATTAATAAATAAAAATCAGAATTTACAACCTGGCAAAGCAATACAATTCTGTCAGAGTATTTACAGTGTGTCTATAATACTAAAGAAATGCTCTGACCTCCAATCCCAATAACTGTCAGTTATTCTCTGACTCTCGCTTTCCATTCTAGCACAGTACATTCACAGTTTACAGTAACAGTAAACAGTCGATTTGCCACTTACAATTCTCAGTTATTTTTGAATCAATCTCTTGATTTAAGACAGACGTAGAAAAAAGGAGCCTTTTCAATTTTAACTTACAAAATGTCAATTTTGCCAGCTGAAATGACTACTATCCCCGGCAGATTTGATCAGCTGTCGCTAGTTAGCTACTGAAGCTAAGTTAAGCTCCGTGCCTTGTTTGATAGCGCTGTCTCTGGCTGACATTTTTGTGTTTCCAGCTGACTAAGACTGTAATCTTGTTAAAGGTGTTTTAAATATGCACTTGATGGCTACGTATATGGTATCATGCTACAAGACTGAAGCTAAAGCTACATGGCCAAGAAAAAAAATGGAAGATCAGACTACTTTTTTCATTCTGACATAATCCTGTTTTTAATGCTTAGCTTACATACTTGAACAAGCAAAAGAGGTTAGATTCCTTTTGCCCATGAGGTTTTGTAAAGGCTAAAAAAAGACACCACCTTCCAAACTCCTTAGATAGTAAATATCTGCCTCACTACATCCAAAGCTTGATAGGCCTGTTGACCTTAGTTATGGTTGCTAAGCTCTGATTGGGGGAGGGGTTTGGTGAACGGTAAATTCATAATTAACAGTAATAAACATACAGCATCTTGTAGAGGGTAGTTAGCAGAACAGCTGGTGAGGGTCCTTCCTGCATTTCATGCCACAGATTTTTTTTTTTTTTATGTAGAGGCAATATTCACAGGAAAGAGAGGTGTCAGTATGTTTTGTACGAAGTGCTCCTTCTCCCATGGGCTCCACTCCTGCATTTGTCTTGGAAGACTTTGGTTTCAATGATACTGACCCTCACAGTGCCTTTCTCAGTGCAGCAACAGTGGAATAGAGAAGGAGTAGAGGTGCAGAAAGTGTCCTTGAAACAAGTAACAATGGCTTCAAGTGGAATGTGACACATGTCTCCAGGGTCTGACAATATTAATCTATCTGCCAATCACCACAGGCACCCAGTCCACTCCAGCACCCCCAGAGTGTGTATTAATTAAGATGCTGTCGCACTAAACGAAGAAGTATTTGGTGCATACCAAGACAGTATCTCTAAAGTCATTATCCTGGACACTACGTGGGTAGCAGAATGCTTTTATGTTATTACTCAAGTGACATTTTTCCCAACATTTTTTGGTGACATTTTTATGCGGGGTAGTTTTATGAAATAATGCACTGTGAATGTACCTGTCAACAGTAGTCTTTCTACTGCTGTATATGTAATGGGCTGAAATGAAATGAAAAGGCTGTTTTTTTAAAAGCTTAATTTGTCATTTTAACATTGTTTTTGTCTACAGTGTCAAAAACTAGTTGGGCGTTTTCAAAGTGAGCATGTAGGGAACAAGTATATTCCAACATTTCTGTCAAATCAAGCCTCTAATCTAAAGGGGGGATGGGAGTACAGGACATTGTGTGCACCAGCTGACCGTGTTTCCACAGCTCAGCTATATTAAGAATGTGGTAATGTGACTCAATGACAGGGGCTTGGCAAAAAATGAGGCTACCTTCCTCAAGGGTCCCTGTCCGTTTCAGACGATAATTGAAAATAATGTAAAAATAGTCGTGTGCTGCGGACATGGGTTAACTCTCTGAGGACAAGGTCAAACCCTCTCCCTTTACTTTAATTTCCACGTGATTAATTACACACCCGAAGTTGGTTGGGAAGCGTGTTTTACAGGTTCTGTAGGATGTTCTACACTGATTTCTTAAGCTAATTTGATTAAACCACGCTGAGGGACTGGTTCTGAGGGTGGAGGAAATGAGATGTACATATGTAATACAAGACAAGTGCAAACACAGATCGGCTTCATTAATATATCGCTGTCCGGTTGCCGTTGCTTTTCTCTGCATCCCACGAATTGACACAATAGCTTTAAATCTGATCATCGCAAAGCTGATTGGTCTCCAGAGAAGGATAACAGACAGACATACTCAGACTGTGAAATCCAACATGTTCACACCAATCAACTATCAGATTTCGAGTACATCACACGCAGGGTTTTGTTGCTATGGACACTGCTGGTATGAGGAGCACCAGTGACATAAATCAAATCTCAAGACAGACGCACCGTTTGATCTCATATAACTGCTCTGACTCTTGACTACCAGATATTTTTGCACCCAGTAAAATAATTTCATCTTTATCAACAATCAATCAGGAAATAAACGATATTCTTAGATTATAATGAGTGTTTCAGCCCTTAATCTTCTTAGAAATCCGTGATACGGCCGGAGTAATCCCACTTTGATTTTCTGACTGATCGGAGGAACATGATTCTAATCTCGAGGTCCAATAGGATTATTTAAATAATGAGCATGATTACACAACACCACAAGGCTGAACTTGTACCGTTAATTAAATCACTACATGTAAAACCTGACACATTTACCCTCAGTAATGGCTTTGCAATTTGCCAATGAAATGTAGCTAGTATGCAAAATTAGTAGCTTTACCTAGACCTGTAATGCATTTTTTTTGTTTCAAACTACTTAATTGACACCAGATACATAACATCACATAGGCATCATCAATGTGCAATATGAGCAAGATAAATTAAGCACATGCATAGAAACATAATGCACCTGCAGCTAACAGATTAGAAAATTAATGAATTTCCAACTTTGAATGGAAAAAAGCATTGATCACAGCATAGACAAATATGAAAAACGCAAATGACTGAATATTAAAACATTTCCAATATAGTGAAAAATACTTAACATTGAATAAAAACATGTTTAAGTAAGGATTGAGTCTGTGATTGACATGAGGTGTTATTCATGTGCTTTCCAGGTCTCCAAAGCATTTACTCAGCAACACTTCAAACGCTTCCACAACACAGAGAGTGGGTGCATGATTAATGTCATTTACTGCTAACCACCCTTACTTACTAATGTACGCACTGTAATGCACTCTAACTCTCGACTCTAATTCTCGACTCTCTTGGGCTTTAAAAGGCTTTCAAGTTGTTGTATTTGATTTCAGCAGGAATTTGAATGCGTCTACTTTCCAGTGACAACTTGCAAATGCCTTAGCCCTTGTTGCCACACATTAGTGTATGCGCTAAAGTTGTTGCGAGCCCTATTGAGCAGTCCATCTTGCTACAGTTTCTTCAACGTCTTGCAGGCTTGGTTCATGCTGGCAAGGGAAAATCAGATGAGTGTAACTTATGGTATGGTATGCAGCCTTATGTCAAAGTCCAGTGCTGTCATGGAAGTTGCAATATATACTGTGTGTGTGTGTGTGTGTGTGTGTGTGTGTGTGTGTGTGTGTATGTATTATATATATATATGTATGTATATAAAGGAAATGTAAGGAAGGAAAGTAATAATGAAAGTTTTAAGTGGCACAGTCCCTTACTGCAAGCGAGATCAGTCAAACTTTGAAGTTGGAAAAAGTAACATTCTAAAATCAACAGCCCCTGTAATCTACAAACACAACAGAGACAGAGAATTGCTAGCGGGAGCCAGTGCCGAAGGGAGATCCAAGGCAACTTCAGCTTTGTCAGTTCACACGCACACAAACAGGCGCACACTCATACTCTCAGCTCTCCTAAGAAACACACTCGCAAAAATGCAGAGACACACACATACCCCCAAAGACACATTCACTTTCAGACACAAGTGCGTGCCTTCACATTCATACACACACGCAAACTGCAGAGGACACGCTAGTGGGGTTTGTTGTCAAGATATCATAAAGACAAAGAGCCAGCCTCCTCTCGGGATGACTGAATTTGATCAAAGCAAAGCTTTGTTCCAAGTCAGGATCACTTTTCAACTTCTTAAGCTAATGAACAGTTTATACTGGCTAATGAAGTCATCAGCGGCTAATGAAGTTGACAGTGTTTTTGTGTTGTTCACAGCACATTCTAAGAATAACATTGTTACAGTATTGCCGTACAAAGCTGAACAACAGCGAGAAGTGAAAGAGGAAAATAATTTAATTTGACAGTCTGTCTCCTGTCCCGCCACGAGAACAAGCATGTCAAGGATAATCAATGTTCATGTATTCTCCATCAGTGATGATTGTCACATGTAGAAGTGTACAGAAAATCTCTCTCCCACATGCTCACTACCGTAGCTATGCCTCGAAACTGCCAATCTGCAACCCCCAGCAGTCCACTTGGCCATATTGTTGATGTGCAATAAAATACAAATGTAATTGTCCATTAATCTAATGTTGATCAGCATTCATTACGGTGCATGCAGGGAGGCCATTGAAACACTGCATGCCTTGTATTACATAATTTTACACAGTGGGTTGATGGCTTAGTTTACAAGAAGGCTACATTTATAATGTTGGTATGATGCTTGTTCAGAGAGAGAGAGAGTGAAGGATCTTCCAGCCTATTCATAAAAAATTAGATTTAAGATATGGAGAAAATATGCAACGTGTGATTAAGTTGTTACATAGTGCTATTATGATTAAATCCATTTTAATATGTAAGTGTTCCATTTTGTGGCTTTGATTAAAAATTAATAGCCTATAATGCCTGTGTTCAATATAATGTAAAATAAAGTCAGATTATTTACCGTTGGTTAGGGTATCAATTGATACATTTTTGCTATACGTAATGGCTTTGAAGTAAATGCTAACATACTCATAATACTAACACGATGAAATTTAGCAGGTATAATGGTTACCATGTTCAACATCTTAGTGTAGAGTATTTAGCAATATTTTAGCTAACATCTTAGCATGCTACAAATTTTGAATGTATTTGGTCATAAGCCAAAATATTGGACAAATTAAAATTTTGACCTGATGATGGTGCTAAATGAAAAGTCAGAGAATCACCAAAGTTCACCCTGAGGGGGACACGCATGCCTGCACAAAATCTTTCACTCAGTTCACTCAAAACCACAAACGTCAACCTCATGGTGTGGCGCTAGAGGAAAAATCTGGGTATCCTCAAAGTCATTAGGATTCATCCACTGGGGACCATAAATGTCTGTGCAAAACTTCATGACAGTCCTTTCAAAAGCTGATATTTCGGTCTAGACCAAAGTTTAACTCCTGTTGCTCATCTGGGTTCTGCGGATGATTACATATTAGATTTATATTAGACAGCTGAGCTTAAAACGTATTCATGAAAACCAATAACACCATGATTTGGATCTTAGATAACAGGCTGATGCTATATGAAAGCACACATCTGTTGTTTTGTTTGCCGCCTGAAAATTTGTTTTACCAGCATTCTAATCTGACCTATTGTGATACTGCACCCCTTCAATGTGTTAACCACATAATGTTCATTTGCCAAAGACAATATATTGCGCAGACCTACCTCAACTGCATCAAACTTCTTAATTTCATAGTGAGAAGGAGCTGCACTGTCCTTTTGGATATAGCATGCTTATACTGTAAGTAAGAGCCTGCACCACCTGCCAATCTGTTCCTTGTAATAAAAGCGTGCTTGTTCAAACAAAAGACGGTGCGTGCCTTCCACTACATTGGCATAGCAAAGAGAGGGAAGTCACAAATCACTTATGGCTGAGAGACAGTTTTACTGCAGCAGTAACTCTCCCTCTTCACAAAAACACACACACCAACACTGCGGGCCTACCACGGCGGCATGGTTGCTAGGAAACACCTTGGGGCCAGCTCCCTTAGTATCTGACCTGATTAGTTAATTGCAAAAAGTGAGCAAGTGGCAAAATTGCTGTAACCGTGATCTACTCACTCAGGTTGGAACTCTCCAGAATTTAGCAGATGATGGCTGTTTAAAGAAAGTATGTACTGTCTCTAACCCTCTGCCTGAACGCACCAAGTTGGCATCAGTCGTGTTGAAGTGAAAAAGCTGTTTGAATTCATTAAAGGAGTAGTTTGACAGAATAGGAAATACGCTTATTCTCCTTTTTTTGCTGAGAGTCAGAGGGATTGATGCAACTCTCATCTGTCTGTTCAATATGAAGTCACGTTTACATTTTTAAAACCTTTTAGGCCAAGACCATTCAGTCAATTTTCAAAACAGGAAATCAGAGAACACTGTTAAATGTATTAATGGTCAACACACTGGTCATCATTGGGGTTACTGAATACAGTTACTATTCAGGTGTTTATGGGTCATGTAGTGCTAAAATTAAAATAAATAAAATAGCATGAGTTATGCTTCTTGCTAACAAATCTGAGAACCCATTATCATTATCTCATAATGAATCTTATTGGGGCATTAAATCTATATTTATTGTGGTACAAACTCACATAACATGCAGTCTTTCATTACTGTCTCCTTGAAAGGCCTCTTGTCTGCCTTGCATTCACACCTGAAGCTGACATTTCAACTTGGAAGTCCAACCTTGACAGACTGGAGAGAGAGATGGTGGTTGATTGGAGTGACTAAGGGGGTGGACAGACAATAACATCTGACCAATAGGTAATGCACTTAGACTGCACTCGCTGTATTGGACTGAATGACTGAATACCATTACTTGCAAGTTGTCTGGGACCATAAGTAATAATTATACAAAGAAAAATACTTTGCATTGCTGGCAAACACAGACATTTTAAGCATCTCTCCACAATACAATATTGGTTAACATTTTTACATTTTACCTAAAATGAATTTCACTGACCATTATTAACTGACTCAGGTGCAAATTAAGTAGGATGCTCCCACCAGTCTCAAAGGAGGCATCAGCATACAGCTTGAACTGTAGATACCTTTTTCCTTTAACTGAAAGGATTACTTTAAAATGTTTTTGGAAGAATTCTGCTTCTCTAAATGAATTGAGAAAATGACTAAATTACTGAATAAATGAATTGAAGTCAAATTACCCTGATAACTCATTTATGTTCTTTTGATAAACAATCATCCATTTGTATCCCTTAGGTTAGCATATAAGTATGGGGGGGGTGACTTTTTTTTATCTTGAGCCTCCCTGAGTGACTGGGGGGAAATGCATGCATTTATTATATTCACACCAAAGGTAGGTAGTATTGGAGAAAATAAAGGCAAAGGCTGACGTTTTCCAACCATTACGTTTAATAGCGAACCCGTGACTCTTAAACCCTGGCCCTCTGACACCTAACTGCCAGCCCAACTTTGTCCTCTCCTACAGTAGCTACTCAAAAGTTCAATCCCAGCTCCGAAACAAAAATAAGACACTCCGTGCAACGAGCACGGAGGGAGTGAGAGTTATGACCAAAACAAACAGCTTATTTCTTAAACAATATGCAACTCCTCCTTACAGATAATAGCATCATCACGCAAGCTGTGAGTTCAATTCAGTAGAATATGGTAGTGATGTGTCGGCCGCAAACGAGTCAGCTCTGTGAGCCAGCTCCTTTAAGTGGACGATGAGGAGCCCCTTGGTTGGGCTAGAAATGACCCAAGGGGGGGATTGGGGAGGTCAATATACCTAACAGAAAGCTGCTTTTAAACAATAAAAATCCTTATTAATCTATTAGCACAAATACAATACTCACTATTGTCATGCATGCATCGCATCTAATGGGCGGTTAACGTGGGGCGTGAGGTCAAATGAGTTTAGGGTAGAGGTGGGTGATACCAAGTTGAGTGAGTCCCATCACCATACAGTGGTAAAACACTATTTTGAAAAGAAATAAACTTATTTAAAATAAATACAAAATACAACAACTTAAAGTTGTATTTCCCTCCCCTATTGCCAAAATAAAAAAACATAAGTTGTCCCCCACCCCCCCCTAAGCAAACATCTGTTTTCACCAAATTGCTCAGCCTAAAAGAGGCTATATTAAACCCTACATTACTTGGTTGCAATTTAAGCAGAAGCCTGGTATTTGCTGGCGTTAATGAGAGTGAAAATGAGACCCTATTTTAACATCAGATATGCTAATGGTTACATTAGCCTGATGTTAGCTGGCATAATTCTTTTAGCAGCAAATATGCCCACATTACAATAGTTACATTTCCATTAACTATTTACAACATTAGACGAGCTGTAAAGAAATCAAGATAATGGCAATGGTTCAGATGTTTGCTATAAAGAAATCTACCTACAGGACATTGCTAAAGAACTAGAAAATGTGCGGTCTGCTTAGATGCGTTTGGGGTTTTTTCTTTTCTTTACTGAGTAAACTAGCCTGTTGTTTGCTAGCTGCCTACCAGATCACTGTCATTACAGCTATCGCTAACTGTGGACCAGTCTACCAAGACAATAATGCAGCTATGACTTGACCTAGCATTTTCCTTAGTTAGGGATTCAAATGTACCTCCTTCTCTACAGAAGCAGCAGTTGGGGCAATTGAATTCAGCATTTATTCTAGGGGAGGACTTGACTCTCCCTCCTCTTTGCGATTTCCCTCCAAAAATAACCTTTTGATATTTTCATCACATATAAATGATTAATTTCTCTTTGTCGTCTAAAACCAAACTAGTTGCATGCAAGTGCTTTATTTAAAACAAATGTGTCCCACACACCCCTAAAATGGCTCATTTAATTCTAAATATTATGGCGGCAAAGTTGGCAGTAGGCACTTTGAGACAATACTGGTTAAATGTTTCAATGTTAAACACATGACCCAAATACAAAAAAAAGATATAAAGTAGATTTCTCTATCTCAAATATACCAACCTGTCTTCCCATAACTCTGTTGAATTGACAACGTTTTGCTATCTGGTTTTCTATAAAAAAAAAATCATATCACAATCACGTTCCACAGACATTAAGCCAAGATTTTGTAAGGTCAAAAGGCAGTAATAGTGAAGTCGTGTACACAACAGCCAAAGGATGTATGACATTCAGTTTGTTAGATGCATTATCTTTTTACCTTTTTACATGAACATGACTTTCACATGTAAATTATATGTAAATATCACTTTCATCATCGGTGTGATTTTGCCGTTCACTAGACCCCATCCTTCATTAGTCCTCCATTGCAATATAGGCTGGAAAACACTTTGACTTGTGCCAGAAAATGACCTTTGCCTCAGAAAGGGGTCATTGCTAACCCAATTAAAAGGAAATGTCATGCTGGTAATTGCGGCTCACAATGTGAATCATCCGCGCGGGGTGGCACAAACAGAATCCAGGGACGGGGTGATATGTGGCATTGAAGTCTCATCGCCTCTCTGTCGTTCCCTGTCCTTTTTTTGAAGAGACAAAATTCAAAGTTGATCAAAGTTCTATCTGTCCTATCTAATCTATTTATCTGCCTCCTCTTTTGTCCTTGCAATTTATGAAACCCTAGACAGAATCTTAGAGTGATGTCTGGCAGGTGTTCAAATGTGAGACATTTATCATAGACCCAAGGTCCAGTGGAGGAGGCAGAAAAGATGTGATTTCATTTTTAAATTAGAGTCCTGACATTTGATTCTCAGGAAATGGTTATTTTCGAATCTAAAACACAATAGGTTCTTGCAATTGAAAGGTCCAGATTTGCTAATAATGCTCAAATTTGAAATAAATGGGCTGGGATCATGATCATGACCAAGATCATGAAATGCCCTGCAATATATTAATGTGAAATAATGTCACAGAGAGTTATTAGAACAAGTTAAGCATGAAAATGAAAAATGAAATTACCTCTGGCAGATTTTCCCACACACAGATATGGTGCAGTGTATGTATTGTGCATTGTATATTAAGATATAGTATGTCCGTGATAGCAGATTATATAATCTTGGGCCTGCCATCTAGATTGCTTATTTTTCACTGCTAAATGTAAATGTTAAAACAGATTCAGGCACAGATGGCTGCTCTGCCGCTGTTCTACAGCACAGCAGATGGGAGGTCTCAGCCTCACAGCCTCACATTCATTTTGCTCTCCATTCCAGTTGTAAATCAAAGTTAGACGATTTTTCCTGCCTTCATATCTGCCTCTCTCCCTCTCATTTGTTAAACCTTGCTTCTCTTATCGTCAGCTGGGGCAGCACATCCTGCAGCCTCGTAAATTATGTGAAAAACACACAGCGCTCGCGTATTGCACGCTTAGTTGATATTTTATTGTTTCAGCATTACAGTGTTGGTACAAAACTGGAAATGAATTGTGAGTTTAAAGGTTTGGGCTGAGCGTTGTGCTGAGACTCACTTGTTGTGTTTGGTTGGTCAAAAGAGTGAACCTGGGGTGTTTTCAGATCTTAAGAACTTCCAAAACCGCCCATGCAAAACCAACTGCTCAACATTTTGGGAGTTTGTTTTGAGAGAGTGAAAATGCACAGCTGGTACTTGTCTCAACATGTCTTGTCTGTGGTCTCCTGTGAATGCAGCAGGCCTCTTGCTTGTTGCCAGTCTAAGGGCTTGACCCCAGAAATGTTAGTGCATTTCACTTTTGATAGGATTATCTCCTCCATTATTGAGAAAGAAGGGAGTCTTGCAATGTGGTGATGGCTCTCTTTCATGTATTGTTCCAATCTATAATTGCTTCTTTTCATGAATTATGTGGCGAAAGGTTGGGCTGGTAAATCTTACAGTTGCTTGGCTCTATACTAGATCATCAGCTGAACCCAAAAGAAAACAAGCACTAGATTTACTGTAGAATTGTTGACATTTGAAAAAATTTGTCTTAGTGAGGATTGTGGAAGGATTCTGTGCTCTTTTATTGTTCTGCCTTCGTTTAGAAATTATGATTGCATTGTTAGAGCAACGTAAAATTTTGAAAATACACGCTGTACCACGTGTGTTTTACGGAAAACCCATGGCAATAAGGGTTTGCTTGGTTAGCTGATTAAAATGATTTGATGCCCTTTGCCACGATTCTAAGCGCAAGCCTGGAGGGGTACCATGCGCTTGGTCCTGTGTTTGTGTGTGTGTATGTGTGTGTGTGTGTCCGCAGCTAATCTCACATACTACCTGACTAATATTTTTTGTGCGCATTTATGACTGTATGCTCAAGCTGCCTCCCATGGTTGCGGTGATTGCCAATTTTGGACTCATTTATTTAGTTGACCATTGAATGTAAACTCCTCGTAAGTTAAGTTACATACGTGACCCCCGTGACATACGTGGCATTTTTTTCTCTGATATTTGCACGTAAAAAAGGTGTTGTGATAACATGCAAAAAGACTTAAGACATTGCAGTGTGTTCTTCATATGCCATTCGGTGATACTAGGCCTGGGAGATCTGCAGTGAGTGCATTTTTCTAGTTCAGTAGATTTTCTTTAAAGCACAAGCACATGTTTATTATAATCAATTAAATAATTCAGAGGGTTTCACTGTTTTGGTTGGGAGGAGATTATAAAGCACTGTACTTTTACAGCACAATTTAATGACATGTTCTCATGTGCAGTTCTGGCAGATGTTCGTTAAAATGGATTAGAGTGCAGGATATCTGCCCCTCTCTGTTTTAATTAACCGATACCTCTGATAAATATTTAAAAGCTTGGCAATGACATTGCCACAGAGGGAGGCACCCAAGGGTGGATTAAGCTGAGTTTTCAGGGGTGTTTATACTTTCAAACTACCAAAACTGCTCAGTAAAATATTTGAGGATACTTTAAGAGTCTGAGACTTTTTTCCGCAACTTGCTTGAGCTGGACTGTTTGGATGTTAAAGAGCTTGGAGTGATGAGTAATTTCTAGGAACTGATGCAAGGTAAGAACACATATCATCACATAGAGTACAACAAACTAGTGGCCATATTTTCTATTGGCTGCGTGTGCAGATTTTACATATCCTGTATCAGAGGAGATGTGTTATCTAAAACATGCTTATTATCGGAGTGCATCAGAGCGCGATCACAGTGGGACTCCAGTACCATTCATGCAAGTCTGAGCCGCACAGCAGCGCTTTCTGGAAAGATCTGTCGAAAATGCCATGAAGCCGATCATCATAACACTCTGGATGTGCTAACATCTATATTGAAAGCTCATTTACTGATTAGCCTAGTTTGAAGTGAGAAATGAGTCGCACTCCGCTGGCTGCCAACTGTCATCTCTTCACTGTGCAAGCAATGGAGGGAAACAGGGACCATACATTTCATTTAGATACGGTATCTGAATGGAGAGTGAACAAACCACTTCTGTCCTTGCAGGCTTTTGACACCAGCCAACGGACCAATTATTCTACCAACAATTCTGTCTCTTTCTTGACAAGCCAGATGGAAAGGTGAAACGTTTTTGCAACAAGTCTTCCAAAACTAAAAGGCTAAATAGTCTGGTTGTCAATGCCTTCCAAAACCACCTACAGTATATGAGCATTTTGATGTGGCACATTGGTAGAACGTCTAACTCTGTCAGTACCTTCTAAAACCATTTTCTGATCTGTCACCTCAATGAATAATGTTTAGCTACGTTACACTTAGCAACAAAGAAATACTTGGTTAAAGCAGCACTAATTCGCATTTTGGCCAGATGGGGCAGAATTCCACAACAAGCATCACAAACACGTTTGACATAGTATATATTCCTAACAGCTCTGGGATATTTCTGAGTTTTTTTTACTGTGTGTGTGTAAGACTATACACTACGGGTGATAAATAAAGCTAACGTACAGAGTGGGAATATTAGACTACAACACAGTTTTGGTTCATAGGAATTAAGCGCTAAAGTTATGAGAAGTTTGTACTCATAATATGTAAATATAATGCAACTTAACTGCAAATGGGATTTATTCTGTTGTGTAAAGTGAACACTTACCAAATGTATAATGAATACAGGAATACTCGTTTAATGAGAGATAACAGAATATGGTTTAGAGAAAAAAATGTGTGTTCATGGTTTAAGGTAAAACTGTGATAAGTGAATGATTGAGGAAAGATGTGAAGATATATTTCTGTAAAAATGTAGTTTTGAAGAATATGTGACTTCATGTTATCCAATTGTGGATATAACCTGTGTTTCAATACAGAGCAACCAAAGATAACAGTAACAATACATGATTGCAGATATGAAGTTGGATTAATAAAATAATCCGGTTGAATGGAGAAAGAGCAACTGTTGTCCTGCGTCGCTAATTTCTGTGTAATATTTCTAATATCTATATATCTGTTAGCGGACCCCTGGCTGGGACCCGTTACAGATGCTAAAATGTAGTCGTCCAATCAAGGGCATGTCTTCTTAACTGCCTTTTTCTGCCTTGGTCTTGTTCAGCTGACAAGTTAACTTATCATTGACCCCCCCCCGCCCTTCTTTAGTTCCACTCAGTCACCTTCCACAGGTCACATGTTAGTTACTCAGAAGCAATGAAGCAGCAGACGCATACTCTTAATTCATCTGTGAAATGAAACGCTGTGTATTTTGGCTTAGACTCTAACTGAATAATTCTCCTCTGGCGCTCATTAGCATTGGCAATTTCCTCTGTACAGATGAGAAAAGAAAGCTGATTGAAATCCAGATTATAAATTAAAAGACCATAACTACTACGCAAATAAACAGCCCATTTTACCGCCATTGATAAGGTGCAAGGTTATGAGCGACCAGAGGATGGAGGCAGTTTCAAATGTAAAAAAAACCAAACATCATCTCTCTATACAGTACGCTGTGAAACTTTTAACGTTCAACAGCAGGAGTAGGGCTGAAACTGAAGTTTTATTTGCCTGCCACTGTTATCAACATTTTGTCTTGGTTCACCTCCTTACATTAAAGCAATGATAATCTCTCTGACAACTCCTGCATCAGTCAGAGGGTCTGGCAAGGAAACACTCTGCAAAATGTAGTGTTAGCTGTAAGAGAGAAGCTATCTTCTGAATGGTTATGAACAGTGTAAATCCATCAACCAGACCCATGCCATTCTCTCATCTAATCATGCTGATGAATGAGAGGGCCACGAATCAGACTGGGACACGCGAGACATTTATCAGTTTAAGTCCAGACTATTCTGATTAGTTCCTGTGAACGAAGCAGAATTTGACATTATCAGAGAGCACCATGGCCATTTTTACCATTTAGTGATCTGGAGGGAGTCATTCATGCTTATATCCCTCAATGTTTAAGCTGCTCTACAGTAGTTTGCAGCAGTACAGACAGAAAGAAAACCTCTCAAATATGTCTTCACTATAAATTTAGAATTCTCTCTACTGATAAGCTTTAAAGCATGATTGGGTCTGGCCCAAAGTTGTATTGCAAACTTTTTAACCTCCTATGAGCCAGTGCCAGCCTCAGATCTGCAGCCAGAACTCTTCTGGATTTTCCAAAATCTGGGTTTAAGACTTTTGCCATCAGGGACCCAAAGCTTTGAAACGACCTGTGTTATTGGCACCCAGGCCCGCAGGCTCATTATTGTTTTTGCACTGTTTTACAACAATTTATGTACATGCTTTTATGTTTGGTTTAGTTTACTATTACATAACTTTCATTATTTATTTTTATAATATTTGCTTTTATGTGATCGGTAAAGCTGCGTAAGAGAAGATTAAGAGAGAATAAGTGAGAGAAAGAGGGAGGACCAGGGGCCTCGGTAGCACTGACCCCTGTCTGTTTTTTCACACACGTGTAAATAAAATGAATGATGGCTGAATTCCATGTAGCTGCTTCAGTTTCAGGGTCTTGGTGTTGTGCATGTTGGCTCACTGTCACGGTTTACTGGGACACCTAAATAGAACAGAGCTATTGTTAATGTTATTAGTAACACCTGTGCTTTTCCTACTGTAGGGCCTGTAGTGTAGACTTATGTCTGACCACCAATTCTTCCATCACAAAAAGTCTTTTAATGTTATGTTTAGTCTTTAAAGTGAGACTATGTCATTTTTAGGGCTTTTGTTGCCACAGACTTACTTGGTCTGTTCTGACCGGTAGCTTATAAAGGCTAATATAAGCTACAGTTAGCTAACTTTAGTATGTTAGCTTTCTTTTCTCAACTCAATACAATTCAGTCTAACCAACTTTTATTATAATTTTATTATTACATGACATTTTAGTATGGTACAGATAAACATTTAAATTGTTTTATAATAAAAGTATAACAAGAAGTAAAAACTCAGTTCCACAACAGGAGGCATACATTTTTTTGCCACTGATCCCATTTCACTTGCTCTGAGTCTGATCGCCTAATGATGCTGTCTTCAAACCCGCAAATTAACTAATCTGGCCACCAATTGTGGCCACTTAGGGACAGTACAAACAAACTGTGAACACAACACTAACATAATATCAAAGTTAGCAAAGAGCAGATGCAGAGCAACACCAGCATTCACCCATGAAAGTAAGTCCATTATTCACTGTCCTTTTAGATCTGTTTAGCGCTCCACCTATTCCTGAGGAAGATATCTGGCTCTTTAATGCTCCACTGTGTTCAGCTAGTTGCTAACTTAGTCTCTTTGCTATTTGTGGGTTTTCAGAGCTTTTCGCCGAAAGCATTCTCCTTCTGTGGCCACAAACAATGCTGAAGAGAATAGTGACAGTAAACCAAAACTGTAAATTTGCAGGCCCTGCAATGTAAACCAATGGGCTAATGGCAACCGTAGAATCAAGTCATAATTTTGTGTAGTTTCATCACTGTGAGCAACACGGTTCACATACATGTCATGTGATCAATTGTAAACATAAAGATATTGGTTATAGCCAACACACTCAAGAGAGTCTTGGGAAACGTAAAGAAATTCTCCATTCACCAATTTCTTGTAATTGCAAAAGTTAGACAGTGGCACTTTAATGTTGTATTTTTTTTTAAACAAGTTACATACATCTGACATTTAGTCTCAGAAGCAATACCTTAACAAAAGTAGACCCCATCAATAAAAGTATTTTTATGATTTAATTAAAAAAAATGTCAAGGTGGCAAAATGTTGCCCCTGAAAATGAAGTACAGTTACTTGACCCTAATCTCACTGTGTTTTCACCAGTTTTAGATCATAATAAGATCATTAACATGACCAGATAGTGAAATCACTTCGCAGCTCTCCAGGTGTGCTAGCAAGTGGTTCAGTCTCCTGTGATGTCACAGATTCACTGAGAGGGTCAGTCTACTTCTGAGTATCTGAGAGCAGCAGTTTTATTATCTTCAGGTAAATCACATCTAAAGGGAGAAAAAGAAAATAGACTCTCTGCAGTTAGACCCTGTCACACTCATGACACCACTCCAGGCTCTGAATTAATCATTACGTTTTGGAGGGATAATACTGTATGTGTGAGGATATGAGCATAACGTGTGTGTGGGTGGGTGAAAAGATAATGTGAGATGTGAATCATGTCTGTCTACACTGTAAGAATTATGTGTTTGCACAATGCTAATTATACTGTGTACAGAAAAAGGTCAAACACCGTGTTCAAAGGAGAAAGTGAACCGCACGTCCAACACTAACTTTCATTTTGCCTCTGCAGCGCAGCGTGATGAAGATATATTGAAGATGAAGTTAAAGTGTTTTTAGCATAGCCAGCATTCCTGTGAATTCATTCAGAATACATCCTAAAGATAACATGCAAATGCAGGCAGATCTAGAGGATCAGGTACAGGAGAGGAGGAATTTAAAAGGGGATGTTTTATTTCTAAATTCAAAGTGGCAGCACCCTGCACTCCACTGCCTAGCACACCTGTCATAGAAAATTGTATAATAGGTATCCATTTGTCAAATTAGATCAGAAGCTGATATTGAGGTAAGACTGTTCATATCTCCTATGGGATTCCATCAGGCAGCGAGGATATTTTCAATAGGCATTAATGTGTTTTGCAGTTTCATACCACTCAGATTGGAAAGCACGCTGGTGGAGCATCCACTGTGCAGGAACTAGCAGACTCTCTCTTCCGCTATCTTTCTCTTTCTTCTCCTTCTGCCATGTATTATTTGCTCTTCACTCCTTTCTGAAACAGCCCTTTCTCACACACAGTCCACATACTAATCCCTGCCCATCAGGAGTGAACTCACTTTCAGCTCCTCTGAGACATTTACTGTTGGTAAAAGAAAGGCTACCGTTTTTGTCACCTATTAGAAACTGTGGGAACAGATTGCAGTCAGATACAGTGTCATTTATACCAAGCATCACAACATCATGAATGCAAAATGTGACACAAAGATGCCCCATATTTCATAGTCTTTCTATGGGTAGATGCTGCATTTAGAATGCTGACTATCTAACAGACATTATAGCAATCATTTGGCAAATGCATGTTATTCAATGCAACATACAGAACCATGAATGCATGTATTTATAACATACATGCATTATTATTATATAACATTATTGAGTCCATAACAGTGTAGTGTTGGAGCGTGAGTACTGACTTATCTAGGGAATCAAATTGCTACTGATGTGTGCTATATTAGTACCAAAATCTACCTACTAAGCTATATGTTGTATCAAACCTCTTACCCTTGCATTATTTGTGTTTTAGCCACCGATCAACAGTATGGGATGCTTTAACGATTGAACAAAACGTTGCAGGTTCTTTTCTTAGGGCATGTTTGGAGCACTTTACTCACACACTGGTGCATTTTACTCCTGCGGGTTGATTTGTATGGACAGATCATAGACTGTATATAAAGATGGACGACATGACTGCTCCCCGAAAGTGAAGCCAAAACATCTCGATCGCCCACTAGTGGCTGCCTGCAGTATAGGTCATAAACCCCGCACCCCCCAATGTCATATGTGTTGGTCCTGTTCCAAGTGAACAAGTTTATCATAGTTAACTGAACTTACTGGGTCTAGAATCAAATATATTTCACCACCAACACCAAAGCCACTAAAATCTTTAAACATGTTGCATAGCCTGGTTCTCATTAAATAGGTTGCTAAGCATAACAAAGCAAATACAAATTAAAACAAAGTCAGCCTTTAATATGAACTTTGCTTGCCTTTGCGGCAGAATCTCAAGGTGTATGTTGGAGTTGAGCAACTTTCTATCAGTTAACAAATTAGACTGATCCAGAGCTCTGACAAAGGCCATTTTACATGTGTGGAAGGCAATATGAATCCAGCGCGGGAATAGTGGACTCCACCATTAACAATGAGAACTACTATATAAGGAGACAATTACTTATTATGAATAACAGAATACAGAATTATGTATTTTAAAATAGCAGAAAAATGCCAACAATGAATAGAATCAAAAACTGGGCTAGATTTCATGAAAATGTTAAGGATTATAACGTTAAATATCCAGACACTGGAAAGCAACACATAGCTGTTTATATTTAGCTCAATCATCTTAAATGAAAACTGTGTGCTGTTTTTTCTTTATAGCTATTGCCACATAGATGGCATAGCACCCTCTCTACTGGATAAGCAGCATGTCTTAACACTGACTTTCATAACCTGTGGCAAGCAACCTGTATTGAATTGTTTCATTTTGCTTAAATGGCTTTAATTAGCTTTCATTTAATTGGCAGAGGGAGCCGATGCCCAGGGCAAGGCTCTCGCAACCTAGAGTTGAGCAACTTTCTATCAGTTAACATATTAGACTGAGACATGGCTCCTGATGAAGGACTTTTTACAGTCTGCACATCAGGAGCTGACTGAAACAGAACTCCAATAGTAAAAAGAGACGATTGCACGTGCTGTTTCATTTTTAAAAACGTGACAGAAATGCTAATGTGCCCAGCGCATGTCCAACACTGGAGAGAAAGCAGAGGGAGTAGAAGGTAGATTTTCACTCTTGACAGTTCCATGAAGACCAGTCATTTGTGGGCATTTTTATCAGCAGTTGTCACATCTGACGCATGGTACAGTTTATCTGCATGCAGTCACATATCACAAAGAGGGAGCGCCTAAGTGTGACAGGGGAGGGCCTCTCGAAGACAATACAGGACCTACATGTCTAAGAGGAGCACAGAGGCGCACAGCCCCGCATGTAAAATACTAAAGGTTGCACGCATAACCTTTTCATGTGCGCACACACAGCAGTCCTGTTTAATCTCAGCCCCTCATCCTTGCCAAGATTATGTGGGGTGAGATCAAATCGATCTTATTTGATGGATCTTTATGAATAATTCCATGTTTGATATTTTCACTGTCCCTGCATTTGGACGAGTGCTGCCTCGAATGGAGAGCCATCACTAACTTGTTTGCTATCTTAAAGACCATACTTTTGTATTTTACTATCATGTAAATACAAAAACTTCCAGGACTGATATGCCAGGACATCTGCGAAAGACATAATAGTGTAAGCATCAAACCCACGCGTGTTTTTGTTATTTATGGTTTATTGATAACTAGACTACAGTAGCTACAGTAAGGATTTAGTGACTACCTCAAGATCTCTTTAATGCCAGATTGAACAGGTCAGTTTGGACAGGACAGGCGACACCATGTTGGGGCTGGTGCCTCCATTCTAGAGAACAGATTCTCGAGAAGAATTAGCAATAATTATACTAGCAAAAATATATAATAATGCGTATAAAACAAAGCCAAATCAAAATAATACAATGAAATCAAGCAAAATGTGTAAACCAAGAATACTGCCGATGAAGGGCATCCTCACCAGCTGAGCCACCGTGAATGTTTACACACACACGTCATTCAAATGACAAAGGGGTTGAATTCCACTCAGTCTGACCTCTCCCCACTGCCACCGGTCCTCAGTGCACCCATTACCGAGCAGGCTTAGTAAATTGAACTAATCATCTTTGATTAAGTACAGACTCCGGGCTTGTGATACAGCAAAGACAAAGGTCATTCTTCATAATGCGATATGACATCGCAGCTTGAATTGTTGAGGCAGTGTGCCGAGGCAGCGCTTGTGCATGCACATTGCACAGGGGTTAGGAGGAGAGCAGGGACAGTAATTGTACATCATTCATTTAGACGGATCTGAATACAGTCTGACTGTATAATGTGATGCTTACTGGAAAGTTAGAACCATAATATGAGTGTGCTCAGATTCTCTGAAGGCCAAAACACAACAGCCGTGCAGTTTTGGCTTGAGCGAGCCATCATCTGGCTGAGTGGATTTATTCTATAAGGATTGCGTTTGTCAGGATGTAACAAGCAGTCAAGGATGCAAAGAGAGTTGTCTGACACATTGTGGGTTACTGAGAAAATTTGTATCTTTGGACGCAGAATTCATGCATAAAACATCGTTATTTTGGCAGTGAAACCGATTGAAATCCTCAAAAGATGATTGCGATTTCTCTGCCATGAAGTTTGTTTTAAAGACAAAGAGAGAGGATAACTCCACCTCATTAAAACAATTCCTGTCTCCAAAGTGTGCTGAGGTGATGTGCTGTTTCATTTTCATCACCAGCCGTCGTTGAAGTGCGATGAAGCCCAGAATTTCCCGTCCCCTAAATGCTTCTTGACTGGAGGAAACACTGCAGTGAGACGCAGACACCTAGCTGACAGTAAAAATATCCGCACCCCTATACTGAGGGCCAGCGTCTTACTGCTCTCAACTGTGTTTGCAACACGGTGTCAGGGCTTTGCAGTTTCATCGTCAGGCATAGTTTCACATGAATATGCAAAGCGTTGGGGCTGCCAAAAGCTGGAGTAGAGCAGAACTGGTACAGCACAGCCCATCACTATTGTGGAGATCTAAGCTTCCGCCACTGAAAATACACGTGATTTATTTTTTATACCAAGGCGAGTGCTCAGTAGACTAGAAATGGAGCGATGAAAGAAATTCTGCTATTTACTGCTTTCTTGCTCCAATACTGCTGTGATTTTGCTCTGTCCATTGCTTTATTTTGACTTAATGACAAACCCATTTGCTAATAGGGCTCCGGCTTGACTCTGCATGAGAAATGTCATTTAGAAAGATCATATTTTGTTTTCAGTGAAACACATTGATTTTTAAAGAAATTAGAAATGCTCAGGTCAGATTTGTTTACAAAATGTATTTAGTGTGTTGCAGCACAGATACAAGCGATTTTTTTTTTTCCTTTCTCAAACAATGATGAAACAATTTACTTAAGTCAATATCAGATTACAAAAACAATTACCACATTTGTTTTCCACAATATTGTTAAATGACTTATAATCCATTTACATCGTTGGCCATTCATTTCACAAACAAGAAGTAGCCCATTCAAGCTTCAATTTGTGCGCTTCTAGACCCAAATGTTTGCAAAGCTACTTACCAGCACTTCTCTGCAGGGAATGCAAAGCTTTCCTTGTTAATAAGAGAGGGAGAAATATAATTTGAATAAGCTTTTAATCTATGGAGAGATGATCCAAAGGGCTCAGCTGCCGCTGCTTCCCATTTCAGGACACAATCTCCTTACAGTGATGGGACTCTATTATCATTCTGTGGCACATACACCAGTGAACAACAGGAAAATCATCTAACGAGGAGAATGAAGAGAGAAGGAGAAATGGTGAAAGTACAGTACTGCTCACTTTTTGAACTGCTTCAAGGAGATAGGAATATTATTGTTAAAACAATAACTAACTCAGCTTTATCTACTTTACCAAAATGAATCATTACTCACATATCTCAAGTATACCCAGGGGTGGAAGTAACAAATTACATTTACTTACTTGTACTTTTGTGTATTTAAAAAAACAAACAGTAATTTTACTTTCACTGAAGTGTGTTGTTTTTTTTCAAGAAGTTTACTTCTCTACATTTGAAGTTGCTTCAATTATATCATATAATATCACGACCAACGCAGTTAGGTTTAGGGAAAGATTGTACGTTAGTTACATAACGTTGGGTGACTTATTAACATAACTTAATTTATGTACATAACTTTACTTACGATCAAAAGCAACGTGATGACATTTGCACCTACAGGTGTGTTTTAACATCTTTTAACATCATACCAGTTAACGTTTCTCTGTGTGTTGCTGTGTGTGTGTGTGTGTGTGTGTGCGCGCGTATGTGTGTGTGTGTACGCCCTTGTACAGCCATCTTTGTGAGGACCAATTTGCATTTTAGACCTTGGGAGTGAGGACATTTTTGGAAAGTGAGGACATTTTGGCCGGTCTTCACTTTTCAAGATACCTTCAAAGGGCTGTTTGAAGGTTCAGACTTGGTTTTAGGGTTTGGGTTATAATTACGTTTAGTTAGGGTTAGGGTAAGGGTTGGGGTTAGGCACTTAGTTGTGATGGTTAAGGTTAGGGTAAGGGACATTATGTCAATGAAAGTCCTCACAAGTATAGAAGAACCGGGTTACGTGCGTGTGTGTGTGTGTTTCTCTGCAAACACTGGCTCACCAGCCATTAATATACCTGGGTGGCTTTGCATCATCTGATTAGCTCTTCTGGTCAGCCTTTATAAGACCACCAATCAAACTTTTTAGAACAAATATCGGCCGATTATAATCAGAGCCCCCTTGGCTAAAAGTGATGGCTTAAATGTGGTAGTAGCACGAAACTGACCTAACCACTGACAGTTCAACTATATGAAGAAATTGTTGTAACAATATCCAAGTTAATTAAATAGATATCGTCAAAGAACATCCAGTTTAAAATTATTTCAAATGAGTACATTTCAAACAAGGAGCACTTTAGTTCATCTGACCGGGCTGCGTGGGTACATTCGATAGAAAATGTTGGTAACCACTGTACTAGAGGACTTCATATAATATTTCAAATAACACAGCTGTCATAAAGTACAGTTTGTACTGCTGTGACAAAGGGTGCAGCATTGTGAGTTTTTGAAAAGAGGATGTTTGAAATGCCCATTTTCTTCATTAGCTCCCATTGTCGTGACAGTCTGGTGATAAATTGGCTGAAATAGCTGAGTCATGTAGATATGGTGTTTGAGGACGGACTGCACTTGGCTAATTACCGCTCTAAAAGACAACAAAACCACTCTTAGCGCTTGACAAATTTAGACAATAGACCATTAAGTGCACTTGAAATCACTGAGTTATCATCAAGGCTTTTTATCTGACTGTAATTATTTTTTATTGCAAATGTTTGGGGGGGAAAATGCTATTCATAAGCAGCCAGTGTGCAGCTGAGATTTCAGAGGGCAGAATTAAACTTGCAAATTTCTATCATCTGTGATTAATGCCAATACGTATTCACCACCAAAAACAAAATTAATGTTGAACCCACTCAGGGAGAAAAGATGGAAATCAGGGCAGTTCTAAAGATACTGATTGCAGAGGGGGGGAAAGAAAGGAAAGGGGTTCAAAGTAAAGCTTTTCAAACACCAATCGACTGGTGTAATTCCTCAGTTGTTTTTGGAGGTGGATGCTAACAACAATTACATGGACAAAGAAACACGAGGAGTTCAAGATAACACTTTATTGGTATTCCTGATCAGCGGCGTTATGCTTCAATGCAACTTTCATATTAAGTTCCAATGATGATAAGAAATGCAGCAAATGAGAATGTGTCCTAAATTCATCTCTCCTTAGGGATTAGAAAGCTGTTTCTGCTACAATCTGGAAAGGAAAAAAAAGGCACCTGGTAGAGGCGAAATAATTCTACAGAGAAAAATCATTTTCTGCAAACATGATACTCACACTGAGGAAGCTTCATTTATAAAACCATACAGGATCTGATACTGAATCTGCAGGAGCCGGAATCAGAGGAATATCAGTGGGTGTGAGCAGGTATGTCAGTGGAGTTTAGTCACCGTATTAGGTCAGGATTATTGACCACAGTGATTTACCTCAACCCGTTTAGTTTCTGGCAACGCTGAAAACCTCTTCATTTGCAGAGTTTCGCAGAGAGAGAGTTAATGCTGAGAGGCATCCGGCCTCCCTCACTCTGCTGCTGCTTCACAGCGGCCATTCAGCTAAGCAGCTGAGTGGAAGTGTAATTATTGTTCAGGCAATATTCCCAATATCAGAAAAATACCAAAACAGATAAGAGTGGCCATGGATAATATGTAGTGCTGCCAGTTCTTTACATTAGATGTGCAGTGTAAATAGGGCACAGTATATCAAGACACTCAAACTGCAATATGGAAGCAGAATATGTAATATTCTCATATGTTTACTTTAGCAGCATATTGTGCTCAGTAATGAATGCAATGGCTTGTAGTAATGATACTGCTTCTTGAATAGCTTCCTCAACAAAAGACGTTTTTTCCCCATTAGCAGCCAATTTCCTGTATATGAGCAGGCCTCTTTGCGCTGTCGCTTTAGGAGAAATGTCTAATGCTAATAAACTCCACTCTGCAAAGTACACCTCAGCTCGTGTATCAAGCTTGTCTGTTTTGTATGGTGATAATTGCCTTTACAGTATGTCCCATGTCTCCAGGATGAATCATCGCTTTCACCAGCACGTCTCGGATTCATGTTTACCTCGGAGATTGCATCAGAACACAGGAGCCCCTCCTCAAAGTTAGAACGCCGCTCCTCTCTGGGAAGAGGCTCGGGGGTATCAGATAGTGAGCCGTACCCAATCACATTTCATTTTGTGCCTTCCTCATCCAAACACGGCACCTTGTATTCAGGGATTTTTTTACGTGTCCAAATTTCACTTAGAAACTCGGAAGATGAAGCGCTGAGAAAATGTTATGGAAAAAATGCTTAGTCATATTGTTTGTGCATTTGCACGTGTGCATGCTTTTGCAGATGTGCGATGTTTGGATAATGATGCTAGAATGGTAACAGTTTATAAGATACAGCTCTCGAGATGTCGGGCATGTGCGGGCTGCACATAATAAATGTGGAAATAAAACCAACAGCATCTGTGATCTTCCCAGACTTCATTTTAGGGTGTATTGGGACCCTGTATAATAAAGGCAAGTTTAATTCGGGGTCTGTCAGAGCAGAGCTGAGGGATGAAAAAGGGTTCCTGACACCAGCTAAGCCCCTGAGAACTCCTGGCAGCAAAGGATTGCGGGCCAGGGAGTGGGATGCTGTGCATAGTCCCGATGATTATCCTGTTCCATGCGAGCTGCATGGCATGAGGGGCATGGAGTTTCTACCTCTCAATTAACATCATCACGCCTCAAGGGCGTTTACCAGTGCACGGCTCTGGTGTGGTGTGGAAGGGGATGGCTAGGGGTTGTCAAACTGATTTTTTTCCCCCCATAAAGCCATCATGCTGTGCCTGTGGCCGCCGCGTCGCGTAAGTCAATTAAAAATCAATTCATCAGCTCAAAGTCTTTGTGCCTGCTAATGGACTATGTGTGCTTGGATTGATAAGGCTCATCGTTGGTGTTGATGTTCATTTACCTCCATCACCATTATATTTCAACAAAAGCTGTATTTTTAATCCGGCAGATCTGGACCAGACAGAAAGCAATTTGTTCAGGGTTACAAGTTAATTAGGTTGCACCTCATGCTTTGTTCCCAAATGAAACTTTTTGGTAATTTCAAATATGTTTTTTGCTTTACGTTTGTGGGAGATTGTGAAGCATTAGCCCCTACTTAAAAAAAATAATAAAACTAAAAATGACAATTTGCAGTTTTATGGGGGTTAAGTGGTGGACTATTTCTTGACCAGTAACTTCCTAGAGTCTCCACTGTTTGTCTGGCAACTGGATGCCCCTATAAAACAGCAAGTTGTCATTGTTACACTTTGGTTTTGTACAGACAAGATTCAACGTGTTAAATGGTGCACTTTAGAGGTGCTGGTAGGTGGATTTTGTTACCTTGGAACAAAACCAAGCTAGCTGTTTCCACCTGTTTACAGTCTTTATGGATAGCTAAGTTGACCAGCTGCTGGCACTACCTTCATATTTAGCTTCATATTCTTCTCATCTTACTCCCTGGCAAAAAAGTATGTTTAGCAAAATTTCAAAACTATTTCTTTAAAGCGGCTATAATCGATATGTTATATAATAACCGTGTGTCAAATGCCAATGTGAAAACAGTGTGACCCTGTGAAAAGGATCGCTACAGAGAACTATCACCTGAAAATGCAGCTCCCCTTCACTGTGCTTTATAGTGAGTTTCAGTTCATTGTTTAGCTGTCCGGCCCATAACTTTTGGTCCATTCTCACCGCTCGCATAGCGACATTTTTCGGCTACAGCAGGCAGAGCAAAAGCTCTACCTGAGCACTACCTGCTCAGCATTAAACATCAGACAGGCACAGTTAGAGACTAGCTGGTAAGCATAGTGGAGCATTTAGCAGCTCAAGAGCCAGATATTTCCCTCAGGAGTTGGTAGAGACCAAAAACAGCGATAAAAGAGAGTGAATATTGGACTCACATTCAACAGGTGGACAGAAACATGAATACAAATAAATGATGATGTTGCTCTGGAACTGCTAGATGTGTATATAAGCAAAATGTTTGCTCACAAGTTTGCCATATAAACTTAAAAAGTGATATGTCAGTGTTGTGTTGACGCCTCGTTTCTGCTGCACCCACGTGGCCAGTTATTGCAAGTGTTATTCTTTTGTTTACCAGGACATTTTCAAAATTACTGTACATTTGCTAGTGTGCATCATCTTCCACAATGGATATGATTCTGAATCTTTTTCAATATCACTATTTCATCCTTATACATGCCTCCTCTTGCCTCCAGTGCAGTCCATCGTCCTCTGTCTGTGAACGCTTCCTCCTCCTTATCATGTCATATAGAATTATCTTCCTTTTATCCAATACATCCTTCTCTCCAGGCTGCCTATCTTTGCTCCATCTCGATCCATCAACTTCTATTTCTTCCTGCAGCTCTATGTTCAGCAGCTCCCTAGCCTCCAGCCCAAACCTCCTTTCCTGAGGTCAGGCCTGTGATGGACATGCTGGCCGATACTGACAGTGATCCACAGGCAGCCAGCGGTGGCCTCTGGACTGGATCAGCTCCTTTCAATTCCTGTGACAGTACCCAGGATCTTATCATTGTGAAAGAGAAGAGAAGACTCATTTTTGATCTGTCCCTGTACAGACGACGCAGACTTTGTGGGTGACAACACTGTCTCACCTGTAGAAAGGCAAATCAGCCTTTGACACCTACTGTCACCCACGCACACAAGTTGATCAAATGTGTCACCGCCACTCAGTCACACACATGCACAGATATACAGAGGCAAGAAAACATACACACATTGTCCCAAACGAACACCTGGCAGGTCTGAGTGACGGCAGCACACACTGAGCGAACACAGCAGACACAACTGAGTGACAGAGATGTAGCTTTTAATTGCAACATTGCAATTAAAAGCTACAATAATTGCCTACAAGAATTGAGTGAGGCTATTATGCTGTCAGGGGGTTGAAGGATTTAGGACAGCGGCATTGTAAAGGCTCCTACTTGACAATGTAAAATCAAATTTTTCACCTCTGCAGTAGTTACTAGAACTCCCTTGGCTTCCTTTCCCCTCCCTTTATGCATATTGGAAATAGATTAATTGTACTATGCACTCTGGCACCCCCCGTTTGCATTACCATCTTTAACAACTGTCTGTGGCATGTTTACAATGCCGCTCATTTGAAATCATGGCATCAGTTTTCCTCTTCTCCCTGCAACGCCGGTGGAGCTCAGAGCAGAGGACCTCTACCCCCTAGTGGCCAGGATGAGTAATGCAACTTAGATGTTACTGTAACAGTGTTGCCTCAATGGCAGGGAAAAGCTTGGTTGCGCACCACTGAATACTTTGACTCATATTCATATGAATGAAACGGTTTTCCGGAGTTCCCTTTTCAGCTTTATCAAACACATGCTGAGTAATGGTAATCTGAAATAGCAAAACATCCAAGAAAGCACCTTAATTGCAAAGAATATGTGAAATTGGGTTTGAGAGCTTAAGTCACTGGTGTGTAGTGAATCCATGCATGTGCTGGAGAGATTATGTATTGTGCATCCTGATCATACATATGCAAATGCTCTCTCATGATCCCAGAGCATTGAAAGAATTACAGCCAGCATCCGTCACACTGAAAGACTCTATACTGGCCCATATAATCACTCAGCTGAATTGAGGGCAAGTGGAAAAGAAAGGAAGTGTTTTTCTTTCTTTCCACGTCACCATTCAAAGACCAGAGAGAGAGCTCCAATGTACTGCTGCACAGATGCTGTTGAATCATTTTCAAAGACCTTTTCTTACCAAACACGCCCCCCCTCTGCACAGTGATCGGGTACAGCTTTTTGGTAAATATTTGATAGTGTGGCCTTGTGTCTTTGAGACATGGAGAACGTCCGCGAGGAGTTGTTTTTAGGTCAGCTCCAAGACCGCTCTTCTATTTCTCCCCCCTCCTTGCTCGCTCCCGGTGTAAACTGCATAGGACAGGATGTGCTAGGCGGAGGAGATTTGTTTGAAATTTGCCCCAATTCAGAGAAAAAGGCATCAAGCATGTGTGTGTAAGTGTGTCAAGAGATAACGGAGGAGGCCCCCTGCCTCTTGCCTTCCTCCCACAGGGCACACAACCGATTCAGGGCTTTCATCCGTGTTAAAACAATGTGCCACCTTCTGTGAGGGAGCAGGGAGGTGAAGATAACCCTCACTCGACTCGGGAAATTATGTTTGGATTTGGAAGGAAACATATGTGAATATGCTGCCCAAAGGTATAGTATGGCACCCTGTATTGAACCACAGTTATGCCATGTCAATTAGTTTGTATCCTATATTAATAAATGAGCCGTGCACCTATATTTACCTGCATTTTGAGGTTAATTTACAGGTGTATTACTTGCAATTAGCAGTTAATATATAGCTTTACATCATCATGAGGTTCAATTCCTAGATCAAATATTAAAAATGATTTCCATGTATGCATCAGAACATGTGCAAATGTATCCACATTTAGTCAAATTTATTGTTGATTGCATCTTTAAATCAAGCTGCAATTTACTTTGAAGGAGCAGAAATTCTTATAAGGTGACCATAAAAAAGCGTGTATTACATGGAGTGTTTGCTCAAAACCATCATCTCTACTTGATGACTTAACACTTGTTGACATTTTTATACAGCGATATTATCAGATTTGCGTTAATGGCACGCTCCTGCCCTACTAGTCACACTGCCCACAGACTTAAAAGTAATGGCGTGAGAGACTTTGTGTGTGTGTGTGTGTGTGTGTGTGTGTGTGTGTGTGTGTGTGTGTGTGTGTGTGTGTGTGGATTGGGGAACCAGTTGGCGCCATCAGTGCGGGGTCACCGCGGACCCAGTTAATGGGAAATAGTTATGTTAATTCAATGTAATTAAAATTAGAACCGCACTAGTCAAGTCTAAGGTATGGATAGGGTAAAAGGGATGTTAAATCAGATTATTACTGTGCCTCATTTGCATAACTGAATTCACCGTCATGCAGCATTTCTCTTCACACTCATATCTGGTTGCATCTCTGAATAAATCCAAACAAATAACCAAGCTGTGTTATTGGGCTCGGTTATAGCTGTGAGTTATTACATGGAGACCCACCTCCCCTCAGAGTTTCCAAAGTAAACTCACACTTCTTTCCCTGTACAGCTTCCTCCATCATCCAGAGTATCCCCTGATAATGTGCGGCATTGTCTCCATTGACTAAAACCACAAGGAGACCATCAAAGCTGCAACACATTGACTAGAAATCAATGCAGGCAGAAGCAGAGATGTGAGCAAAGCGTTAGTCGCTGCCATTGCAGCAGACGACGTGTCAAATCTGCACTCAAATTTACCTCCTAGTCAGGATTAGCCTAATAGCTCGTGTGTGTGAGAGCCAAGCTGTGGACCTTTCGTTTTAACGCTGTTATTGCTGAGTCTCTGTCATCTGATTAGGAGGCTTAACTCCTTCACTCTGCTTCGCTGAGCCTGCGTGGGTGTAATGTACAGTCAGTGTGGAGATGACAGCGAGACTTTTTTAATTTCTTCTATTTCAATATCATGCATTCATGCTTCTCCACCCCACATGGGATTACCAGATGCGTGCACATATTATCTTGCAGTTTGTACTGTAACTATGAATGTATTTCTAATTATAATAATTCCTCATTTCTAACTAAACATTTGTTTGGCATTTTTGCCTTTATTGGACAGAGAGACAGACAGGGGACAACATGTGATGAAGGTCAAAGGTTTTTTTAAACATTTCCACACTGTTCGCCAGTTGGCTTGTTGATTCACAGGGATGCTCCATGACATATAGATCTCCAAATAAACTCAGCAGGGTTGAATGGTACTCATATACCATACCTTTAAAAACGCATTGTAAACACAGAAATACAGACAAAGGATTTGTATTTAGTTATTTTATTAATAGAATGATGTATTGTCAACACATTTTTACTTTTACCATTGGGGGGGTGGGGGGCACACATGACCAGGAGAAAGAAAAACTTAAGTTGAATGAATTTGATCTTTTTGGGAACAGTAAACAAACAAGCGCGCTATGATGCTGGCAAGGCTATGATATATTCAGAAAACAAAAGTACAAGATGGTCAAATCTTTGGTTTGGTGACGCTCATGGAGCAAACATGTCACTCATAAATCTTGCTCTCAAGTTCACTGTCAGTACAGCAGGAGAGGCATCTTTTGTTTTGTATCTAAAACCTCGGGCAGTTTAGGCAAGGTTTCGCCTGTGTTTTTTATTTGCTCAACAGAAACTAATGAAAAACTAATTTAAACTGTGCAATTTTTTTGACAGCTGATAAAAATTCAATCAATTCACGTAGAGCTACTAAACGGCAACATTACAGAAAAGGTTTGTAAATACTGGACTAGACTCTTAGACTAGATTAGTCTATAGAACTAATTAGAGTTTTGCCAACAAAAATGAAGGACTGTATTGGACTATACGTCCTCATAACCATCCCTGCTTAGGTATCATACAAAGTTCACTGTCAAGGACTTGTATAGTATTTTTGTCACATACATATGTTTCAGAAAAGGTGTACCTCAAGTCCAGACGTAATTTTGCCTTGACTCATCCTTTATAGGGTTGTTAAACATTAACTCCATCTACACCCTAATCTATTTTAGTAAATTAATTTCAAGCATAATTTTTAAAAATCATTAAAAACAAGAAGGAAAAGACCCAGATCTCATCAGAGGTTCCCCAAAAGAATATTCTGATAGTGTGCTTTGATTTAAATGCCGTTTTTAGATTTCTTGAAGTGAAGAAAGTAGCATATTTGTATCTGATTGCTGTCACAGATTTGATGTCAGTGCATCTAAATCCATAAAGTGGCTTAATAGCCTTCTGAAGAGTCAGACCATTTCAGTTTCCTTTGAACTCCCAAACACCTGCAGCATAAATGATATGAAGTGATGGTTAGTGTGTATGTATGGTTTCATGCGTCCTTACAGGCTTCCACTTCAGTCGATACAGATCCCAATGATCTATAAGCGAGAAGAGTGAGCACAGATACTGTACAGTTCAACAACCGTGTTTGTCCAAAATCAAGCCTATGTGCATGTATTCCAAGTGTACCCAAGCTTTTTTCTAATAAGCCACATTTCAGCAAAACCTCTACAGAGTCAGCCAATAAAGTTTAACAGCATGGAGTAGGTTACCAGCAAGAACATTCTAAACAAAATAACTTTCAAAACATAAAAATTTATTTTGGATTTAATTCAAAAAAAATTGTTCTTCAAGGAAGTTTAATTTTAGGAGCCTAGTGTCTTTATTTGGGTGCAGTATGTGTGTCTGTGTGGAAAGTGTGAGTTTTTGTGTGTGCGTGTGTGATTTGGCATGTGTTTGGGGACGGTCTACAGGGGCCTGTTCAGCTCATGCAGAACAGCGCTGTGGGACAGTATCAGGTTACCTCACATCACGGTGCGCAGACAGCTGCGGAACAGTTATTTTTGATCGCGGGAAAAAGCATCGTTGAGATTTCTAGCTCAGCAAATCTTTTGTGTTGTGCACAGTATGTATCGGTGAGTGTGTGTATGTGTGTAATGGTGTAAATGTGTGCATAGGCGCGAGCGTCTTCGAAAGCTCATCGGATTTTGTGTGCCGTATTTGTAGGGGAACATCGTGTCCCCATCCTCTCTATCTGTTTGTGCTCAGACAGCAAGGTCGGCCTGACACAGACAGACGGGCAGAAAGCTCTGGGTGCAGCTTTTCCTCCACCCAAGGCTGCACACACCTTCAGCAGCTGCCCGTACCCCACAGTGACCTAATATCCACCTGTGATTAACCTCGCATTACCGAACCCAACGTGTTATTGTCTGGAATTCCGAGCCTTTAGGCTACACTGACTCACAGTGTAGCCTCATAAAACGCACCATTAAACAATTATGAGGCTTTATGACTACACCACCTGATCATAAGCACACCCACAGCCAGTGTTGTCTTTGGAGGTGCGCAAAAGGGGGGTAGGTGTCATTGGGGATGTGGTGAGGGCCGATTACCATGCCAAAATTATTGACCCTTAATCTCTCTGGTTCCCAGAAATGTTTTTATGTAACAGCGAGACGCTGATGGAGTTGGATATTGTCCAAATAGAACAGCTTGCGTAGTTAGTAGTACATGTCATCATGAGTCATACACAAAGAAACGTGCTTGATTTCAAAATCTGTGCAGGGTTGAAAGAAAACGGTGCTATAACTGTCAGGGAGACCAGTGGTTGTGCAGGTGACAAATATGAGAGGTGCCGCAAAGCCTGAGTGGCATTCACATTATTGTAGGAAAACATCTTTTGTACATGTCCCTTTTGTCAATTTGCATTTGGCTTATTTTTGTCCCCTTCTGGCAATGATCCCACACTGATGTATGCAGTCTGCAGTTTCCGAAAGTTCAAATGTTTTTGAACGTTGACTCAGAGCTGAGCTGACCTTTGTGAGTCTAGGTCAATTGCTGAAAGGTATTGCTTGTGCTGCAATTAAAGATGTGCTGCGATAAATGAAAATGGTGTGTTTCTCAAAAATAACTACAATAAAAAGTCAATATCATATTGAAACCAAACTAAAAGTGAAAGCCCTCATGTGCAGGTTCCACGTTTTAGCAAGGTTAGCTTGCTACCATATGACATTTAGATTAACACATCTGACCTGACACTTGATCAAAATGATGTTAAATAGTGAAATGGAAAGATTTGAAATCACAGTTTGCAAAAATAACACAAATACCTCAAATTACCAATATTTCGCATGTTACGTTAGCTAAAATGACGAAATAACGTTGGTTAGGTTAGCATGACTGGATATTTGCCACTCGTTCTAAAACTGTATGAAACAAAGTAATTAAGTTGAATATATGTTTAGCCATTGGTATATATATTTACTAGCTAAGACATTCCTCTAGTTTTTATTGTGCAAGCCGATCACTAGTTTGAAACTAGTTATCTTCTTTTGACTAAGAACTTAGTAAACTAAAACTTGGTTAACTTACTTTACAAGCAAAGTTAGTAATTTTACGAATAGCTGGTGCAATCGAATCCAGATGGTGACATGTAATAATACTCACAAATAGCTAATTAAATTACCAGCTACTGTATTTGCATTTTGGTATTTTGCAAGTACAGATCAGCATCTGACAATAAATCAATCACCCAAACATGTAATCTTTATTTTTTCTCTGTAGTCGATTTCACAGTTTAACACTTCTCCGAAACAGAACGGCCTCTCAAAAGTAAGTTAAGGGGAAATAAAGTGTTATTAAACTAAATACAATTATTCTTTGAGGGTTTTGTTTTTATGTTTCAAGTGGTTTTGTAATAATCAAAGATGAATATAATTTGATATTGTTCAGAGTTAATTGTCTAGTGTGTACCGCTTGCAATGAGAATGCATTGCTGAATGATGCTGAATACAAATAGGCCAAATTGTCTTGATACTTGCCTGATTGCTTTTATGTGTGGGTATTTTGCGTGTGCATGTGGCTGCTGTTAACAGCAACTCGCTCAGTCGTCCTGGAGGTCACAGCTCATATCTTCCCACATATTTTAAGCGAGAAATTCTCCCAATAAAGCTGCATTTTATTGGTGTCAGATAGTTTGCCTGTAAAATGGTGCATTGACTTCATTCCCCTCCTGTCCTTCTGATTCGTATTCATTTGCAACCTGAGATACTTGTGTGTGTGTGTTTGTGTGTCTGTCGGTATTTGTGCGAAAAAGAGAAAAATGAGCTCCTGCCAAGAGGCTCTGTGTAATTTATTGTAACCTTCTAACAAGATGGCCACATCCTGGTCCGTGACATTGTGACATACAGTACGCAGCTTGTGTGTGTGTGTGTGGTTGTGTGTTTCAGCTCAGGGGAACTAATAAGGCCACTAGAACCAGCCGAACGATGTGTCACAATGAAGGTCACAAGTTCAATCCCTGCGTGTAATGTCACACTGGTAACATTAAGGCAGACGGCCTCTTTACTCAGCTGCCTCGTGCCGGTCTTTGGTACAGCAGACACCGTAGCTGAAACACTATTATGTTCCCTAAGCCTCAATTACAGCATGAAATCTTATCTCCTACGAGTTAATGTTCTCCTTCAAAACATCTGAAGGGCAATCGGCCACACAAGTAGGAAAGACGGAGAGGAAATCAAAGAGCAGGGAAGTCATAGGATCTTTTTGAAAACTTTTTTTGTAGCATACACATGATTTCATCCAAGGACCCTATTAACCCGCAGGATGAACTTTCGTCCCCCTCTCAGGTACCCTCATCTGTGCGTGTGATGAGGGAGACGGGGTCAGCTGTTTTTAAGCCCTAGCTGAGACCGCGAGGACCATGTCGATCTGGTCCCTGGAGATCTGGCTGTAATAGCATTTTCTGTAGAAATCATAGGACAAGATACAGCCGGGGCCAGGGTCGGCGGGTATGAGAGGAGACCACTATGGCCGTGGGCCTCTAACACAATTACATCCTGAGAATCAGTGCTGCCTCAGCCAACGGCTCCTTCAATCAGTGTGATGTATTTTAAATCAGAGCTGCTCGTAACCATTTATGGTTCGAACATGTAACGATGTTGACTGCCTTCTCTGAGCATTTGTGAGGATCAATGCTATGTTATATAGGTGCTAATGAAAAAAAGATCATTGCATTGCACAGTAACATTATGTTTACATATTTGATTGTTAATTTTACATTATTAACTATTATTAATGAACTATTACAGCCTTTGTGTTCCCACAACTTTTATCAGTAATCAAAACACACAATCTTATATTACATAATCAACTCTCATGATCTTGTAATACCTGCCATATGGTACGACATGCCACAGCTGTGAATGTAGGCCAGCCAATTGCTTAGCGCACTGTGTTGCTTCCCTCCATCAGGAAATCTAAACAAGGGCAACCTGTCTGAGGGGTGATTGTCTGCCTGTCACGCTGCCGTGCATCTCAATCAGTCATCTCCTTAATAATGTCCTTGTTATCGATCACAGTTGGGAAATGATTCACTTGCTCCCGACGTGTTTGTTTGTTGTCCTCCGCCTTGACACGGGGCATACGAGAACAATTATTGGTCGTAATTTGTTATTTTTGCTCCTGGTGATGCCTCTTTTGTTATCCGGGTTGTCCAGGCAATTTAATCCCCAAGCACCTTGAATTAAGTGAGTTGTTTTAGTGATTTTCTTTTGCCTGTCTGTGTTTTAATTGGTATTTTTACTGTCCATTGCTAATAATAGCCTGAAGTTATTTCTTATTTTTGAAAAATAAGATGAAACTTTATTGGTCCTCAAGAGGAAGCAGCAAAAGTAACCAAATTTAGCAAGAAATAAAGTAAAATGGGGGTGTGTATGCACGAATATACAGCCATGCTAGCAGCGTTGTTAGGCTGTATTTAGTCACAGCAGTGCTTTGAGCTAAATGCTAATTTCAGCATGCTAACATGCTTATGTTTAGCAGGTAAAATGTTCACCATTTTAGTTTAGCATGCAAACATTTGCTACAGTAATGAGACATGAATTCAAAGTACAACTGATGTTAATGAGAATGGCATTAGTTTTGCAGGTATTATTATACTGTATAGGTTAAGTATTGGACCAACTAAAACTTTGAGCTGATGATGGCACTAAAAGAAACGTTAGGGATCACCATAGCTATTACAATTCATCCTGAAGGGACCAAATTTAAGATAAATAATCCTAAAAAATAATCATGTGAAACAAATGTTTTGTTTTTAGTCTTTTAAAATAGACTGAGCATGAAAATGTGTTCTTGACCTTAAAAATCTCAATGTCCAGAGCTGGGATATGGTTGTAGTATCTGTATTAATATTTATGTCAAAACAATATTGAATTGCTAATAAATGAGCTATTGAATGAAGGACATTTTCCATTAAACAGAAGTAATGACAGCCTGAAAAGTGACGTGATGACCGTAACCAACACAACCTCACACCACTGACTAAACTATGTTTTGTTTTCACTTGACCCTTTAGAACCATTCGTTTGGTGTACAGGAACTTTTCCAGTTTGAAGAGCTGTCTAGAGAAGTCCGTAACGATGGAAGTGCATGGAGCTGCTTCGTGTGTGTGTGTGTGTGTGTGTGTGTGTGTGCGCGTGTGCGTGTGTGTGTGTGTGTGTGTGTGTGCATCCCCTGCCTGCAGGTCTGGCAATAGGCTCTGAAACACTGCCAGCTGTTTAGAGGTTTGGGGGATAAAAAGGTCCTTACAGCAACTTAAGTCCAGGGGCATTTTTGCTTGCAATTATCTGCAATGTTTTGACAGTTCCATGCTGTGAGAAAAATAAAAAAATATTACCACTCCAATTGAGATGAGTGTTTGGAGTGCCTTATCCGTTCATATCTAAATAACCTATCTGTACTGGGTTACATCCCTACAGGCTATCTCTGAAGGGTAATCCACTCAGCAGCCTCTGGTATCATGACTCTAATGGAGGCTTGTGCATTGGAATCTAAGTGTCAAACACAGCGTCCTGAATGAATAGCGTTCACTCTCTCCACTATGCACTATAAACTTAACACATGGTTAATAGACGTGGCAAGCTGCTAAAAAGGGCCAAAGCCTCACTGGAAGTCAGGATTCCAGAGGCAGTGATGAAGGAGAGCGTAAGTGCTGTCAACCTTGCTGCTCGGGGGCTGCAGGTACAGAACAGCCACGCCGTAAGTACACGCAAAAGATCAAGATGTCCTGCATTTGATAAAAGTGTCTGCCTTTGCAAATTACACAAAAAACATCACATATGATTGCATGAAATAAAATGTACCCTATTAAAGGCACTTTTTATTAGCCTGCCTTTGTTATACATACAGTACCTTCCTGACTGGATGGAGTTGCTCAGTTGTCGTGGAAATGGTTACCATCTCCTTTTAAATTCTGCTGAGAACGCCGTGATGATATGTTTGCTCAACCATGCAATGCCATTTGAAACCTGCCTTCTTTCCCTAGTTTTAATTATCTAAAACTATTGGGGTCTGGTCTATGTGATCACTAGGTCCTCTGCACATTCTGTAGGTGTTTTTCATGGACCTTTGCTGATTGGTCGAAAGTAAAATCTAAACAATACAGTATCTTAAAGATTCTATAGTCGATATTTTTTGTTAACTATGAAACAAATTATTACTTGTATGTAAAAGATTCGCTCGTAGTGACGAACCCACAAAGAATTATCACCCGACTCTGCAGTTCCCCTCAGGCCTACAGTGCGTTTCATTGTCTTTCAGCTCATTGTTTTGGTTTAACCACTCACAGCTTTACAGTTTTGATTCACTCTCACCACTCTCATCAGCCTTGACCCAGCAGCAGCAGCAGGCAGCTGTTTTCTAGAAAGAAAGCTTTGATAAACCCGTTGTACGTTGGCTGCCCAGCATCAAACAGTAGAAAAACTAAGCTGGCTGGTGAACATAGTGGAGCATTACGCAGCTAAAGTAATTAGCTCTTTTGATCAGAGGTTGGTGGAGACCAAAAGAAGAGTGAATATTAGAATTACTTTTGCCCCATGGCCGAAAACACAACTCCAGTTGAATGCTAATGTTGCTCCATATATGCTGGATTTGTAAATAAGCAACTGGTTGTTAACAAGTTCGCCTTAAAAGGCGGTAAAGTCAGTGTTGTGTTTACAGCTTGTTTCAGGAAGGTGCCATATGTTTCATTCAAGTTCATTTGGATCAGAATGTTATTTCACCACATATTTTTGGAACTACGAAAGAAGTCATAAAATTAATACAAATAAAAGTGAACAGCTAATATGTATGCTTGCAGCAAAACCAAAGGCACATACTGTACATGTCGTTGTCCCGCTCATACTGGAGACTCATACTGCAGGCAATTGGATTCTCGTGGCAGTCTATCTTGTGTCATTGTTGGCCTGTTGTGGTTTCTGTATTGTTCCTAGTAGAATACTGCATTTGTTTTTGTGATTTGTCATCGCTGTCACTCAGCTGTCAAACATTATTTCACACTACCAAGAGCCATGGACAGACTCTGAATAGCCTCATCGCAGGTCTCTGGATGTATTGTGCCTCAATTCACATGTCCTGATGTCCAGAATGGTTTATAATAGGCTCATATGTGGATCACTTCTGTCTATAATATCAAACCCTTTCTTGCTGCAGCTGTTCCCAGGTGTTTCTCAGATACACAACACCTCTCGCTCTGCTGTATACTTTTCTTTCTAAAAATCCACTTTAAAAGACATCCGGCTTCCTGTCTAGTTGGCGGCTGAGTGAAATTTTAAAGCCGATGCTTTTACATGCCATTTGATGATGAATCAGTCCTTTTCTTTCTTTTTCTTACCCCTTTTTCCCCTTTCCCTTCAGCACTCCGTAGTGGTTTAGAGAAGCCTGAGTCTGTTCTCTTCACTGGAGCTCTGTAAGGATTTGCACTGAAAGATTGACACAGTGGATGATGAGCGCTACGATATTGAGGTGAAGGTGGCCAAGAATGAGAAAGAGGTACTAGTCTTTGTAATGGAAATGAACACAAGTTTAACTCTGTGTCAGATTTTTTTATGGAAACTAACTGCTCTTATACTTTACCTGAGATAACCTCCAGCCCTTTTAAGATCAAATGCTGCACTCTCATCCTAATCCTCCATCCAAGATTATATCTATTTACATCTCTGACAACACCAAAGTGAAATTATGATCTCGAATGCACTGCCTGAACTCACAGGGAATTGCAGAGATTGGTATGAAAAGCCATGCATCATGTCAGATTGTATTCTGCAGACTTTGTGATCTGCTCTAATCCACAAAGGATACAGAATAAAAGACATTCTGTATTCATGCTATATTTGCCTGCAACACATCCACACCAGACTTGAAGATTGCAGAGAGAAAAATAAACCATGCTTATTTTCTGTTGCTGGCCCTCAGATCCAGTTCGTGACTTTAGGAGGTGTTGGAACAGAGAAGTTCATACGAGGCCAAACCTGAAGCGAGTGAAGCCGTCTGGAGACCAAATCGAAACGCCATGAAGGCGGAGGAAGTAAGGCCAGAGGCAGTGGCTTACTCTGCTTTTTTTTCTCATGGAAGCGTATTTTTTTAGATTTGAGGGGAAGGTTCATTGCTTGGCATTTTACAGATGCAGTTAAGTACATTATCTGAAAGTATTTCTCTCTAGAAACAAAAACAAAAACAAATCTAAATAGCTGTTACATCTTCCATCACATTCAGCAACCCGTTTCATTTTCATGCCCGGTCACTGGACAATTTGAAGGGTGTCATGATGTGCAGAATAGACGTCCTTGTAAACTCATACCTCCTCATTCACAGTCTCTCATTTTGAATACTCCACATGAAATCCATTTTTTCACATCTCATGCAGCTATGTCATCCCTGTTCCACGTTTAAGGCCTGTTAATGAATACAGGATTTTTTTTAAATGAAATTACCATCTTCTGCAAACAAACATGCTTACTGTAAGACATATTTTGTGAAAACAAATGGTTAACCTAAATTATTTGAAGAGGTCATAAACTCCAGCAACAGTTGTAGTATAACGAACAATTTTCTTGTTAAATGTACAGTTAATAGTTGGTCAGCGTAACTAAAAACAGAGCTCTTAAAAACACTCAGCATATAAGTCTTCGCTGGAGTTTAATGATGCCTGATCTTGGAAATTACATTTCAATTTATGTGCATTGGAGGAGCCTTGTCTGAGATCCCGAGACTAAATTAGTTATATTGTATGTGGGTCAAGATTGGCACAAGTTTATACAATCAGTAATTCTCCCTCTCTTCTCAATAACATACAATAGCTACCCTACAATAATAATTTAGAATTGTATGTATATTTTATGTATATATATATATATATATATATATATATATATGCAGGCTGCCGGCTCCTACTGTGGCTTGTGACTAGCACACCTCCAACACATCAACAAGGTAAACAACTTTACCATGCTGTGCAGTGCAGTTGAAAAACACTTGGCATGCCTCGACTGCACATGCCCGTTCACGTCATGGCTCGGCGCTACTACCTCCCCTATTATGAAAAACCCTATAAGTCCCTAGAATGACACAGTCTGTTAGTTGTACCGACGATGGTGCTATGACCAAAACAGTTGCACATGACATAAATTGGTTGTTTTTGCATCTAAGTAGCTTCTTCTACTTTTTTTGAGATTTTTTTGTTTAAATACAGCTGTGTGATCAAAGCATGCTCATACACCATTTATGGAATTGCCCTTAAAACCCAAGAGTTTTGTAATTGGCTGCTAGGACATTCCATTTGTGCCATGTCTATATGTTTCTGGTGATCCTTCACCTGTAGGTGACCTCTCCCTGCTCTTGGTAGACTGGACACACATGACTATCACACTGAGAGGGAATATTACAGTTAAAGAGTAGAAAACTACACACAGTATGGAGATTCTTGACACACAGTCAAGAACCTCTTAATAATACTTAGGTGGAGAAATGAAATTTAAAGTGGTCAGATACTTCAGTCACATTAAAGGCCCTTGAGACCTGGCCCACTCAGGTAGCAGCTCACAGGACATGTGTATGGCAGTGTAACTACAGTGAGTATGATACATGAGTGCTCTGGGACTCTCTCTGCTGTTATAGCCTTTTTTCCCTCTGATATTGTTTGTTTGTTTTTCTTGTTACCCGTTAAAAGACTATTTAAGAAAAAAATATTATATATATATATAAAATAGATCTTCTTCAAAACATATTTATGAAATAAATACTTATTTTTATGTAAGTACCTAAAGTTTCTGTATTACACCACTGCAAAATATGTCGCGTTTTCGAAGAAAAGACATCATCATCAAAGATCTTTAGAGTGACACGTTGGCACATGAATGTGCAGATTATTATTACATAGGATTACATCTACTTTACATTCTGAACTGTTGGTGGCGGTATAGGTCAGGATGCTGACACCATAACAAATTAAGGCTCTGTCTCTAACTTTATTGTAATCTCCACCAGGGGCTGTCCAAGCATCACCCTCCATTCATCCGTTCATGCTTTACTGATGCATGAAAATGGGTTGCTGGAATGACAGTAAAGTGGCAAGGAGATCACACTTCAGCCCACTGGGTAATTAAAGTGAACTGGTCCAAAGATACTATACAGTGTGTGTGTGTGTGTGTGTGATAATTAAGCTAATATTAGAGGGATCAGTACTCACTTTGTAGATTACAATCTTATTGAAAACAACTTACAATAAGTGAGCAGGTAGAGTTTCCGTGGATTGTTGAAAACTGCATGTTGTGATTGCAGGTGGCAGATCTACATGTCCACATGTGCAGTATATATAAAATACACATATGAAAAAAATACCCTTTCCTGATCTCCCATACTCTTCCTCATGTCATTTAGCTTTTTTTTATGCTGAACAGATGGCCTTGTTGTGATTGGACGCAGATGGCGTTTCCGTGGTAATATCAAACATCCCACACAATGTTATATTTGCCCCAGCTTTGACTCCAAAGCAGGAATTATTTCAAAGCTTTATTGTCTGCTGCTGTCTTATATGTGTGTCAGTGCAGCTTTGACTGAAGCAAGTAATAAAACAAGCCACAAGAGCCCCCATATGGATTACTGTACAGTCAAATGGCTCAACACGAAGTGTCTTTGATAGGCTTTGAATCACCTCTCATGTATGAACCAAAGTCTTGGCGGTGAGATCCATCTAGATACAGATATTTATCTTTTATGTTTGTTGATGTGGCGGCGCTGGGATTCAGAGGAACCTTGCGGAGGTGTCATGGGAGTGATTCAGTTAAACATCTGTGATGGGAGGTGCCCACTTAATAACTTCAGCGACATCCACTCTCTCTTACTCACCCCTTTTCCTTAACTCTGTATCACAGCCAGGTTTCTCCATACGCACTTTTGTTCTTTCTTCACATGGGATACTTATATTACACCCTGTGTTTTAAATGGTAAGAAAATGGTGATGTTTTCTGGCAGAATGCCAGTTGCATTCACTGCTTTTATAAAAAGAAAATACTTTCAGAATTGAATATTCCTCACATAATGATAAATAAACACTCAAGTGATGACTTTTAATGAAACGGTAGTCAAATATGCCACTGACAATGTGGCAAAGATCCATATATGAACATTAGGTGGATGCCAGTGGTGCATTTTTTGGCCTGATAGATTTTGGCAATGGTTGCTACCTGGTGAGAGAAGTTACCAGATGGACTGAAAGAGACATCCCAGCTCTGTCAGTTCATCTGTAAGAAAATGTGTTGTTTTTTTTTACAAGTGATTCCTTTGTACACTTGGTGTGTTTGAAAAGCTCTCACACCTGACAGTGGGTTTAGGTTATGGATGTTTAAGAAAGCAGAACACCAGAAGCTAGAAAACCTTTTGTATCTTAAAAAAAAGAGTTGAATTGGATTTTTTTCTAAAGTAATGTTGGATGGATGTTAAAACATTTCTCTTCATAAAGTGTGCACCTTTATGTTTTACACCACCTCATGGGAATTCAGTTCAGAGCTACTTTTACGGCATGAAACACAACATGAAAGCATTTTTACCTTTAAACCACATTCTTCACATAAATGTATCAAGCCAAATTATTTGACAAACTCACACGTTCCCCTGGCTGGATTCAACATTTTGTAAAAGTCAACAAACGAGGGATTCCATGATTGCTTTGGTTAGACTTATACCTGGTGTGACGGAGTCCCCCAGGGACCCATCCCGGGGCCCCTGAAAATGTGGAAGCGTTAGAACTTGAGCCACAGTACTGTCATCAAGGAAGTATCTATGCTTGTAGCCTTTTCATGGGTGTGGCACTTATGTCATCTTCATGGCACACAATCTATGCGTCTTAATGACCTTATCCACACTTTAATATGACCGGTGTTGCAATGTTTCATATCTTTGACTTACTCAGACCAGGATCTTATGGAGAAAGATGGTGCCACAGATGGACACATCAATTTGATATTCTCATGATAATCCTTTTGTTTGTCCATGGAATGTGGCAGACCAGTAGTCAGTATTAAGTCAAACATGAACCATGCACCAGGGAATAATCCAGATGTTGACAGTACACAGTAGAGAGATACAGGAAGGAACGGGGGAGAGATCAAAATGATAAAAGTCCTCGACTTTACCCAGGATGAGGAGGTATTTGGTATGGAAACTGACCACCTGAGACAGCAAGCCATCCTAGATACCAATCATCCATCAAACATACACAACGAGAGAAAGGCTACAGTATGTGTTAATACATTTTAAGCTGATGTCTGACATTTATGACATTACCTTACAGTGCTTTACAGAGAGATCCTGATTATAGTTTAAGCTGCAGTGTCCCTAAATGTCCTGGTTTTTTATTGTTGTTAAGGAAACCTATATTTTATTAAGCTATGCTAATGCTGTTGCAGAATCACATATGGGACTTTCATCATAAACTATAACACTCTTCCACAACTGAAAACAACTTTGAAGGCAAATCCCATCCTCACCTCTAATTCCATGCGAAATGGCAACATAGTCTTTCATCTGAGTTAAAGCAACATGATGAAATGGGAAAATGTCAAAGGTTTGTTAAAAGCAATGTGGTGTTAAAACCTTTATAATTGGTTCTGAGGTGTTTCATCTGATGTAACATTTTGAAGGTATATATGTCAAGTAGATTTGGCAGTACGAATCTCTTTGGTCTGGGGCTCCAAAGAAATGTGCATCCTTGATAGCAGCTGAAAACAGCTCACAGAAAGCAAAACAGCCAAGAGCTACAAAGTTTTCTCCATGTTTTGTTGGCCATAGACAATTATCCACATGTACAGTGCTACCCTTTTCTTGCAATAATATGGTTAAGACTTATGTGGTGATATGTTCATTCTGTTGGAGAAAGGCTCTTTTTTTTCAATCAAAAACACTCCTGCAAAGCCACAGTGCTGGGGAGGCTGAGTGTAAACTGAAGTGTGTATAAGGGCATTATACTAACTATAAACATGCCCCAGCCAGAGCATCATTTTTGGGAATCAAATTATGCCATGAAGTGATTTTGCATCAGGATAATGCGGGTTTTGGTGCCAAGATGTTGTGTAAAAACTGGAAAGCGAGTCTGAAAGAAACCTGCAAGATGAAGCATGACAGGTTTATCTTGAAATACATCAGTTTTCAAAGGAATGAAGATAAACGCATTTTCAGATTTGTTGAGAAGGACGGCCCTCTAACTCCCCCTCCACTCTGTCTCTCCTCGTGCACATTGTCTCTCATTCTGTCACACACACATACAGCAGGCACACGCAAACCACACACTTACACAAAATAGCATTTGCACATGCACACAATCAACAGACCGCACTTATTTTGCTTTATCTTAAAAAAACACATGCAAAAGAGCCGCAGCGCATATGGTGCTCATTTCTGCACCAGTGGCCTAATGCTCTTAAGTTCATCCTTTGTTCTGAGCATCATTGTTTTAAAGGGGAATACAAAGCGGGGCAGTGTCTCCATGCTGCTGTTTCATAGTAGAAAGTAGAACACTGCGGCTATTGTATTTGTCACCTCCTAACTTCCTGCATCCTTAGTGAAATTGCTGACGGACAAAAGGTCACACATAGCAGGGCTGCATTTGGTGGAGAGAACCAAACATGACAACACACTTTTATCTGTTGCACTTTTTAAAGCACTTTGTGATTTTATCTGTGATATGTGCTATATAAATAAAGTGTACTTACTTACTGACTTACTTTATCAATATCCGAATGTAAACGAATTAATGCTGAAAGTAAAGTCCATATAGCTACCATTCAGGAAACTGAGGTCATGTACTGTCATTTTTCTTGGAAATTGGGGGGTTTCGCAACCATTAAAAACCTACAGTGGTGACTATAATAAAGGCGGATTGCAGTATTTTTAGATTTTAATTTGACTATAAATATTACCATTACTCTCAAGTCTCAGAGCTAGCATCCGATTTTCCAGAATATGAAGACCTGGCGATGGAAAAACCCAATAGCTAGTTTAACAATATTTACAGCTGTGCTGAAGGTATTTCCAGAATCTTTAAAGATTCTTCTTACCATTTGGATGAAAAAAATATTCTGTCTGTTACACAATTAAAAAAGATTTGTAACCTGTTTTTCATGCTGCAACTGCATTTTCTATCCAAATAGCAGGAAATGACATACGTCCGTCCTCTTTTTAGCCACACTAACATGTCCAAACAACTATTGAATGATTTGCCTTGAATCGACATTTTATGTCCCACTCAGGATGAATTTTCAACATCACCATGAGGTCAAAATTTGAACTCCAATACTCTGGTTCATGACCAAATTCCTGCAAAACTAATCACAAAGTAATATCAATATATAACTGATAATGTTTTGGTTGCCTTATCATCCAATAGACTGATTTTTTATTTTTTTATCCAGATGATTCTAAAAGTCTTTGAGGATTCTGGTAATACCTTCACAACAGCTGCAAGTGTTTTAAATGACCTTCTGGGTTTTTCAAAGATCCGTGTATCTAGTTATTTCTGGGATGCTGGCTCTGTAATTCATGAGAGACAAAAACTGCTGATCTAATGTAAACGTTTTCACTTCACTTCTTCCAAATGATAAAGAATGGATATTTGGTGGTTATTTGCCTAATGACGATCACTTTTAAGTTACCACCACATTAACATGGGAGCTTTTAGGCCTGCTGGCCTGCCTGAGAGCAAACAGCCCTCCTTTTGGTCCAAGATTAACATTTCATGTGATCGCTCTTGACAGATGATTTTCTTTCAGAGGCCCCCCGAAGGATAACCAAAAAGGGTACTTTCTGCCTGAAGTCACTTTCGTTATTAGAAGCCTTGTACAAGTTGTTCGCAGAGTTGACACTTTTCATTTCGACTCAGGCAGGCTTTGTAAATGCTTTGTGGGTGCAGTCGGAGCAGTAGTTAGGCGTTTTAAGAGCAGACAGGAGCGGACAATTCAGCCAAGAGTAGATGTGCGATTATGTCTTGAAGGGAGGGGCTTGAACGGGTGTTCAGTTTGGGTTTATCATTGAGTGTAGTGGAGGACCGACTGCAGACCGGCTCCCTCTCTTCTCGTACTCATACTCGACTCTACAGCTCTGCTTTGTCCCCTTAAGATCCACAGGTAAGCGCAAAAACTTTGAGCATCCTGTATACCGAACTCTTACCGTCTCATAGACGTCGTCAGGAAGACATTTCATGACGCACTGATCCTTTAGCGAATCAAAAATACGATGCATTATTTGTGATGGGAGATGATCACATTATGGGTCTCTGTGCGCATGGGCTGCTGCTGATACTTTTCAGGACATCTTGGCTGCAAGCCGCTCCCTCTTTGGGCGCTTTTCACGCCAACAGTTCACTAAGGGCAAAGTAAAACTCATGATTGCGAGCTGTAAGGAAGGTCACTATGATTCGAGCAGTGACGCTGTCATGTAAATGTTTGTTAACCGCGGGACAACACAAAGAGAAGCGCTTGTCCACTCTTGCGCGGCGCGCTCAGTCCTTAGGGGCGGAGAGGGGGGGCGGGGGGCCAGCCAAGTTTCTCATCGCCTCAGCAGCAGACATGGCTGGGACTTACGCTGCAAATATGTTTAACGTCGACATCACATATTTTTGGCTGTTAATAATATTCATAGCTACCTCCAAGCCCTAAAGGAAAGCTGTGTTCTTGACCCATAATGGCAGAATGTGGCTAAACCTGATGAAATGTGGCATGTGGAAGGTGTAGCTACAAGGTTGGCTATAGGCAGGCATTGTGCCCCCTATGGCTACCAGCACACCACATAACCCTCAGAGGTCAAGTCTGACCATAAGATCATGCTGGTTTACAGAAGGCGATTGTCCTTTGGTGTATAAACTTTAAACACAACCAGCATCTCCTGCAGACAAAGCCATAGGGCAGTCTTGCAAAAGTCAGGCCTGCCCACTTGCAGATGAATCCACTTCTCATCGTTTCAAGGTATCACATTCTTTGCAATCCCACCACCCCCGAGGCAAAAGGCTCTCTTCAACCCTCATTGTACTTGAGTTGGCCAGCAAGTCTTTTGATCTCAGCTTTATTACATAGTAGTATCTGTGAAATGGAAGCATGGAAAATGGGAGAGGGTGGAGGGGAGTAGCTGCACAGGGTAGATCTGTATGCTTTGGGGCCAGAGACAGCATAGTAATTGCCCATGAAACTGTATCTGATAAGTTGTGCAGTGTTTGGAAAACACGTGGCGAATACCCACCACTCCTTATAAGGTGCAGGCCCAACCTGGTGACAAGTGATTGGAATAGCCTCTGGAATGTAATGCACAACAGTCCTCGAGTACAGTGGTTCTCAACATTTTCTGTCTGAGGTACCCCCACAGCCCTGTCACATGAACTAAAGTACTCCTTCATGGACACCACCCGCCATGTTCCAAATGCGCTCATTTGGATTGATTTTAAACTGTATATTGTTTAACACTATTTACTATGTAAAAGTGGATATTGGATAAACAATTTCTTCATACAGTTGAACTTTAAAGTTTAAGTTAGTTTGGTCAAGTTTACATTCATACTACTGACATTTGGCGCGGCAGAAGATGGATATTTCAGCCATTGACCCATTACTCTTAGCTATCTATTTATCCATTATTTTTAGCTATCTATTTCAACTGGGATCATTCCTATGTTCCCAGAGTCCTATGTTCCCCAGATTTATACGGCACATAAGGGGAACATGACAAAGGGTCCTGTCACAGATACTCTATAACAGAAGACAACACATTAAAAGCTACGCCAATGGTACGAAATGGTATACACTTCTTGTCTCCTAAACGGGCGTGGTGGCCACTCCCCAGTTACATAACGATAATATTAATAGTAACAATATTAGTATTTTAATTCATGGTTGCACATATGAGTCCCTTTTTAAATTTCTGGCTGGGTGGTTGGAAAACGACGTCATCTCACAAGAGTGTGTTACTGAGAGAGAGACAGGTCTCGAACAAAGTTAGTGTTAAGGGGTTAGGGAACTTAGGACCCGGGGAACATACGCTCCCCTTCAACTGTTTATCCACGACTTTTAGCCTTTTCACCATTTAACCAATACTTTTAGGTAACTGTTGCGACATTGCTCGCTTGCTGACTACTTTTCACACATTCTCCGCTGCACCATGTGATGTTAAGGTGTTACAGCTGACTCAGTATGTGTATATATTTTTTAATAAAAATTGTAATTTTTATTTAGTGAAATTAGTTGAGATACTCTATCTTTCCAAGTACCACACAGCAGCTGCAAAATTATTTCCTGGAATACAAGCACCCCTGGTGGGAATCACTACACTAGGAGTTTCAGTTTTTGCTTGCATGTTCCCACATACACTCACACACAATCAAAATGCATGTAGTGCTTTGTACTGTACTTAGAAGGGGATTTTATAATTGGCCTGATATGATATGGGTATAGAATAATCTGGAGGTAATTGCACAGAGTGATAACAGGGGTTTGGCAGAGTGGGGCGAGGGCCAGGGTTAGGGCTGGGTGGGCAGGATGTAGGGAACACTGCCATGCATTTCCGGAGTCTGGCTCTGGACTGCACAGTGCGGTGAAGGCTTCTAGTTACTGTACTCTGGCTCCCTCTCCTTCTCCCTCCCTTCTCTCCCTTCTCTCATACACTTGATTAGAGTTAAATGTTGTATCAGGTATTATTGTGCCTCATTCTCATCATAATCAACATATGCTAAAGCATGGAGCATTCATGAATTTGTCTGTGTACAGTTGTACATGTGTTAACGTGGATGCAGTATATGTGGGTGCTTTGTTATAGTTTGATCCTCGATACTCATAATCCACCACAGTATCAAGTTCCAAAGCAAGAATCCAGTGTTTCCTTGCAAGGCAATAGTTTCTTACCACCACTGAGCTAAGGCAGCCAACCAAGTGGCAAACTGAATTTGAATAGAATGGAAAACTGGCAGAGGCTATATTCTAACACAAATGATCAGACCATTCTGTTCTTTTTTTTAATAGATGTTTACCTATACTGTGTCCAGTGTTAAGGTTTTCCAAATGTGGCTCGGTTTCCAGTGATCGCACGCTGACATGTCCGTCCAAACATACATTGTTTCTGCATAGCAGGTGCCAAAGCTATTTTCTGGTTTCTTCTCATAACGGACCAGTGAAACTATGTCAAGCATGTTTCCTGTGTTTCTAGTCTTTTTGCCCCTTGGCTTAATTTTATGCAGATTTGTTTATTCTAAGAATATGGTTTGAGATAGAGATGCTGCCTCACCATGCCTGCAGAAACACAAGCAAAATGAGTGCTTTCTGTTTTATCAATGGCGTCCTTGGCATCAGTGTCCACCAGTTGCCTCGAATAAAGTTAGTTAGGTGTGTGTCTTCTGGAGTAGGACAGGGTTCAGCTCATTTGAAGTGATTGTGACTGACATGCAGCTAGCGCTCATGGGACTCTGGCCCCGGGCCTGGAGCCCCACAGCGTACTCGTTCTGTTCCCCCCACGCCTTTGAATTCGATAGCATGTAATTTGAATGTGCTTCATCCAGAACCGCACACTAAGTTGTATAATATGGTGAGCTTGGACGGACGGGCAGATCTCGAGTTGGAAAATAATTGTTAACTCTTTCACCGGGTAACGACGGTCAACAAGCGGTAGGCAAAAACTGGTAGTGCTGCTTAATTGCTTGTGAAGTCACACGAGGGCATGAAACCTTAGACGATGTTTATTTAGGTCCTGGAAAATATGCAGTAAGAGCTTTGCAGATGTTTGTGATATAAATTTAAAATTCCGGTTATCTGCCATTTTAAAGAGAAAAACCTCGTTGTTCCTCCTCATTATGCAGCCAAGCTGACATGGAAAAGTTCTGTAGGGGAAAATCCACGGTGCTCTTGGATGTTCTGGAATTTGTTCACTGCACAATTAGACTCTGGTTGTCCCTTGGGTGATGGAGAATGTTTACTCTCATTATTTTCCCCTCTTCTAGTCGACCCATACCCCACCCTATAATAGATTCACCACCAAATTAAGTCTTATTTAATCAAACCACATTTACATAGCTATTTTAAAGCCACAGATTCAATACACCATACATGCATGAAGAATTTCACTATGTTCCTCCCTCCCGGGATCTGTATCTTTACTTCCTTTCTTTTCAAATTATTTCCCAAACTTTGATTCTCCTGACTGAAGCAGTCATGTGGGCATGAAAGACCTGTGTTTGAATTCCTCTGGGCTTTAGTCACACTCTGATGAAGAGGGTTTGTTAGATCAGCCTCTCACTCGTGTCGTTTTCTGACTTTAAAAGTGCTATCACTCAAGGCCAGATTGCCTAATAGGCAGCATGGCATGTCGGTGTTGGTAACTGGCATATTGTCCCGCCATCTGCTAGTTGCCAGATGCCGTGCTCCACCAGAAGTTTCAAAGCTATAAAAATAGACTATTTTATTATTTTCCCTCTAACTAAATATCTTGGCTTTTTTAGTGAGTGATGATTTAATTCATGAGGCAGCCTTTGTTTTATATCATAAAAGGTAAAACCTCCTCTCTTACTCACGTGATCTACATTTCATGGGTTTTTTTGTGGATGATTGATTGTGTGAGAGTGAGGTCAGTGCTCCTAACCAGCGCTTCTGATGTCATCCTACAAAGATGCATGTTCTCCCCTTCGTTCCCCAAAGCGGGTTATTCGGAGAAGTGTACAAAATTGTTAAGAGGGACATTTAGCCTTTGGGCTTCTTCTCATCTGATAAAACAAGCACAGGAAATGTCTCTGTTAGCTGATTGGCCTTGTGTTTCCCTTCGGCGGCGTCCCGCTGGGACCTCAGACGTGCACAGTGTGTCCCTGTGGCACAGAAACCACCTTAACTTGTCTCTCACCTAACAGCTACATTAACTTTGTCTTCGCCTTTCTCCTTTTCTTTAACACCAATCTACTGTTCCTCAGCCCTTTTCTCCAAAAAAGAAATGATTACTATAACGTTCATTCTCACTTCACCCTACTTCTTCTCTTCGCCAGCTTTCCATTAGTTCTTCCCTGTCCTCTTTTCACCTCCCCTCTCCTCTCCCTCCTCCCTTCTCCTCTCAGCCTTTCGTCTTCCTCCCAGAGCGTCCCAAAGCTAAACAAACATGGCTAATCAAGAGTCTGTCAAATCACTTTTTAAAAATCCCATATTTTAGGGTAATAGGGAATTAAGGGAACGTGGAGGTAATAAGGTGATGTAAATCCCAGCGGTGTGTGTGAAAAATACCATTGAGTGTAAACACATGACCGGTGAGGTCATGTGTTGACACAGTTAGCGAGGTTAACCACTCTATGAATTGCACGAGGGAAAACAGACAGGGCAGTGTGTAGGTCAGTTATAGGCCTGCTGGATTTATGCTTGTGGCTATAGAGGTGCTGTGTGTGCTGAAGTGTGTATGGCGAATGTGAAGGACAGCTTGGAGAGTCCACATTGGACGCTTGCCATCATGGGAGTGAGAACTGGCGAGAGCGAGATCAGGCTTGTATGTGGTAATGATGGAAGTGAGGACTTACCTCATACACATAAAACAATCACTGTGTCCTTACATGGGTATTCACATGAGTCAGACTTCTACCATAATTGTGTTTCATTCTTTGGAAGAGCTTAAAAGGTGAGTGTATTTTTTTATTCCAAGGTCTGAGTATTTGACGTTTATTTCAAGTCTTGGTGTAAAATCTAAGGAGAAAACAATGTTGTCAGATGGTCACAAAAATTATTAATATATTTAGGGCTCCGACTAACTAATTAGAATCTGCCGCTAATTTTCTTGATAGATAATTTAATTGTAACAAGAGTCAAACGTTATGTCTTCAAATTGGTTTGTCCAAAACCCAAAGAAATATAATTTACAGTAGGAAAAAACAGCTACAAGAAGGTGGAACCAGTAAATGTTTCGTATTTTTTGCATGTGAGTGTCTTAAACCTGCGTTAACTGGGGTTTTTTGGCCACTTGGAGGCAGCGGAATCAAGCTGCAAACACGTTAGAAAAAGGTTGCCAATTTACATGTCCTGCAGACACAGAGCAGCATTGCTTTCATCAGGTGACCAGAAACTCCATAACAAAAGTCCAACGTTCACACTCCTTTTAGCTCTGTTTTTGTTCTCCTGAGAGAAGTATCTCGCTCTTCAGCTGCTAAATGCTCCACTTTATTCAGAGCTAGTCACTATGTTCATCTGTCTGCTGTTTGGTGCTGTACTGGTAGTGTACAGTGGCTTTATCAGAACTTCTTTAGTTTGCTACCTGATGCATCTGAAAATGACAATGATGATAGCGGTGAGAGTGAACTGAAACAGTAGAGTTGCAGGCCGGAAAGCTGAAAGACGCTAAAATGCTCCATAGCGCTGAGGGGAACTGCAGAGTCGGGTTACAATGATCCGTGGGTTCATCACTATGAGCAACAGTTTTTGCAAAACACATAGTTCTATAGTTCTCGATCTGTTGTTGATATAAATATATTGATTATAGCAGCTTTAAGTCATTCATCAACGATCAAAAGTGTGGGTGACTAATTTTCTTTTGGTCGGCTAATCATTGAATCGACTCGTTTCATCACTAAGTTAAATTTAATTCATTCATAATGTTTCTCAAACCTTTCTCCGTCTGGTATCTAACGTCAGACTCCACACATGTGTCTCATAGCAAGGCACATTGTTTGAAATGGTCTGTATCCATCTTTCCCACCCGATTAAGACAGTCAGGCAGCAGCACAGTCTGAGGTCTGTGTCGGGGCTGCAGTCGGGAGCAGCAGTAATTGTTTAAGAGTGCATTTATAGAGTGTACTCTTTGTGCCTCCTAATCAGAAGCATGCTCAGGCATTTACATATGAGCCTCCGAGGATTGCTCAGGAATGTATTACAAGCAAGGCAAGAGGGGAGACTAAGAAAGCCACTAGTGGGCCACTCCGCTGTTGCTGTTTCTTTCAATTTCACATGTCACTGCCCTGTAACATAAGTGGGGGGTTGATTAAGGCTGAAGATCAAAAGGACAGAATGGCTGATGCAAAGCCAGTCCGATCTCAACACCAGTAAGAAATGTAGGGTATGCGCTTACATTTGTGTCTTCCCTTGTCTTTGAAAAGAGGATACCAATGATTTCTCAAAAAGAGTAGAAATCCAAAGTTCACATCTGTCTAACTATCTGTGACCTTTATAGATTAGATCTGTTTTTGTGGATTCACTTCAGTATGCATTAGGTAATTTGTCAATTTTTCTCTCTGTACTCTAACTCGGGTCTGGCAAGGGGACAAGGAGAACAAAAATATGGCTTCAGAAAACCATTTTAATCAGACAGTGCTCCGCGGGGACAGAGGCTGGCATAGGAGAGCTCTTTACCTCATCAGAGCTCTGCCAGTGGTGATTGGGAGAAACACTCAGTCAGGTTTTTATTGAATAACCCCAGCTCTGTACTGGAGGGGCTTTACTGTAATAGAGCAGCTCTATGGCCGCCGAGGTGACAGCCAAATGGTACTTATTAAACTAAGGGATGATTCACACTATATGCCCTACTGCAGTTTAACCTTGTTGGAGGCTTACAGTTTGGCTTTAATACTGAAGTCCAGTCATATTTTTTATGACTGAGATACATATGCGAACGATTATCCTCAGATCAGACAGCAGAGTTTACAAATTTCCTACATAACCCCCCCGCCCAAATGAATACAATTATTTAAACAGTAAATTCATTCTTCTTTCAATTTAAGTTGTAATACCCACTTGAACTATATGTGTGTTGAGTGGCTTTGATCAAATGTTTTTTTGGAGATGCACGTTAGCACCTCCACAGGAATAATAGCTGTGGGTCCCGTTGTCTCTGCTTGTTTACCCAGTACACAGCTCTCTGCACAAATTGAGCATGACGCCTAATGGAGTGTGAGCGTGGATTAATTACCCCCGTATTTAGACTAATGGCTCCTTCTCTTCTGATTAATGATGACACATGTCACAAGGAGAAGGGCACAGCTAAAACATACGAACTGTTTTATTTTCAAATCTGCCATTGGAATATAATGTTTACTCTGACAGTCTGCTGATATGAAAACACCCTTTGTTTTAAACATTATTAAAATCATTAGCTACTCAGTTCCCTTTACTGGAAAAATGGCATTACATAAAAATAATGTAGCTGTAACCATCCTTGTATTATCAAATAAAAAGCAATGAACATAAAGTGACAAGTTTGTATAGTTTGGTGGTGTGTGGTGAGTTGTAAGTATGAGAGGTGGATGTGCCACAACTCATATATTTCGTATATAATATTTAGGTTCAAAAGTGAAACTATAGCCTGGCTGATACTGGATTTTATACATTATAAAAATACAGATATGAAAATCGAGAGTTTAAAAATGTCTGATAAATCGGCAGATAGTTGTATTTTTGATAAATGCATAACTCTAACATAACTAATTATCTCTTTAATTAGTTTTAAAGAATAGTGACCAAGACGTATTGAGCTGGACATTTTGATGGTACAGTATTAAACTTGTCACTGCTCTCTAGTGGACAAACTATGTTATGGCAGCATAAATTACCTTAAAAAAAGTTGGCATTTCTGTACAGCAATTTCTTATAACTGATATAACTGCTGTAAGCTAATATTGGCCTGGCCAGTTTATGAGTCGAGCTCCACGTTCTGCTAGGCTGGTTATATAGATTGGTGTATTAGCATGTTTTTTGGCCTGTGTTGGCTTTATTCATAAGGGATGTACATAAGCTAAAGCAGAAAACCACAGTTAGGTGTTTGAGGTGCTGGTGAATTTGGAAGGATATGGTGTGAGCAAATGGTTTTAGGTAAATTGTTGATGGTTCATTGGATCAGATGTTGAAGACGGTACAAATGCAGTAGAGTGCATATGAGGGATGAGATAGGGTGCCCATTCTGGCTGGCCTCATTAAACCTGCCTTAATGAGAAACAAAACACCCAGACCCCCCCACTCCAGACCCCCACCCCCCCAGAACAATGGGTTCTTGTTATCAAAGAGTCTGCGTCCCATGTATGATGGAGTCTGGCTTGCGTCCCGGCAGATTTTTCGTGAGGCTCAGTGTTCCTGAGTCAAGCCCTGAGCCCCGCAGTGCCACTCACTTCTGTGACAGCCACCTGGGAGACCACCTTGGAAAATGGGCCCCTGTTAGTTCAGGTTAGAGTTAATGACCAGTAATGGTACACCGGCCAAGCCAAACTGTGCAAAAGGGCTCCGGGCAGGCCGAAATGAAATACCAGTCACTCAAGCTCTGAACATAAACACAAGGTGGGTGGTGGATTGGGGTGAATAGGTATGTCTGTAGGTGCATGTCTGTGTGTATGAGGGGGTTCAGACATGCACATATGTGTTTGAGAGCAAAGTTGACCCAGGAGGGGGAGACACTTTTTAAGCGCAAGTTGATGGGAGAACCCCCATGGACAGATTAGGCGGGGGGGGTTCTGTGGTTTTGGATCTCGTCCCATTATTTAGCTCTGCTGTTTTGTGAACCAAATCTCATTTCCAGTTTTGCCATCAGCTAACAAAAAAGCTTGCAGCAATTCAACGGAGCAACCAGAGAACCCTCCTAAGAGCACTGCTCAATTATTTACAATTTCATGGCTGTCTGAGATATGTGTTATCCTAATAAATTTAGGAATTAGGAGGCTTAAGTACTGCACATATATTAACCTCTAAAACTGAATTTTATCCTCAATTTAGTGGTAAATGCCACATCATGCTAATGGCATTCAATGATGATTGCGTCTTCCATGGTCTAAATAGTCTGTGGTCTAGAATTAGCGCAGGCATTAAAAGTAAGAAACTCCAACATTTAAAATGCTATGATATGAGTCAATCAGCCACTGAATAAAATTACTTTTAACTCCCAGGGCAAATGAGCTGCAGAGCTCCCAGGCCTGCAAACAGCAGACAGAGAAACATAGTGTAATCTTCAATGAAAGAGACAAAGACAGAGGAAGAGAGAGAGCTTTGTTATGTCTCACGAAGCTCTAGGGTTTCCTGGAATTTCTGGCAACGGATTCCAAAGTCACATAACCACAGAAAGAGAGAAGAAATAGAGACAGACAGGGGGTAACTCTCCTGAAGGACACAGTTCAAGGCGTTCTACTGACAATAGCTGCTCTGCCACTGTATACTGCAGATACGAAAATCTCTAGCGTTTGCACTGGTGGTCACTTGTTTCCTCTGGACTGACAGAAACAATGAACACACTACAAACACAGTATAAGGTGACATACATTACCTACTGTATACCTACAGATTAAGGACCGTGTCTTGGGCTTTTCACCTCGAGGGGGGACAGTAGATGTGCACCCGTCCAAGCTGGCTGGCTGCCACGCTAATAACAACAGCCAGCACAGCCATGCACGAAAATGAGATCTGGTGAAGCTAGTGAAATTTAGCCCCGTAGAGCCCTGAAAGGGTTTGAGGTATGAGAAGGGTGGAATGTATTTTTTGGAAGGAGAGGTGAGCTCTCTGTCACTTAGAGAATTGTGCATCCGCTGATTCAAAAGCAATGCTAAGGCTTTAATATCTTAAAATGTGATACTTCAAACCACTGAAAGATAGGGAAAAAATGGCATGTTTTCCACAGGGGTATGATATTTGTTGAGATTTCATCTTTGTCTCCATTAAAGAGCTCCACATTTCTAGTTCCTGGCATCATATCTATCAACCAGTGTAGGTGGACTGGGATTAGGACTGGTTTACTTTGCAGTCCTTTGTCAAGAGCTTTTTCTATTACAATACTTCTTCCGAGAACTGCAGTATTTTCCTCCCTATGTTGGTTGCACACTAGATATGTACCAGCTTACACTTGGAGAGAAGTATTACTCTAAAATTCATGACGCATTGAATTTAATCTCTTAGAAAGAACTAAAAGTACTACTGGAGTTTTTATTATTAAGGCATTGCAAAATCAATTCCTGCTCACTGTACGGGGGGGGGGGGGGGGGGAGCTTAATGCAAGTGTGTAGCGAAGGCAAGACATAAAACACACGAAGAAGACAAAAAAAGCAAATCATGATGCAAAGGTCTCCATTCAACAGATCAATGTGAACTGCTCAGAGTAACAAGCTCTCAGAAAACACTCGACTCTGCAGTTTCACTCTGCCATACAGACCTTTTTAGCGTCTTTCAGCTCATTGTTTTGGCTTTATGGCCAGCAAGTTTACTGTTTTGATACAGGCATCACGCTCATCAGCTTTGTTTCCGTTCGGAGCAGGCGGCTGTTTTCAGTGAAAAAGCTCAGATAAACAACGTACGCTACCTGCCCAGCACCAAACTGCCTGGAGGCTGTTAGCATTTAGAACCTAAAGAGCCAGCTATTTCCCTGTGGAATTGGTGGAGACCCAAACAGAGCTAAAAGGAGAGTGAATATTGGAGTTCAATTTGCTGGGTTTGCTAACATGTTCACCGTAACAACTTTATAAGGAGATGTCAGTGTTTTGTTTACAACCTAGTTGTGCTGCACACGAAATGTGGCCAAAGAATATTTTATTGCTTATAAAGATTTAAGGATACTCATAAATCATTCTGGAGAGAAACACTGAATGTAAACACAACCGTTTAAAATTTAAGGTAGTTGCCTCTTACCTTTTTAAATGGCCACTTATCTTCTCTTGGTCACTGTCATGGCCACTGAAGCCTGTTTATCAACTGTCTGCTGATTATACTGATTCAAGACATCTTTTAGTTTCCACACCTGGCTGAGGAGTCCCAGCACAACTATTAAATGGCTCGGCTAAACTCAGTGAGTGCATGCAGGGGCCGCATGCATACTGAAAGAGAGAGAGAGAGAGAGAGAGAGAGTCATAGGATTATTATGATTCCTTTTTCTGACTTGCGTGTACGCAAGCGTCTTTTCTGTGCATTGCCTGAAGGAAACCCTCCGATTTCCCCCAGTAAGACTGAACTGAAAACACTGTCAGTGGACCATTCCACCTCTCCACATCCACTGTGACTAATAGACCCTCTCGGTCAGGTCATCTTGCTCGCCCGCAACCCCACCCACGACCTCCCCGCTCCTTAATCTCCTCCTATCTCTCTCCTGGAATGCAGCCCCTTATTTTGAAAAATACCATGTCATGTAATACCCTTGAAAAGCTTCGCAGCACACTTCAAAAAATTGGCATTCTGCTGCGTGATTTACTGACTTGTGTGTTAAAACAAGGCAAGAAAGATAAAGGTTTATGACATTTTGGAGAGATTTAAATAAATATGGCCTCTGCGAAAGTGATTTTCTTTGTGTTTTCCAGATTGGGCTGTGATGCATGCGCTAAAAAGGCAAACTTGTGTCAAGGTTTGCACTCAGCTGTCACGCTTTCAACAGGCTCTCAGTATGTGGGGGCATTGCATCATGCTTTTTAGCCTCACTCTAACCTCATGTATGTTTCCATGTAAGGTATGATGGGAAGACGTTCTCTCTTAGTGTGGTTTGGGCCAGCCACATAAATCACTCTGCCGTTTGTATTCTTTTTTTATCCTTCCGATTTTCTCTCCTTCTTTCACCAGTGTGTAATTTCTCTCCAGCCACGGAGAGCCACACGTCCACCATGACCGAAACGTGGCTTTTATAGGAAGCATGTCACAAATGTTCAGCAGATCCATTTTCTTTGCCTTAGAGGAACACATCGGGAACCTCTCAAGCTTTATGAGAAATACATTTTTATGTTCCACTTAATGTTTCCAGCATGCCATGTTATTTTGCCCGTGTACCAGAGCCTGTGGGCTGCTGTGGATCATGCTAATCACGTATACTTTTTACATTTTAGTCATTGAGCTTTGGTGCATGTCCCGAGTGACTTACACTTATTAAAAAAAAGTACATGTTCTGGATCTTGCCCGAGGGCCTTTCAGCCAGACACACTGGCTTTTTGCAGTTATTGAAACTGTGATCTTTCAGTTTCTGGTTATAAGAGCTGAACCTTTCCTCACAGATCTGAAAGAAAGTAAGGTTTTTAAGCATAGTAGAGGTCATTTCTGTTCTGTTCCGTTTTTATCCTTTTGCGTTCGATTCTGCTTTATTGCCATCAGCTGGATAATCTGTTCTCTAGCTGCAGTATCAGTCGGCAGTAGCAATGCTCAGACTTATACCCACCATATATCAGCACTCAGTTCTACTAGTTTCCCTGGTCAGCTCAGTAGTAGCAGATTAATGTCCTGTTGAGGAGAGACAGACTCCTGCCCAGGCCTCATTTACTCTTGACAGCGGGCAGGTGTCAAGATGGGCTCTCCTAAAGGAAGAAGAGGAGGCTGCTTTTCCCTTGGAAATGGACACGAGAGAAGAATGAGGAAGGGATTCACGACAAGTCGTGTTTTTGTATTCAAATGCTATTTGTTGCTTAAAATGAGACAAAAAAACGTAGTGGTGCAAGAGGTTTCCAAGACCATTAAGTTACCTTACCTTTTTTTTGCATTGGAATTACTATCACCTCCTTTGTCTTTGGCTTCATTCCGCATCTGTCTGTCATTATTTATTAACGAATCTATTTAAGCCTAATAGACTTAAAAGTTGTCACAGTGCACCCTTAAGGTACTGAGAGAATTGATGATGATGTCCTTGTATATTAGGGCTACAGCTATCGATTATTTTAATAATTGAGTATTATTTTTGATTATTCCATCGTGTAATCGGATAAGAAATACTTCTGCTTTATTGTCTTTGTGGACAGGAACTGTGACTTTCATAATAATGACATGAATGAAGCTCAGGCTTTCCCAAATTGGCCGCAGCATTTTATTTACTGTGGTTATTTTCTTGAGCAAATCTTGGCTAACCTTGGGCCATGATAACTAGCCACCATGTTGATTCACATAACTAGCCATTACATGCTGTATAGTCATAATTAACGTAGCCTACATTCTTTACTAGCCTTCCAACACCGTGTGTTGGGCCCGCTCTGTGGACTGGATAGTTCTGTTTTACAACAGACACACTGTAGAGAGTTTTCATGGATTTTTTTATTAGTCCTGGTTTGTGTGATAGTATTGTAGTTTAGTTTTGATACAGTCTTGGCCCTTTTATAGCATGTATGTTCTGACATTGTATTTTTTTTAAGAAATAGACCAGCATTAACCCGCATAAAACCACAACTTGTTGTTTTAACATTGCGTTTGTTTTACAGATTAAGCAAACAGACACAGTCAGTCTGGCTGTTTCCCGCTGTTTTTAACCTTTATGCTAGCTGCCTGCTAGCTGGTGCTTTGTAATCCGCGTACAAGAATGAGAGCGGTGTCGATCTTCGCATCATCAACTTTCGTCAAGAAAGGGAATAAGCATATAACCCAAAATACAAATAGTTCCTTTAAGCTCAATTTAAAAGGTTTAGCTACTTGTTAAACTGGACAGTTTTGTAAAAAGGTCCTTTATTTATTGCTTTGTTCTGTGCTGAGCTCAGACCTCTCCCAGCAGTTTTCCTCAATTGCTGGCAGTTCACACACGCTCCAAAACAATGTCCCAGATAATATGATAAGTTTCTTGTGAAATGACATACCCACATAGACATTTTTTGCAGTGCGGTAGTGGCGAGAGAATGTCAGAGCCGCTCCATATAGCAAGGGGGCGGGGGGCAGATAAACAAACCGTTTCTAACTTAAGCAGAGGACTGTGGCGTTTGAGACGGCTGCTTTTTCACCAAGAGGAATGTTCCCTTCCAGGGGGCTCCGTTTCGAAGTACACTGCTGAGACTCCGGTATAGAGCTCATATGTGAAAGTGAAGAAAGCTTTTGTGTGTGTTTAAAAATGAGATGTCAGCGTAGTGAAAGGATCGGTGTGCCTCTCTTTCGTGACTCCTGAGTCGTGCAGGTGTGCGTGTTTTTACGTGTGTTCGCTGAGATGTCACGGCAGGTCCAACATCACCATCAGTCATGCTGTTCTGAGAGGGAGCCAACTCTGTAGCCACTGTGTAGTGAGTGTGAGAGCTCTATCTCGCTGTGCACACAGCATGCATAAAAACCTTCCCCCTTTTTTTTCTTTTTCCCAGTTTGGTTACGGGAAAAGGCAGCATTTTTTCCTTCCATATTTGGTCATATGGAGAACTGCCAGTGAGCAGTAGTCTTTTGATGCCGTACAAACATCCCTATTTTGTGTGGGATTTGTACTTTTTGGAATGCTTTTTCTCCAATTCTGCCTGATTGTGGGTGTAGCATCTGAAAGGGCATTTTTAAAAGGGACACAAGCCTTTTAAAAGTCAAAGACTGGAGAGTAATTGTGTTGGCTCTTACTGCTGTTGCACAAAGAAGTTGCCTTTTTACAGTATTATTTATGATTTGAGCAGAAAGAATCCAACTTCTAATACTAATGTCCCCCTTAAAACAAACATTTAAAAGTGAGACAGTGTTTTATAACCCTTCTTTTTCAGCCAACTGCTACATCAACTCATGTTGGGTAGTTTTTTAATTTGGTAAATTGGATCAGCAACTGACAAATAAAAATGCATCATCTCATTTCAGCGGTTTACTTTGAAGAGCTTCAAGTAAGATTTTTAAACCAGCTGAAGCTGGATTTAGTAAGATCTCCTCAAAAATGAGACTAAAGATAAAATATTTGCAGTTGAAATGGAGCATCTGAATGCTAAAACCTGCTGTCGAAAAAGATGTGAGATCCAGATGATGGATATGGCATGTTGGGGTGATGTTTTTATTGCAATTTAAGTGTGACTTAAGGACACATAAACACGCCCTCAGCCTGAAGGGGAACGCTGGTTGGTGAAGCGCAGGTGTCTCTCCACAGAAGGGAAAGGCCATAATACCTTCAGATCTAATGCAGCCTAAAGTGTGATGAGCAGTATGAAACTCCCATCCATGTGTGGGACCGGGAGAGGAGAAAATATTAAACGATCAGTGAGTCATAGTCTAAATATATACGACAGAGGACACTATGCTCAAAGTTTAGCGAGGTTATCTCAGTGGAAAATAAAACACAGGATTCAAGAATGCAACATAGAGAGTAATTTGTTTTCATCAGGGCAGCACAAGAGTTTAGAAAGTATCAAACTTCCTTTCCAAAAGGGATTTGTCAGTTTCAAAGATAATTGAAAAAAATAATGTTTATTATCATGAGCATATTACATGCTGTTTGAGAAGGTGAGTTGATGAGGGTTATAGCTGATATACATTGTACTTTAAAGGATAGTTTTTAGGGTCTTGCGTTTCGTATTTTCTTCCGTCATTTTTATTGGCTGTGAAATGAAATTGCTTAGATCTGGGAACATGGAGACATCACTTCAATAAAGTCTGAAACACATACGGTTTGACGATCGTAATGGTTGTAAACAAGCCCAGAGTCAAACCAGATTATCTAAACCATTTTATTTGGAGGTAAAACTGAAAGCACACCCAATATGTTGCTAATAATCCCTCTTTGTACAGGAAAACCATCCGTAAGTGGGAAATACAGCAGATCTGGAAGTTAGTCTTTAAAGTGAGACTATGCGCTTTTTAACAGAAGAAACCACACAACATTACTCTTACAGATAAGTTTAATTCACAAACAATAAAACAAACCATTGCTACACCAGTGCTCTCTTATTCCAATAACAATGATCGGCCAAAACTACAAAAATAAGACCCATGTTGTAATAAACTGGAGTTATCCTTTAAAGACCCTGAAAACCTATTTTCTCAATTTTCCTCTTATATGAGTGATGGGTCCTGCATGAGCATAACATATTTCGGGCAACATTCAAACTGTTTTGGTTATTTCGCGAGACATTTGCCTGGTCTTTTCTCACTTGTGTGAAGTGGGCGGGGCTCAGCTGGAAAAAGGTGATGTCACATAATCATAATTACATTGACAGCTGTGGGGCTGATCTGCAGCAGATTAGCTACGTTTTTGAGTGTTAAACTAAAAGATTAACTAAGAAAGTATGGGTGTTTTTTTCTTTACTTTTACTTTGATTCTTGAATACTTTCATGTTTCAGGTCACCGATTCTGTGATAAATTCAGTGGCTGGTTAATTCTAGCAGTGCTTGGTGTGGCCTGCTAGCACCCTGTAAGATATAATGCATCCAAGGTATTCCATTGAGATTTTCTTGGCTGTGTGTGAACAGATAACTTCAGTCAGTCTGTCTCAGTGTGTATTATTCACAGGGCACAGAGCGGTATTATGGAATGTGAACCATTGTCTGGGAATGCAGGAGTCTCCTTTTTCTTCAACAAATGGAAACTTAACATCTTTAACCTTCAGGTCTATTCCCTACACTGATGTGAAATTTTCCCCTAGCTGGTTTGTCTTCTATCCGAAAGCTAAAGTCAGCACAGAGGAGATTGTAGGGCAATTTGAGGGAGGATTGTGTCTGATCTCCAGATCTGAAGTCACTAATGACAATGCATCTGAGGCATTCAAGGACTCTAGCCCATTTCTTATCCTAACCCTCAAAACCATCGGCACGTTATTCCGCCGCATTTCACTTGCCACAGTGGCATTAGCTTTTCAGGTTTGCCTATGAATACCCTCTGCTCATGCTTGGTGAAAATTTTCCTCATTCAAGCCGAAGCCACACTTGCAAAAATTTGTTTTGGAGGAGATTGAGTGTGAGTGGAAAGCAGATGGAATTGAGATTGAGCTGAGGTCTGATGCACTTGGCCACCTCATATGTAGCCTAGAATATATAGTCGCAGCTGAAGACCTCAGCTTTGACAACAGAAGCTACTGTGGTTGATATTCACACTGTGGCATGCAGATGCAGACACAGACAAACACAGAAAGAATCTTGGCTGCTTGGACATGGGTAAATCCTATAAAATTAAACCAAGTACTAAACTGAATTCACAGCCAATCAACCCTGAATTTCCTCGTATTGTAGCTGAACACATAGTCTGCAGCTGTTGGCGACGCTGCTGCATTGTGCTCCAAGAGGAGATAGAAACAGTGAGAGTAAGAAAAAACTGCATGTCCAAAGAGCTTTTAGGCTGATGTGTTTTCAAAGCTTTCTTTTGTCACATAAAAAAATTGACAGGCCCCTTGTTGAATTACAGGGCACAGCCTGTTGTGCATATCCACTCTGAATTTTGTATTTGAATAGATCAATACAGATTGAATATTTATGTTTCCCAAGTTCAAACGTCAATTCAAATTTCAAATAAAAAGTGACAGCCCTAATATCAGTCTGGCTCTAAAAGGCAGGCAGAGAAAGAGACTCTAGATGACAGATGAAGCAGAGAGGGACAAGCGGAGATGGAAAGAGAGAGACATTCTGGGCCTTGGTGTGCCAAAAAACCTCCAGCGAATTTATGAATGCTCATCCGCAGCCGCTCTGCATCCTGGGACTGTAAACGTGTTAATGCTGCCGAGGCCTGGACGTGTCAGAGGAGACGCATAGCACGGAGAATCACAACCACAAGGCCAGCTTTCCAAACACAACACTGTAGGTGGTGATGGATATCACACATGTAAACACATTTACTGTACCATAAACGCACACACATACTGTACTTGCAGTGGCCTCGCGTATTTTCAGTATTACAGGTTGTAAAAGCATGCACTCACACATTTAAGTGCACACAAAAAAAGCATGCGATCGTTCATACGTACTTCCTCTGTACACATCTGCAGACACTTTCCACACAAACATTTACATAAATACACACACACACACACAAAACACATTTAATAATATCCATTTTGTTTGTTAAATACTGTTGATCGTGATGCACACACCCTCACACAGAGGCTGAACATACTTTAAATGCCCTGTCGGACTACTCTCATGAGACTACTTACCCCGGCAGAAAACGCTAGGTTTACCCAACACAAACTGTCCCCAGAGCCTCAGCCAAAACAGCTGCTAGTGTGCACTACCTACAGGCATGCAGTCTCTCTCTCTCTTCCTCCCTGTTTTACTGCAGAAGCTTCATCTGTGTGATAAAATAATCATAAAATGATCATTCTTACTTTGCCAAAATACTTACCAATATATGTCAGCTTAGACTGAATCAATAGACGTCTGTCTCTCTCGTTTTCTCTTGTCGTTTGGCCTATGTACAAATAACCTCCTGTCAAGTAAGCCTCCAATACTGCCATAAATGGACAATTTACAGTATGTTGTCCTGCAGCTACATGCTAATGGAGGAGCATGTCAGGGTTATCGGTTAAATTCCCACTGTGTCAGTTAACTCCTACGTACTCCCAATATAGATTCTTTAATGATGTTCTTAAGTGCAATACTATACTTCTCAGTGAGAGGGAAAATGTGCAACATGGCTGCTGTCTTCCGACATTAATGGCAAGTTTTTGACCACTAGTGGTGCTATGGAGCAACGTTTTGATGATTTCATTCCCAGGATCGTGCCCAGTGGGTTGAGAACGGTCAAACTGCAGTCCTCCTGAGGCCAGTGGGTTTTAGCATGCGTAGTAGGGTTCCGTTGTATGAATTTGGCAAAGTAAACCTTCACTTATTTCACCATGGCAGACCACCAAAGTCTGTTTCTGAACAAATTGGAGGCGTGAAATAAGCAATCCAGTTGCTAAAACTTCACTCATATTAGATCTACAATGCCTAATTTAAAAGTTTGTTCTGACTTTCATGAGGCAAGGGCACTACTGCACTTCCTACTTCCACTGCTGTTCTAGCCTGTTAGCTTACTGCTGTAATTTCCCATAGAGGTTTGCGAGTTAAAAATAAACAACTATTACAAAGAACAAAAATGTACCTTGTTTGCAGTTCGATGTGTCCCGCAAACAGTTTTACATGAATCTTATAATGGTGTTGTATGCGGAAAATGCTTTTTGAGCCACAAGCGAACTTTTTAGTTGCATTACCATGGTTAGCCACTGGGGCTAATTGGCAGCGGTACAGGAACACAAGCCAGGGAAGAAGACTGCTAGCTAACAAACATGGATGCTAAAAATACAAAAAATCAGCTTTGCGAATGTTTTATTACGAGGCAGGATATACATTCATTTATTAGGTCTCAAGGATACACACAATGTGAGAAACACTCAATGTAAACATAACTTTGTTTGTTTCCAAGAATTCTCCACAGAGTACCTTTTAATCTAAGGTGACTTTTAGCAGAGACAGAGAGAGAGGTTATGTGACAGTCATTTCTGTTGTGAAAGAGAGGTGATTCATAGTCCATCAGACCGACAACTGTATTTGAAGTGAAGCAATCCGGCTGTCACAATAAAACCCTCAAATTTGTCAGAATGTGGACACAGTTGTATTTTCATCCTCTCTGACTTTTGACTAGAAGCCCTAAATTTTTAGACTGGCTGACTAAATATTGAAAGGTGAAGACAGCTGATGTCAAAATACTAAAATCCTTCTGCTTTTGAAAACCTTCTTTTTACAGTTAAGGTGCACATTCTCAACAATATCACATGATAAATAACCTATTCATTATTATCTCAATAATCTTTGAAATTATTTATTTTTATATAATCATTTTACAACAGTCGGAGCATGTTTCACTATAGCACTTGAAACTGTCTCTTTTGTCATTTAGTCTCCAAGGTAGTTCGTACTCAAATTAGTTCTGAAAAACCGAATAAAAGAGTAGAAGTGGTTCCTGAGTTCTATTTAGTGGTTGGTATTTTGAGACTGTAGCAGGTGGACAAAATACTTTCTTGCATTGATGCAAAGAAGAGAAAGGTCAGGCTTTGTGCCAGTGTTTCTTTCACATTCCAGATAACTAGAATACCTCACCTGGACACCTGCACAGCTGTGACTCCATAGCTGCTAGTCATGTAACTCTTCTCCTCTCCTCTCTCCAGAGAACAGTGTGGTCGTCTGGAGGCCATGAGGAGAGCAGCAGTACTTGTAGCATGACAGTGTTTGCTTTTATGTCCTTACTCTGTCAACTCCAGCCTAGTCATAACGGACCTTTTCTTTTGTTTAGGGTATATGAACAGATATGGTTACTGCAGACTGTGGTTTGTGTTGGTACTGTTAGATGCTCCTACTCTTTCACTTTTCATTTAGATGAAAATCAAACACTACGTAAACCAGAATTTCAGTTTCCAATACTTTTGTTTATGACCAAATACCCATAAAACTAATGACATTCCTATCTGCCTCAATGGGACTTTTTTAGTGCTCATTAGCAAATGTTAACATGCTAACACGCTAAAATAAGATGGTGGACATGGTAAACATTACGTCTGCTAAACGTTAGCATGTTACCATTGTCATTGTGAGCATGTTATCATGATGATGTTAGCATTTAGCTCAAAGAACTGCTGCCGCAAGCCTCACAGAGCTGCTATCGTGGTAGCATGTCAACAACTGACAATAATCTCCTTACTTGTGGGACCATGTTGCTAGCCAATAAAGGATTAATATAAATGTTTTGTCTTTATTATAAAAGTACATCATGTTCCTACATGTTTGATTTAAGTAGCAGGTTATATCTGCATGAAGGACTAGGTTGGTTTTTTTTACTGTCATAAATGTAATTTTTTTAAAAGCTAAAGCTGCGTGTGACTGTTTCCGTCTTGTAACCACCAGCGGTAACAAGTTACCATTGTTACTCTATATGCCAACTTCAGAGCTGGCAAGCACATAACTTGCGCTAAGCTAGTATTTTCTTGTTTATCTTTACATTAATTCCCTTTATTTAACAACCAAAACAGTCACTGCACGGGAAAAACAATCCATAGGAGGAGGGGTTTTTTTGACTGGCATGTGAATGAGTTATTTGGAGGCTCTTTCAACGCCGCTCTGCTAAAATCAGAGGTTATATAGGAGCATTCCTTGCATAGCTCCATAGTCATAATGTGGAGATTATTGTGTTTGTCTACAGGTTGCGAGGGGATAGCTGCTCTGACTATCACAGTAAAAAATCTGACCAAAAAGCTGCAGTCTTCTCATCTCAGAATGCAAAGCCAGCATTAGAAACATTTCACCATATCCATAAATAGATTTGCTGCTGGCCCATACTTATTCTTCAGCCTTACTCCCAGACTGCTGCTTGATCTACTTTGTGCCTCATTTGGCCAATAAGGGCTTATTGTTTTGGTGCTTTTATGTCAAGACTCCGTGAGAAGATAGAGGCATTATACGTTGGTGTAATCCCAGTGGCTGTCAGGATAATATCAACTTGGCTTTTAAGACTTTTTAAGAGGCTGGCACTTAGACACTGGGTTCTGTGCCAGGGTCTGGCAGTCTCGACAGGTAGTAATTTGACTGGTAAATGTGTCATTATAGCCATTGTAGAATGCTGGGGCAGGCGGGGAAAGAGAAAGGCAGGCAGGGAGGAAGGAAGAGAAAAAAGAGAGAGACGGAATAAGAAGGGAGGGCGGGATGGATGCAGGGTTCAGAGATGAAACGGTGGAATAAATGGACAGATGCAGCGAAGGAGCGAACAAGAGGTTTCACAGTGGACAGGCTAAGACAGGCTGACGTTGAAAAAAGTCTGAAAATGTCACAAACTTGTGCCTCCAGGTTGCTCAACTTTATGGAATACTGTCTTTCTCTCGTTCTGCCTCTGTTAGCTTTTGCAAAAGTGTGGGTGGTCCCTTCAGTGAGATACACAACAGTTACATAGAATACGTCTTACTGATGGCCATTTCTGCAAGCCACATTCTTCCTCTTCTGTCCTATGCCTGGTGTCCTCTCATGTGGAGAAAAGACAATGTGACTGCTGCATTTAGTCTTGCATTCATTTAACAGCCCTATTCATACATCACATATCAGCTTGAAAAATAGAATTATCTCAGGTTAATAATTAATGTAAGATCTTGTATATATGATCATTATATTGATAAACCTACTTTAATTTCATTTACCTAGTAAATGACATGTTTTTAAATGACCTATGACTAATTTCTGTACAAAACTGAACACCAAATGCAGTTTTCTCTGCTGCATAAATCTTGCATTATTTGCAACAATAACTCCAAATTTATATTCTTCCGTGCTTGCGTTACTAATAACTTTGTCTCCCTTGGCGTCGCTGGTTCTAGGAAGTATGTGATTAGACTGGTGATGTTTGGAGGCCTTGTCGGTTTTAGTTATTGCTCTCATTTTGTCTTAATTACAGTTGTATGAATAGCCCCACATCCACAGCCAATTGCCTCCCCTCCGTTTCACAAATGACACTAAGCGCGCATCTAAACATAGAGAGAGAATTTTTGTGGTATTTAAAATATGTCTCCCGCCTCTAAACCACAGTGTAATAGCGGGGAGACAAGGTGGTGTTTACTGTACAGGCTCACGGGGGGGGCGGGGAGGAGACTGGGTGAGAAAAAGCAGTAGGGGGGCGGGGGGTGAAGGTTAGGAGGATCCCTTGGAGTCATGGTTTCTTCCAGCATTTCTCCCTGTCTGTGTGTTTCCTGTCCATGTGTACATCTGTGTGTGCTCATTAGTATGCTTATGAGTGTGAATGCATGCACAAAAACACTGTAATGTTGCACCTACATACGTGTATGTATGCATGCTCATATACAGATGTCCATGTAAAAAGAGGCCCTCTTTGACCACTCCTGTATGGGACTGCAAGATGAAAGAAAAAGCAGGCCAGAAAACACGCTCATAACACACAGGAAGCTGGGCTCAAGTGCCGAGTCATATCCTAGAACAGAGTTTAGCCAAGCTCTGACATGTACGTAAACAACACAACAGGAAAGGTTAGCAGTAGAGATAGGGAGAGACAGGACGGAGGAGGGAGGGAGAGAGGGAGGGGGGTAAGGCTGGGGGAAAGAAGGAAGGAGGTCACTGAGGGATGGAGGGAGGGACATCTAGCAGGGAGGGGAAGGACCGGGCATTTGCCTTTTCTGTCAGCTGAGGCTGGACTGTGGGAGACTATTACCAGACGTTGTTGCATTGTGTCTCTGCTTGGAGAAGGCATTGTGAAAAGCTGGTATGGTGTGAAGAAAAAAACATTGTTTGAAGGCTAATTCAAGGTATGGCAGTCATAGTTCTTCCTTTGTCCTACTGAACCTTTTAAAGCATCTTATTTTCTGCCACAGTTGCTTTCCTACTCATGCTGTATCACCCCAAAGGATAAAGTATTTAAATAGGACTTTATTCAATGGTGTCTTGTTATTTCTGTCATGCACCTTTTGACTTTTTCCATCAAGTGCTCAGCTAGAGTCTGTTTACTCTGCTCCGGTGTACAGTAGATGTTGCCGGGGGTTTAAGCGGGGATCATAGATGTATGATGGGAGGCTCAGCAGCTCCTGGGTGGTCTCGGTCCTCACTGCACAGCCAGTCACGTACCCTAGCGGGGTATTTTTAGTGCGAGTTGCTCTTAACTGATTGAGTTAACATCCTGTGTTGGCTTCTCCTTCCTCTCTCTTTCTGTCTCTGCTCTTTTTTCCTTCATTTTCTGCCTCATTCCTTTGTTTTTCCACCAAAGTTTGCGGGCAGAGATCGCAGCCAAGTTGTTGTCACCTAAGGCTGAGGATTGTATACACAAAGACATGACTACACACTTCTGGTCAGTACTGTGTGTAGAAGGATGGATTGTACATATTTCAGTCCCTGGTGATTCGGCGACAACCGTGTTTACACGTGGGAACAGCAAGTTTTAATAGCCGTTAAATACGACAGCAAACGCTCACTGAGCAGCTACTCAACTATTCCAGTGCCTTCCAAAAATTAAAAATGATGAAACAGATGAAAATATGCCCAAAATGACCATCTTGTTTTGTGGAAACAATTTTGATGAGCGATCTTTTATTTCTGACCGCGGTGGGAAATGCATTGTTTCCTGTGGCTGCAATAAAAGCCCCACCGTGTTTCACCATTGAAATGTTTTAATGTGAAGCAGTAGAAGAAAGATGTCCCGTTTACACTAGCAGTAACATGATGTTGCTGCGATGCGGCTGTGGGAGAATGATCAGTAAACAGCAAGGCTGATATCAATGAGATCAAATAAAAAACGGTAATTCCTGTGAATCCTCCTGTGCATGTGAAGGCAATTTAAATCCAGTATCATAAAACGTGTTTAATTTCATGAAAATCTTAAGGATTAAATCTTTAAATACAGTATATTGATGACCAGATATCAGAAAACGAAGGCTTTGTTAGACTGAACCGGTATTTCTGGTCCTCTCAGGACGTTTTTCTTTCCTCTCTTCTTCCTTGAAATTGAATAAATTAACGTGTCTGTGTTTGATGATGTCATCCGTCAGGGCACAATCATGGAGGAAATGGACTTTGAGCGGCGCCGGGAGCTGAGGAGGCAGAAGCGGGAGGAGATGCGCCTGGAGGCTGAACGGTAAGACCCATTTAGGTGTTTTTCATTCACGTCTGCTGATTAGTACTCCAGGATTTTCCAACAAATTCTCTTTCAAAGCAGAAAAAAAAGAGTCAGTCCTCCACAATGGCTTTATTTGTAGTTTTAGTCCAGAGGGGGCGACTTTGCTGTCACTGAAGATCTTACTACTTAGGCTGTGTGAAGCTGAGGGAGCAGCCTGTATTGTGTAATGCAGCTCTGGTTGTCAATGGACAACCTCCTCTGATGTTCACGCCAAGTTGGAACAGGAAGAAGCTAACTTTAATAGCTTAGACCCTCCTCTAGGTCTGCAAAAACGTGTCTCAGCAAATATTCGCTTACTCCAACTCAGGCTAGAAGAAAAAAAAAATCTGAAATCTGATAAGCAATGTGATGACCTTTAAGTGGGAATGTTCAATCATGCCCTCCCTCCCTCTTTCCAATTTTCCCTCTCAGATACTGTGGCCTTGTGAACTCTCTTTGATTCAGTGAAAGAAATTGATTGAACTAAAGTTCATTTCAACGGATTGACTGAGTGGTAACTCGCCAAGTGCTGTAATCAAAAATAGTAAAAAGGGGGTTTTATTGTGAGAACTTGATACATAGTGTGCCAAGGAGACATTTTATAGGGTCTTTTCACAAAAGTCTCTTAATCTGTGCTGCAGCCCTTCCAATTAAGGATGAGGGTTGATGTGGATGCAGATACTGGCCAAGGTCACTCGCCTGTTTGATGTATCTGTGAGAAGAGTTTTATTAGAGCCAGTTACTCCATCACTGAAGAAAAACAAGCTGACATAGACCACTGCTGAATACATAGATGTTTCTCTCTGATAATTCTTTTTTATGACACAAAGAATACGTGAGTAGAATTTACCTTAAGCGATGAACAAGGCCCTTTTCCTCAAGACAAAATAGCATTTCAAAGAAAATGCAGTGCACATCATCCACAACAGTGAAGGACATATACTAGGTAATGCAATTCAGGGTTAAGTCATTCATCCAGACATTGAAAATAAAGTGCCTGCCAGCTTATGTGTGCTGTATGGACGGTGCTAAGTTTATTTTAAATTGAACTTATTTGTTTTGGGTAGTGAATAAAGCCCAACCAATACATGCCCAATATTATCGCTCAATAGCTTATCAGATATATATGGTATCAGCATATACGTCAGCCGATAATTATAAATAAGAAAATGCAGAAATGCCAAATATACTGTGTCACCATTACATAGTGGTACATACTTTGTTCACAATTCTTTGCATTAACTGATTTTTCGGCCACTATTTCGAGCCAAACACAACATGGACATACAGAATTTTCACACTCTAAAGTTGACATGGCAATATTTTAGCAAATAGTTGCCTATTTACACATTCAGTAGCTATAGAACAGCATTATCATTCATTTGGAGTCGTGTTTCTGGCAACCTGTAAGTCCAATATTGTCTCTCCTTTTAGCTCTTCTTTGGTCTCCACCAACTCCTAAGTGAGCCGCTATTTGCTATTGTATGTTCACCAGCAAGTTGCTAACTGTGTCTGCCTGTCACTTGGTGCTGGGCAGGTAGTGTGCAGTGGATTTATAAAAGCTTCTTCGCAGAAAATCTCTTGAGTTTCACGTTACATGTAGTCATTTGATCTATTGTTGAGAAAGAATGATTGATTAGCGGGGTCCCCCAGTAGTTCACCTGGTGGAGCTGGTTCAGTGCTGCAGCGGGCTGGATTCAAATCCAGCCCATTTCATCCCCTCTCTCACACATTTCCTGTCTCACCTCAGCTGTTCCTATCAAATACACGTAAAAAGCCCAAAAAAATGTTCTTTTTAAAAATGTATATATATTTGTAACAACCTGATTTACATCAGTTGTTTGTATTGGTGCCAACATATTATTTGTGTCACATTTAAACCTGTGGATTATTATTGTAATTTATTATTTTTAAAGGTGTTTCAAGGCTTGTTCAGGAAAAAAAAAAAGTAATAATTCTTATTTACTTTGGCGATTTAATGACTTAGAAGAATTTGATTTCCTGTTGACCTCTGGGTAATCCCGCGAGAAGACGGAAAGGGGTTTTTTTTGAGAGGAGGAAGTAAATGAAAATGGACTGTACTTGTATAGCGCCTTTGTAGTCGTCCAACTACTCGAAGCGCTTTCACACCACAAATCACATTTACCCATACACACACTTTCATGGCAGTTAGCTCCGATGGCAGGAGCTAACTGCCCATCAATACAAATTAAACTAATCATTCACACACACCGAAGGCACAGCTTCGGGAGCAATTTGGGGTTCATTATTTTGCTCAAGGATATTTCGACACTTGGCTGGGGGAAGCCGGGATCGAACCGCCAACCTTCCGATTGGTAGACCTGCTCTGCCACCAAGCCACAGCCGCCCACAGTGACGTTGGTAGGTCTTGGAGTTGAGGCTTTTTCTGTTTTATCTTTGTTTGGACACAGTGACAAGCATAAACTGATCTCTGAGGAAGTTCTACAATTCCTGCATGACACAGGATTGTATGTAAGAATGTAGTTCAAACCTTGGCCTGTGGAGGGCAGTAAAACACTTAGTAGTGTCTGCACTGCACAGTCCTATACGAAGATGAAGAAGAAGCGCGTAGCCGGGATTGTAATTAACGTTACTGTTTGTTGTGTACGTTTACTTCATGTTGGACTTTGGACTGTTTGGCTGGTTACATCCCTCGGGTTAGCGTGAGTTTGAATACCGTTTGCTGCCAACGAAGTGTTGTGTTGCTGTGAAGTGAGGTAATTAAGCTAGCTAGGACGTCGGTCACTTTCTTCAGAAAAGACGAGAGTGGGCGTGGAGGAGCTTCAGCGGTCGTCGCAGAGGATTCGCCGACGTCGAGGAGAGAGTGTATGCTGCTGCAGACCATGATATGTCTGGAAACGGTGATTTTTGCATGTCAACGCGGTAGGAACAGTAACGTTACTCATTCTACATGAGGAGGTAACGTTACTGCTGTTTTGTTGTCCACGACGTCAAGCGCGCCAAGCTTCAGTGCAAGCTTGCTTAAAGAACAAACTAAAACCAAAGTGCACTCCGGTCAACAATACAGACTAAATTCTTAATCACCCGGGTCTCGTTGTTTTTGTGAATGTTTTATTTCAGTTACTACTTTCATAACTACTTTATCTACAGCCTGTACATTTGATCTTGTGTAACAGTTATGCAGTCTTCTCCTTCTTGGCATCTTTTCCTTTTTCTTTTTTTTTTTTACCTCTTTTAGACTTTTATGCCTCATTTCCCCAGATGCACTCTAAATAGCTGATTGAAGTGAAGGTTAATGCCGTTGTTATGTTTCATGGCTTAAAACCCCCATAAACCCCCTGCTGCTAGAATTATTTATGCAGTTTTGGAGTGTTTATGTTACACGGAGAAGACGGAATTTGGCAGAAAATGTAGAGTAAGAGGAGCCGACAGAGGGAAGAGATGAGGACTCACTGCCTGAGAGAGAAATTGACCAGGAGCGAAAAAAGAGTAAGAGTTGTAAGCGCCTTCAAAATTTACATTTTCTGCTCTGCTGGAGATTTTTCACGTCAGTTTATTTGGTCCGAGCAGCAATAATTTCAGCTGGCAGACGAGCCGCTGCTCCTGTTATCGATAAAAGATTACGTCTCTACATTGTTTCCATTCCTGCCAATATATTGAAACAATCAATATTTACATCCCCCTCTTGGATGGACTAGTCAAAACCACATGTTTTCTCATTGGCCTGCTTCCATTCAATCATCGCTAAGACGGAAAGCACAGGGAGAGTGTGGGGCCATGTAATAACGGCTGTAGGAATGCCAAATTCCTGGCTATTATAAGTGTTTACTGGCCAGGTCTCCATGAGCTGTTTCCTACATGCTGGGACAGTGAGATTGTCTGTGTGTGTTACATGTTGTGTGTGTGTACGGTCCCATAGTCTGTGCAGGGGTTAGGATGAGTACATGTAGTCCATTAACCATGCAGTTGTCCGCTTTAGTGTGTGTTGGTGTGTTTGCAGCAGGATCCGGTGATGAAGGTTTGACAAGCTCCATTCACTTTTCTGAACTACAACTGAGTGCATGTGTGCAAGCTTGTGTGTGTGGAGGGATACAAGCCAAGCCTTCCCTGTTCTGTCTTCTATCAGCCTCAGTTATAGTTGTAAGAAAATTATTGTTGACATAGAAGTGAGCAATGGGCTTCAGTTCACTTCTAGTTCTGTTCAGTAAAGCCACACACACACAGGTTTCTGCTCTGCTGAGGTTTCTCACACTCTCTTGTCCTCTCTCGTTCAGTTCCCCTGCTCATCAATGCAATAGTACGTTTCTGTTCAGTGAAACTCAGTCACACTGCAATGTCTCGACTGCTTCTTTCCCCCCATCTTGAAGAGAGCACATGGATGTGGAATTTTCCCAGTCAATTCAGTGACCAAAGGGTATCTGCTTCAGCTAAAAATAGTCTTCTTTTGTAGCAGTGATAGTATGCGTAGTTCTCAAAAAAGCTGCTGTTACTGCCTGCAAATGCAGCTGAAGCAGTTAAGAAAGAAATTAAATAAGCACATTTCCTTAAATGTCGAACTGTTCCTTTTAATGTTGAATGTAACTTGTTCAGCTTTGCTGAATGTACAATGTAGATTTTGGAAAAGACTTCTTCTTTGATGTCTGTTTTGGGAAGTGTTCATTTTTACCATTTATTTTGGTCTCCTCCTCTTTCTTGTCATACTCTATCGCCTCCACTCATTCCTTATGCATCCTCTTCCTCCTTCTTCTTCTTCTCCCCTGGGTGTCACTGTCTTTCTTCCTATCCCCATCCATCCCCTTATCTTATTCCACTTTCGTTTTCAAGCCTTTGTCCTCCTTATTCCTCTCCTCTTTCTTCCTTACCCCTTCTCTCCAAAAGCACTTCCTCCCTCTCTTCTTACTTTCACATCTTCCTCCTCATCCTCCCCTTGCCCTCATTTGATCTTGTTCTTCCACTTAAATTTTCCCATCCTCCTCTTCATTCTTGACATCTGTGCTTACCCCCACCACCCGAGACCGGGAAGTGTCGAGGAAATAACACCCATCCTCCGTGAATGGGCCATGCCAAACAATCCCCTCCCCGGGTGATTTTGACGATTCCAAACATGACCCGGTCCCGCATCGTAAACCCCTGGTTCTGACAGGAAGAGAGGAGGAGACACAGATAAAGCGAGATAGGGAGGGAGAAGTTGAGCCACGTATGTCAACTTCTAACTTACCACATCAGCTTGGAAAGGAGTTAAGCTATTGTTGCAGATTTTGTTTTAAGCCCTCTTACTTTTAGTCTTCACAAGTACAAGTGTACAATTTTATATTTATGTTTTACAATATATTATGCATGCTATACTGCGTCATTCATCTGTGAATAAGAATAAATGCCATCTAGGAGAATTCTATCACGACTAACATTGTGTATTCTTGGAGGCGGCCCAGCAGAGCGCAGGGTGGGGAAGAGAGACAGACGGGGCACGTTGTGGTTCTTTGGGCCGGCAGTAGGAAGGGAAATAGTCCAGAGAGGCCAGCGTGGGAATGGGTCAGCATTTCTGACAGCATAAGCAGTGCCCCCACCCTCTTTCCCTCTCCCTCTTCATCCCTTCCTCCTCTCCCCTCCCCTCCCCTGTGTTCACAGCAGCTTTTCTTTTCTATCTTCCTCTTTACTCTTCTCCCTCCAACCTTCTCCTCTTGAGGAGGGGTGAAGAAGTCTTTTCTCATGGGCTTTTCCCAAATTGTTTTCACTGACATTTCTGAGATATTCTGCTGCAAAGAAAATATTTGGACATATTTCTCCCTAATAGGCTCGCTGATGGTCGATGCTTTGTGTGTCTGTGCGATCCACGCAGACAGTTGCTTTGTGAGTGCAGAATCCTGCCTTACTGTACTAGCCAGCATGTGAAAAATATGGTGTTTATGCACATGCGTAACAAGATTTAAAATTTCCTTTTCAACTGCATCAAAGCTGCCACATGTAAAACTGAGTGTGTAGTCCATATTAGCTATCAGTCAATAGTTTGCTGTCCTTACATACTGTACTTGGCCACCCAAGAAAAGGCCATCTGTTGCATACTATATTCCAACAGACCCTCATACCTGAAGTTTATAACTGTGGCTACACATCAGGAAAAGGCGTCCTCTATGATTAAAATCTGCAGATTACTCCTTTTTCCATTATCGTGCATGCCCTTTCCTTTCCCTTTTTTTATTTCCCACTCTTTATCGTCACTCTCCATTTCCCTTGCTTTCTTTTTCTCTCCTTTTTTCCCCCCCTATCCACCCTTCCGCCTCTCCCCATATTTCTGTGTCAGTAGGCTGAGAGAGTTTGGGGCCAAGGTAAGGAAAGGAATATTAAATCAGGGCTTTGGTTGTGTATGTGTCTATAGCCAAGGCTGTGATTGACAGGAATGCTAATTCAGCTTTTAGGAGTTTGTTCTTCTCCCCTACTGAGGAATCTTTAACCCTGAGATTGTCGTCGTCACTGCCACCAAGGACTCTTTTGTTCCATTTTTAGCTGTTGTCGTTTTTCTCTTTCTCATGACATTTGGTGCTGTTTCTGGGATGGCGCAGTCCTTCGGGAGTTAAGGAAGTTGTTTCACAATTTTTTTTTTTCACAGAAACAACATATCACTCTAGCATTTTAAATAAGAGTTAATATACTCTCTACTGCAGGGGAACTCAATTGAAGTTGACGGAATATGAATTGAACTGAAAAGAACTAAGATTTGTGGGAAACGCACATTTATTTAAAGCAAGACTGTCACTTTTGAAAGACCAAATAACACATTCTTCCTCTTACAAATAAAAATTTGAATTCTTAAGCAATAAAACACACCCTTGCTCACTTCAATACTCTTGAGTCCGTTTGCTACAGCTTTACTTGTTCTGACCAGTAGTTTATTGTGGCTAATGTAACTTAAGATAGATATTGTTCGTAGTCATTTTAGCATTTACCATTATATATTGTCATTGTAACTTGGTGTTCAGCAAAAGTTGCATAGGTTAGATTTAAGGCTGAAAGGGGTTTAGCTGGATTTGACCAATTTTCTACTCTTAAAGATGCACATGTGTAAAGCATTGCCTGACATCACTGGTGTCACCGTCCCATAGCTCCAGCTTGGGCGTTAACAGATTCATCTCTTCTGTTATGACAACATTCCTCATCTGAGAGAAAGAAACGGGAGGTGTGGGGAAACAGCGAAGGGGAAGGAAAGGAAGAAGGAAACTCTTTTTCACAAGCTGTACAAACCTAACATAAACCCCAGCAGCTTTAGCCCGGCTCACCACACATGTTGCAATTAACATGCAATAGCACGCGTTGCTGGCTGACCTCAAAGGCTGGGCTGTGATGTTAGGTAGCTAGGCATGCGGTAAGCAGTGGGAGTATAAAGGTCAGTCGGGGCAGATCAAGCATGGAGCTGAGTTCATACATGTCAGGTGGCCAGAAACACAGCAGTTTGGGAACTGATTTGGTCAAATTCTGTGTAGTCTGGTAGTATTGCACTGTTAGATATCATCAGTTTATGGTGCTTTAATTTGTAATACAGTATCAAATATACTTTACATTTTGGGTGTAGCCTCTTTCCCTAAACCTGTCTACTTCTGTTTCACCTAGATATCCTGAATTTCCCAGAATGACTTTGGACCAACCCCAGAGAAACGCCTCAACTTGTTGCTTTCAATCAAATTTAAGCACATAAATATACAGTAGCTCACGAGCCAACTAGATTGTGAACAATAGAGTTGTGTTGATGATTGCATGCAGCCGCACCCTTTACTTAAACCACTGCATTTAATAAAGATATGCATAATCCACTGCATGTCTGCTTTGGATTTTGCTCTATTAAGGATATGGGTGGTTGTAGATCTTGGGGTTGTTTTGTTTTTACAATTGATTTATCCTTTTTAATAGCAGGGCAAGATGGAGAGACTAGAAAAAAGGAGTTGTCAAATTCTTTGTATCTTATGCAAGAAAACAGATTTTTACACATGACCTGCTGTGACCTTGCCTCATCTACCGCATGCTTGACCAGTTATGCATAGTAGCAATAAAAATGCACCACCAAACGAGAACTTTCATGCTTTTAAAATATTAAATGGTGGCCATTTGTTCTAATCATATACATACATGCATTCTTAGGTTGTAAAAAAAATAAAGTTAGTGATATTTGTGTTTTCGTGGATATATCGGCAAATCTGAGCTTGTGTCAAGAATTTTCTTAAAACAAGAAGCAGTATCCAAGAGGCAATATCTTAAAGCACCCTCCACCTAATGTCAAACTATGCCTTTTCGGGAAGGTGAAATTTGTGTTGAAATCGGTGTCTCAGCAAAACTTAGCTTGTCTGGAATTTTAATAAAACAAGAAGCGGTATCTTTAAAACAAAGCTCGCTCCACCTATGTCAGCACAAAATACTGCTAAGTAGTTTTGACATGAGATTTTTTTAACTTCAGTTTGTTAACTCAAGAAATATGTGATTTTATAGGTTTAATGTGGTGTTAAATTCCTTGTAGAAATATAAACTTTTAAGGCTAGTGGATATTTTCAAGTGCGCACACACCTCTCCAGTTTGCTCTGTTCAAACACTGACCAGACCAGTACAAGCACTGTTCCTCTGGCTCTCTCTTATCCTCAGCCAAGCCATGTCTCCAGACTGACTTTTTATCAGCTCTTGAAAACTGCAGCGACGATAAGACGTATTGGTTGTTGCACAGCTGACAGGTCGGGGGGGGGCGGGGGTGCTCCAGACAAATCCACCAGGTTTGGACACTGATGATTACAGTCCAATTTAAAGAATCTTTTACTTTGACGTTTCTAACCGTGAAGCTAAATTGAGGAAGGGGCCAAGGAGGTGAAGGGTTGAAATTTGGGGGGGAGTAAATGTCTCTTTGTTTCCTCACCCTTTCTTTCTCTCTCTCTCCCTCAGGTTGGCGAGAAATGATGATGATGAGGAGGAGGCGGCCCGTGAGAGGAGGCGCAGGGCACGCCAGGAGAGGCTGATGAGCAGGGAGAGTGAGGAGCCCAGCAGACAGCCAGACAGTCTGGTCATGACCAACAGCCACAGGTGACACGCACACAAATACCAACACAGGTTCTGCCTGACAAATATATAGTCAGCAGCCGACTGCTTAGCCCCAAATTTTTGGTCTGGCCGAAAAGGCTAAAGAGCAACAGGAAAGAGGGAGGAAGAAAAACTGTTACTGTCATTTCATCCTGCCCAGTTAAAAGGGTTGTAGTTCATCAATAAATAAACCATGTGAGTCCCATTTATGTGTATAAATAAATAAAAATGTCAGGTCAACTCAACAACAAAACATTCTTTAACCACCTCTGCTGTAAAAGATTTCTGGGAAGTGAGAACAATTGTCAATCAATTGTTTTATTCTTTCATTAAACAAGTCACTGTTCGCTAAGCGCTCAGTTACTGTTGCTATCTACAGTATGTCAAGATTTTCATTCGTGCACTTATGCAGTTTACAGTTATAGCAGTGGTAGACAGAAGTAGACAAAAGCAGCCATATCATTTCAAGCTGGCAATGTTGGTTTTGCTGGCTGATTGTATTAGCTCTAGCTAGCTAACGTTAGCTCCATTAATTGGTTGAAAACTTGTGTCCACCTGACATTTGAATGTTTCTGACTCGTTTTAAAATGAGAGGGGTTTTAAATATGCGATTACATAAATGATATTAATCTAAAAGGGTAAATCAGACTGTTACTTTGTTCTAAGATAATCCTGTTCGGCTGCTTAGCTTATGTACTTGTTCATTTTTTCAATCAGTATGTTTCAATTTAACATTATATTAAAAAAGCTTTTAGTGTGAAGACTAACTGTTGTGTTATGGCGCTTTTCCATTACCAGTACCAGCTCGGCTCGCTTTTGGCTCCGTTTTCCATTGCAGAAAGTACCTCCACAATAGTACCTGGTCATTAAAGCGACGCCGCAGGAAACTGCCGCCACACACACCCGCTACCCACACACACGGGACAATGGAGGAAATCGACTGTGTGCAGCTTTTGATCGTCGGGATGTGGCTGTTTCTCACAGCAAGAAGACAAGCGTTGTTTCATTTGACCGTGGCGTATTCTTTGGAGTTGCCGTAATAGTAATCGGCATATCACGCAATCTCTGGCCAAACTATTTAAAAATGGCAGGGTTATTCAGGATACTCCGTCTAGCGCTTGGCATGATGACGCAGTGAATAGTGACGATTCTCTCTGACCAATCAGCAGTCTGCCATGTTTTCACGTGACTTTTTAGTATCGCCTCAGCTCGCTTGGAACCTCGCCGGAGGTGGTACGAAAAAAAGTACCTGGAAGCAGGTACAGGTACAACTTTCACACAGTGGAAAACCAAACCGAGTCAAGCTGAGGCGAGCTAGTACAGTGTAATGGAAAAGCACCATTAGTAACATCTCAGGTAACATTGGCTGGGGTTTCCTGGAGTGTAAACTTCCCAATATCTAATGAAGAGCAGGATAGATGGTAACAGTAAAACCTCTAAAATCTGCATCCAGGACCGGTTTCCACACAGTGGGGAAATACAACACAGTAGTTGTGAACTGGGCTTTTTTTTAAACCTAGAATTTTATGTAGTTATTGATGTACTCACTGGTATTGAAAGTAACACTGGTTTACTACAGTAGGTATTAAGCTAGTTAGCCTGACATGCTAACATTTGTAGCTTATGTTAGAGCCGATAAACTTGACACAGTTTATTCCATTCCTCACTCTTTGCTATTGTGTTTTCGGTTTTGGAAAGGTTAAAAGAAAAGAGCATCCTCCAAAATGTTTAGATAGAGTATTGCTCTTATTACAGCCTCATGCACACCACTTCAACATTTGGATAAATCCAAAGCTTGACAGGCCTGCTGTGCCTAGTTATGGTGGATAAGCTGACATAATATTGTAATAGTGTCAGGTGTTGAATGATGAAATTCAGTGAAGTGGCATTTCTTTTTTCATCCTTTAACACCGATGCATTTAAGTCAACCAATGCCAGAACTGAACAGTCCCAGCTGTCAATATGACAACCAACTCATGATCTCATACCTATCCATCCGAAAGACTGTCATAGGAACAAAGGGGCTAAATATCCATTTCTATGCAGTTTAAGGCTATGAGATCAATCGTCTTGGCCACAGTGGAAGTGGTGGGTTGCTCTGACATCCAGCAACACAGACACTGCTTTGTGGTCATGAATGCTTCCTTGCTATGAGCTCAGAGGTACATCCTGGGCCAGACAAACAACAGGGGGATTGTGCAGAAGGATGCTGAGACAGGACCTCGTGTTGACTAGCCATTGTTGATTGTGTAGATGCAAGAATAATGTTTGCCAAACTTTTAGGTCAGAATATTATGAGTCATGCTATTTGGAGCAAGGATGTACAGTTGGTATTTGGTGAATTGAAAAACTGTATTTAAATACATAGTTTTTAGCCATGCAGTCAGTCGGTCAGTTGGACAGTCGGCACATGACTTTGGTCCAGACTTAAATATATAAAATATTGGACCATTGGATGGATTGCCATTTACTTTTGTAAAAACATTCGTGGTCCCCAGAGGATGAATTCTACTGACTTTGGTAATTCTGACTCACATTTATTGTTTGGGGTGAAATGTCTTAACAACAGTTTAATAGATTGCTTGAAATGTGGCATAAATGTGCAATGCTCCAACACTTGACAGGCCAAAAACCTGCAAAATAATGACATTCCCATCCTCAGCTGCTAATTTGCAGATGTTAGCATGCTAACATTTGCGTGAAGGTGAACATGATAAACATTACCTCCTAAACATCAGCATGTTAACATTGTCATTGTTAGCATGTTAGCATGCTGACATTTGCATTCAGCTCAAAGCACCACTGTGCTTAAGTACAACCTCACAGAGCTGCTAGCATGGCTGTAGACTCTGAGTCTTATTTACATTGTAGTACGTAGGTATAGCTGCTATCTGAGTGATTGAGTGTACATAAAAGAACTATTGAGTCAAGGATAATAAAATTAAGCTCAGACCTGGAATCCAAGAGAAAGTCACTGTTTATTTTAACGCCTGACCAAAAGTTTATGTTAATGAATATCTGTGGCCTGTGGATCTGTCAATACACCCAGTTGTCAGCATTCTTCACATACTGGCTACAGAGCTGATTCTAATGTGGCAGCCACTCTCTTTAAACTTTGATTTCCTTTCACAGAATTTCATTTAGTCTTTTTTGCAACCCAGAGAGAGTTTGCTTGGTCATTTGGGCTCTTTTAGCACATTTCATTGGTATCAGTGGCCAGTGTAAGTCAGTTTTTTCTTGTCCTTTTCAAAGCATTTCAGCATCACCCTTTGCATATTAGTTTGTCATATGCAAACCTGACAACTGCTAAAAATGAACATAAGTCTCTTGCCACTACACCACTATGAAAATGTTAGGGGTTATAGGCCTTGATCAAGGGCATCTCAATGCTAACAGGAGAAAATGTTATGCATTCAGTTTCCCTGCCCACATTTTCTTAACAGCTGGCTTCTGTTGCTCTGACCTCAAGGCTCCATCATTAACGAAAGACTACACAGTGAAATGTTTGTCTCTCTCTCCCTCCTCCTAGTGTGACAGAGACTGTGAGCAGCTCCTATGGAGGAGGCGGCGGAGACGACGAGGAACAAGCCCTGCAGGAGCGCATGTCCAAACGCGAGGAGAGACGGCAGAGACGCATGAAAGAGGCACTGGAGAGACAGAGGCAGCTGGACCCCACTGTGAGTGAGGACCACGACGACTTCGCCACGGAGAAAAACAACGCAGAAGAGGAGAGGCCGTCCTCCTGGCGTAGGGGTCGTTACCGTGACAATGAGGATGAAGAGGAGAAGACGGAGATGTACGGCTCTAGCAGAGAGGAGAAGGAGCGAGAGGAGCCGAGGGAGGAAGAAGAGGCTGCTCCTGAGGGTGGAGAGGAAGCAGAGGAGGGGGTAGATGAAGAGGAGGAGCAGAAAGTAGAAGTGGTGGAGGACAAACCGAGAAGGTCTTACTTGAGAGAACAGGTGAGTCCCCTGTTCATTCTTGATCACTGGTTTTAGCCATTTATTGTAAAAAAAAAATAAAATAAAAAATATTCTAGCTGATAGTCCCTGCAAATGTGATGCTTGTTTCTGTAGGAATCAACTGAAGAACCTAAAATTCAAAACAAGGTATGATCATTGATTTATTGACTTTTTAATGCACATTCTTGAGTCACTCACTTACCTTTCTGTCAAAGAAATGCTATAAACCTTTTGTCATAGGGACTTGCTGAAGAAACACATTCAGTAGTCAGTGAGAGTTCAAACCAGGCCACATCAACAAATTCAGAGGCTGAGGAGGATGCAGTTGCATCAGAGGAGGCTGAAGAGGTATCCGTGGATGATTATGTAGATTATACATCAGAGAACAAGTCTATGATACTCAGACAGGACACCGAAGAGGACAGTGAGGTATCTGAGATACTGCACTCAGAGGATAATGAGGTATCACACATGTGGTAAGATTTTCATTAGAGGTGTGATGCACAGACAATCACTCTGGGTAACTTCAGTGTCTTGATGCATCTGTGAGGAAATATCTAAACAGAAATCCCACAAAAAAATTCTCTTAATAAGGCTACCTTGTTGACTGTCAGAGTCAGACGCTGAATTTACCCAGACACCTCGTGTCGTCACAGCGTGGTTCGCAGCATTTGCAAACTGGTGGTAACTGAGCCTGTGTTATTTGTGCTGTTTGCAGCCATGCATTCAGATTTTTGATTAGGATCGTGCTATGCCTCACAGAGTGGTCACTGTGTTTTTCTGCATGTCTTCCACCAGAGCTATGAGATCAGCAACACTTATGACACTGACTCCACTCCAAAAACTCACTGTAGCAGAGGAACGATATGTAATTTAAAATCAGGGCTCATTTTAAAACCACACAAATCAGAAGGCAAAAGTTACGAAAATGTCCAAGTGAAATGGGAATTGTTTATGACTTTTCTATTGTCTTTTCAATGCCTTGATGACTCTAAATCCCAAATCTGTCCAAAATACATCTTAAATCATTTCTTATTCGTCCAAGTAATAATAGTGTGAATTTTTTTTCCCCTCTGTTTTTGAGCTGACGTATGCCTAGTAAATCTCAAATCGTTGCAAAAGACCTAATTACAGTTAAGTACATATTAATGGATGAGCTTGCATGACGTAAAGAGAATCAAGACAGGTGTTCTGAAAAGGTCCACCAGCTCAGTCTATATTATGTTTAAAATTCACAGACTGTGCTAGATTGCAGCAACAGTAAGACAAATGTACTCTATGTTCTGTATTTCAGCTTAGTAATAGATGGTGCTTTGACGGGCAGTGTACATATTGGGCCTAGACACATAATGATTATAATTTACATAGCTTGAATCATGTTTTTGATGGTTAACAGTCAGAAAATATGCAGCTGAAGAAACTCCCATGGGTGATCTCATGTTACATAATCCTGTCTCAGTAGTAATTCTGGAGTGGACGCTGTGTTATGTGATGTTCTGTTTTGCTTTGTTTAGGGTGTGCGCTCGTTCTTTCACTCATTTGACATCCTGTGATGTCACACGACAGACTCCGCCCATTCGGTCTACCAACCAATCGCATTTTTGTTCACTGTCTCTGTGGTTGTTTCCATGCAGGTGACTGAGCGAGGTGTGGCCAGGGAAGAGAGGGAGGAGCAGGGCAAGCAAAACGGAGGGCTGTATGAGGAGGCGGCTCCCAAACAGCACAGGAAACCTGAGAGGACCCTCAGGTACACAGACACAACAGCACACATCAAGTGACCTGCTGGTTTCCCCCTGAGGCCAAATTGGGGATAGCCAGATCTGATGAATCACTCAAGAAACAATGTTTTCAACAAATCTCATCAAAATTCATGTAGCCAGTTAAGGATGTGTGCCTGAAAAATCTAAATAATGACCTGAATGCGATTAGTCTGCGCAGTATTGCTAAAAATATTAAGAATCAAAATATTATCTTTCATCTCAGTCCAGTTCATATTTTCTCCTTTTTATTAATGATGCACCAATATGGATGTTTTAAGCCAATATACAATATTTTCCCCACATATATTTTCAATATTTTCCCACCTGGCTGATACTCTTACATAAGAGTCCTAGTGCAAATGTTACATTTTTTCAGACGTCAGATATGCTTTAAATTATTATGTATTTTTTTCAAAAATAAAAAAAGGCCTGGCACTTTTTTTGTGAAGCTAATTTGACAGTGATAGGTGACCAATTTTAAAATCCTCAGTTGCCCCCCATATTGGCAGTAAAACATTATAATGGTGAAATAGCAATACTGCTTTATGAAGCTGATATTGGGCAATTCTGACCGTACACTGATATATCGGTGCCTGTCTACACTTGGTCAGTTGTGGAAAAGTACTGCAGTAACTGAATATTCTTGACACAAGGGTCATTTGAGAAGATCAAGCTACCTAACAACCAGTCCTCACTGTTACTTTTCAAAATAAGATATCCAGAATTGAGAGGAAACACACATTCCCATGATTATAAAATCATTGCTAGCATAAAATTAAAACAAATTGTAGTGAATTTTAAAGTCCTGCATTTACTGAATTTATTCTATTGCCGACTAGGTCTTATTCTGAAAATTATGGAGAAGAAAGCTTCATATTTGTCGTAACACTTCACAGTGTTAGCACATGCTGAACAGGGGCAGTTTAGTCAGACAGGAACTGATTGATGTTGAAGTCTGACATTGATTGTTTGTGGCTCAGGCTGGTATAAAAGCATGGAAATAGGCTATTGCCTAAGGCATCTGCAAAATAACTGAAAAGCATATCTGAATCAGATTTTCAAGCAAACGAGCTGTTTTTGTTCAGCGGTCAGCCTTAGCAGAGCAGTAGTGGGTTTTGGACATGGGTCACTTTCTGTTAGTCCCAAGCGTGGAACACTGGATGAAATTTAAGATGTGATGTAACATTATCTTTGCAAAGGTGATTGTTGGTATTTGTATGTGTGCACGTGATTTTGTCTGTGTGAAAGAGACAAATCCTTCCAGTGTATGTTTAAACATTCAGTATGTATCAAATCTCAAGTGTTTACCTGTATGTCAGCCTACTTGGCGTCCCACGTACAGTTTTTGTTCCTGTTCTGACCTGCATGTGTGCTGTGACCCGTGTTTGTGTGTCCGTCCTAGTCGTGGCAGCGTACGTTCCCCTGAGGTTTCCACGGGTGACGACCAGGACGACGCTGCCCGCCTGGAGGCAGAGCGCAAGCTGGAAGAGCTGAAGCGACGGCGCGACGACGCAGAGAGCGAGGAGTTCGAGAGGATGAGGCAGAAGCAGCAGGAGGCCGAAGCCGAGCTGGAGGAGCTGAAGAGGAAGAGGGAGGAGAGGAAGAAGGTGCTGGAGGAGGAGGAGAGGCAGAAGAAGCAGGAGGAGGCGGAGAAAAAAGCCAGAGAGGAGGTAAGGAAGATAGAGGGATGTTTTTATGGAGTCAGTCACTTTATGGATGCCATTTGATCTGTTCTGTCTGTTTTTCCCCTTTTTCTACAAGCACCCATAGCGCTGTCCCAATACAACCATTCAACACTTGAAATACAGTTTGTGTTTCACTTTGAAAGTGGAGGCTAGCAAGCCAAGCTTGACTAGCTTCTGCTTTTGTGGTGGAAGCTAGTTAGCATAGCTTGCTAATTAGCACTGATTTCCACTAGATGTTGCTTTTTGTTCATTTGATTTCAGCACCTGCTGAGACATCAAGCTCCTGCACTCTCAGTGCTGTGTTTGTTCAATGTTAATGAAAAGAGCGGTTCTAGCTAGCGTTAGCTGTCTCGTTCATGGATCCAGTTGTGGTGGTGGCAAATGTCCTGACTTTCAAATCGCAACGAGTAGTCATCTGTAAGCTTAACGCTCTGTATGTCACCCCGTGATTTGAATCACTATGCAAAGTATCTAACTGACGGAGTAGCATCAAAAATAAACTGCTAACAGCGTCAGCCCCCCTGCTGGTTAACTTCCTGTGCATCTGTTGGAATTGAAGCGATATTAAAAAAATTTTATTGCACCAATCAAATTACCAGCACTGTAACCATCAGTTACAACCAAAAATTCACATGCCCTGGATAACAATAATGAAAGACTATCACTGCAGAAAAATAAATCAAACTTTAATACATTTTTTACATCTATAATTACAGTTTTGACCAAACAGGTACACAAGCCAACACACTCCAAGGATAGATGCTCTTATTTCTCAAAAAATCATTTTGACTTAAAGATTATTGGTCTCATTTATTCCTCTCATTCCTTCCTGTTTATATCTTTAAAGTTCACAACCCACGTCCTCTTTCCTTGTTTTTTACTGCGCCACTTTCATGTTGATTTAGCCTTTACACCTGTGTGAGCTGAAAACCATGCATCACACTCATACTAGCGCTGCGGTGACGTTATCTCGACATACTTCACTGTTATCATGACTTAACCTATTTGGGTCCCCACTCGTAACTCATGTATGTCCTTCCTCCTCTTATAACCACCTCATCCTTATATATTTAATATGTGATAACCTCCTACATGTTCACATCTGTATTCAACCACGCAATGTCGTTCATTTTCCCTTTCATCCGCTCAATCTGAGGCCCTGCATTCTCACTATTACCCTGACTGTTCTTCTTTGTTGATCTTGGCTCCGAATGCGGCGGCCTGTCTCTTGCTATCTGCCCCTGTTCTTCTCCTCTTGTGTGATGTTAATGAGGGCTTTTGGTTTGTAATTAAAAGATGGCCCAGAGATACAGAGAGACTAATTAACCAAGACAAGGCTGCTGGAGAGGGCTGATATACTGCCAAGCAACAGCCCTCTTCTGAATACAGTACAAATGGTTCATACATTAATTGTTTTAAAAAAACTGTTGATAGTCTACATGTCTCAAGCTTTCCAAAATGGCTTTTTTTTTTTTTTTTTCCTGAGGCAGGCGATCACTGTAAATAAGAATTTGCTCTGACTAATTGAATTTGTTCCTGACCTGCTTCATAAGCAAATCACTTAGAAAGTGGCCCATATCTATTGTGTGGGCCGGCTGCATTGCTGACTGTTGGCTGTCTGTCATGTTGGTGACTTATGCTATTCAATATAATGACAATATATATGGTATTATACGTACATTTCAATTTTCTCTGTTAAATTAAGTTAATTCAAAGTATACCCAGTTCTTGGAAGATTTTGCATTTGCTGCACCAAACACTGGGTCTGTTAGTTCGTTCCCAGGCAAAATCTGCTGGTGCACAGGAAGCATGTTTTAGGTTTCCAGCAGCAACAGTGGTTTGTTTAGAGTAAATACAAGAGGAATGGGCAGTTAGCATGAGCAGCAATATCCGGAAGGGCTGAGCTGGCAAAGAATAGAGCGCCACCTACGTATGCTACAATTGAATTAACAGAATGTTTCTCGTCGAAATAAAAAATCTGTTGAACTACCTCAACTCTAAACACATCTGTCTCAGGAGGAGAAGAGGAAGATGAAGGAGGAGATTGAAAGGAGGAGAGCAGAGGCAGCTGAGAAGAGACAGAAAGTGGAAGACACTATGGACGGGGAGGACAGACCCTTCAAGTGTGTCAGCCCTCGAGGCTCCTCTCTGAAGGTCAGTCTGCCATTTGTAACCTCCCACCTCTGCCCTGCAAGTGTCGGTCCAGTTTTATTTGCCAATTGACCTTTCGCTAAACCCCAAGTATCATAGTTATTTATTTATTTATTTTAATATTTTTCTTTGTAGCCCTCGCAGTGTATAATGATAACAGTTGGGAAAGAGCGCGGCCTAGGCCTGCTTTACAGGAAAACTGCAATGAGATAACGTCTAGTATGAATTGGCACTATGTAAATTAAATTGAATTTAAAGTGGTACCCCTCAAAATTCAGACATGACCCTCTAAACTGTTCAGATGCTGAATGTACTGTAGCTCTTACCAGAGCCTCATGCTTCAACATATGAAGAAATTTAGAGCTTGACAGGCCTGCCATGCCTACTTACTGTTGCTAAGCTATGATTGGACAATCACTGCTTGAGGAGCGGGTTTTAGCGAAATGTCAATTAATCGCCAGTTCTTCATAAACCGATAATTCAATGTAATACTTAAACAATTCTACCTATGAAGTACTTTGCCTGTGTTGTATTTTTCTGTCTGTATTTGCATCCTGTCCAGCACAGTTGTCAGCATAATGGAGTCAATATAATACTTCTCCAAAACCTGCAAATCCCACTCATCCGGCAGTGCAGCAAAGCTCAAGCTAACCATTCAAAATATTTGGAGAGATTAAGTGCCAGATGACCTGCATCTGCCCCTCTTGACTCTTTTAGCTCTCTGCATCAAGTGTTGTCTGAATGAGATAAAGGTGTTTATATATGGAAAGAGCCTCGATGAACTAAAGGAGAAATGTGAAAAAGTCAGCTGCACATTGTTCTATATTTTATTTCACTGTTCACTTTGAAATTATGCTGACATGTCAACCTGTTTGTCATTAGAAAACACTGCACTAGGAAAAGCAACCTGCATCCACCCAGTGCATGCCCCTCCACATGTCAGCCAAAGATAAATGGTTGTCATGGTGAAGGAACGTTTAATCAACTCAAATGTGAATAAATGTTTCCAGCATTGCCAAAAGCCAACTCCCACACACTCAAAATCGAGGGGGATTTTCAGCCAGTGGAGAAAATCTAATTAGTGACAGTTAGCAGTAATATCCATCTGGCCTGTCCCGGTGAGACTCCAGACTGGAGGGTTGGCGCTAATGGTGTGTGAGCTCTGATCGTTCTAGAATCAAGTACTTTGCATGTTTGTGGTCAGTTTTTTTGAATAATGCTCAACTGTAATTCTCGCCTCACAGACACAGCTTTACTTTGTGGTCATGTTCACTGTAGGTACAGGTGTGTTCGTGCATGTGTGTGTTGTATCTGTCTGTGGGCATCTGGTTGTTTCATATTTCATACACTATACACTGTGTTGTGTATGAATTGTTGTTTTTGCAGTGTTATAAATGTAGTTATTTGTTTGCCACCGTGCACCCCAGTGTCAAGAGCGGTTAGCGCCCCTGCCTCCCAATAAGGAGATCATGGGTTCGAATCCCGGACCAGACCACGATCTCTCTGGGTGGAGTCTGCATGTCCTCCCCGCGTTACTGTGGGTTTTCTCCAGGTCCTCCGGCTTCCTCCCACCGTCTAAAGACATGCATGTTTAGGTTAATTGGTGACTCTAAATTGTCCCTAGTGGATGAATGCGAGTGTGAATGGTTGTCTGTCTCTGTGTCAGCCCTGCGACGAGTTGGCCACTGTCCAGGGTGTACCCTGCCTAAGGCCCGAAGTTACTGGGATATGCTCCAGTCACCCGCGACCCCCAACGGGAACAAGCGCTAGAAAATGACTGACTGACTGACTGTTTTGACACTGTACCAGGTCACAATACAGTTGCATTGTATGTTTTACCTTCCCACTTTAGATTTGTTTGAAAAGTAGAACTTAATAAGAGATAATTGCTCTTAAGTGAAAGCCATGCATAGTCAACCAAAAAAACAAGATAAAACTTAGTCTTAAAGCTGTTTTAATTATTTTTTTTTTTTTCTTTGGCCATTTGGTGGCAGCGGATCAACATATGAACACCACATTGATATAGTCAGTCATTCAGTCAGTCATTTTCTACCGCTTGTTCCTGTTGGGGGACGCAGGTGACTGGAGCCTATCCCAGGGACTTTGGGCCTTAGGCAGGGTGCACCCTGGACAGTGGCCAACTCGTCGCAGGGCTGACACAGAGACATACAACCATTCACTCTCATATTCATCCACTAGGGGCAATTTTTTAGAGTTATCAATTAACCTACACACGCATGGACAGTGGGAGGAAGCCGGGGAACCTGGAGAGAACCCACGGTAACACGGAGAAGACATGCACATTGATATAGTCACCTGATAAATTTGATAATGGCTAACGCATTAGCGAACAGTTGCTTATTTTCACATCTGTTTGGTGCTTTTTGGGTCAGTTGTGCAGTTGAGTGCTGGAGCTGGAAACAGGAGTTAATGAAAGTGGTGAGAATGAACTAGAACCAAACCCAAAAGTTGCAGTTCAGTAAAAACCAAAATAATGAGCTGAAAGATGTTTAAAAAAACTCTGTAGAGCTGAGAGGAACTGCAGAGTTGGTTGATAATTCTCTGTGGGTTCATTACTACGAGTGATACTTTTCTTACTACACATAGTCGTTCAACCCATTGTTAATTTAAAAACATTGATCAGCTGGGAGAGAAGGACGGGACAAACTGCGGGGATGCAGCAAAGCGATTAGGGTTAACAGGATTACTGTAACTACGGTCGGGTGGCTAGAGCTCTTTAAAACGCATCTGAGAATGGGGAATTTCCTGTCGGAGTATTTTGGGAACTCCTACATTTGGTAGCAGCCGAGTGCAAGGTCCTTTTTCACAGGGAGAGGTGGGAGAGAGCTTTTTGGGGTTTTTTTTTTTTTTTTTTTTGCAGTTTCTTCTTTTTTTATGTTTTAAAGGTTGTTTTTTTTGTCTAAGGAAAGCATATGTTGGCCCCTCTTTTATCCTTTTCCCCCCATATATCATAAACCATCCTCTGAGATTCCCACCGTCCAGCGGCAGAGATAGGAAAAAACTTGCTTTGTTTTTTCTGTGTGTGTCTGTGTATTTGCATGTGTGTGCATGTCGTTTCGAGCATTTGGCACATGGAGGCAACAATCAGTTACATTGTGAGTTGCTGTTCAGGAAATCCAGCTTTATTGAGCATATGATGAAAGGAGACAAAATGAGATGCACACCATAAAAATAAAAAAAAATACTGTTGTAGTCCAGTAATGGCAAGAAAGTACATAGGAAGTGCATAATGCTATTTAAGTTTTAAAAATCTAAGGACCAGTAATTTCGTTGAACAGAATCACGTGTTTGTATACATATTGACTTATGAACTCAAGTCAGGAATGGGTTTTACAATGAAATTACTCATACAGACAATAAACACACTATAGATGCATGGAAATCAATGGGAGAGTTGGGTTTAACATCTGTTTTAAGGCAACAGAAGAGTGAAGGAAAATGTGGTGTTGCAGTGATGTATGCGTGTGTGGAACATCACTGAAATATTTATTAACCTAGAGCTCTAATTACCTTTCTCAACAGATTGGAGAGAGGGCAGAGTTCCTTAACAAGTCGGCACAGAAAAGGTAAAAACATACTTAAGCATCATCCGTCAGATTATTTTTCTGGTAACAAAGCTTGTAAGCCTTGCAGTCCTGTTTTGCTGAATAGGACAAATGTAACCCAGAGCTAAAGTTTTCATGCCCACTTGGGGGTTAGAAGTGTTGTCTCTCAAGGTACTAAAGATGAAATGCTCGACCACGCTGTGTATAATATTCAAAGTGGTCCCATGCTATGCTTGCTAACTATTTGCTTCTGCCCTGCAGCACGGTGAAGATGTCTCATTCTCCTGTGGTATCCAAGATAGACAACAGACTGGAGCAGTACACCTCAGCTGCTCAGGTTAGCATTTTTTCGACCGTAAAATGTTGCAGCAAAAAGACAGCAGTGTAGTATCAACATTGGTGACACATGAGGTTGACACTGTAGTTACTTACTACGTTTTCATTTCATGCAAAGCATTTTGCCTATCTCACTTGGGATTACAAGACACAGCTATACATCAAACATCACAAATATAACAAGACATCTTGCAGTAACATACACAAAACCAATAGGAAACCACCACTTATAACATTATATGTAATTGTATATACTTTAAAATGACATATATTTACCTGCATATTTCAAATTGATGTTAACCAAATGGCAGAAGCTTTTTTCCTCACCCATACTTCATCCAAGTAAGTGGCTAACTGAAATATTTCATATCTGAATAGCCAGCTTTTTGTATCTTCCATGTTTAAAACAATTCTTCTTTTTTTTAATCTTACAACAAGTATTGTGTGGTTCCCAGTCAAAAAGACAATAGAAAACCAAATAAAACCCAAGACTAAGATTATCCTGGATGTGAGGTCAACATTATGTGGCATCATGGCATGTTGCAAATAATGTAAAGAACAATTTGAAATCAGATTTGAGCAACAGGACTGAGACAAATCTATAGGATCCTGAATTAAATTTCATATTGAACGTCAAAAAATCAATTTCCTGATCTGATTCCAATCTTGGTATGCTAAAAATCAGATTTTGGCTGCCCTTCTGGACCTAAATGTTGCCCAAAAGTACCCATCCTGTGTCCTATCTTAAGTGTCCTAAATTAGACACAGGCAGTCAGAATTAGCGTGGCGTGTCACTCCCTCATGCTAATTTTTTTTTTTTAAGTCATGTCCAGTATGTTTCTCTGTTCATTTGAATACCCAAAGCAACCCAATAATATTTCTCAATGCACTTTGAAGACATGAATATGTAAATGTTGTTATTAGCAAGCTCATGGCTGTTCTGAGCTTTGATCAGAACAGTCATCCCTGCTATTCACCAACTTAAACCCATCGCTTTGTCTCAGCAGAGAGAGAACAAGGAGTCTCGATCCCCTCGCTCTGGAGCGGTTGATCTGCCCATGGTCACCGATGGCATACGAAACATCAAGAGCATGTGGGAGAAAGGGAACGTGTTCACCTCACCTGGAGGTGGCGGGAGCACATTCAAGGTAAATGACAATGTGACAAAGTTAATGAAACTTTGTGTGTGACTGGATCTGAGAGATCGATAGAGAGGAAAGAGCCCAATTCACTGGCACTTCCTGCTTGGCCCCGTTGCCGATGACGACCAGGCTTAGCTGACCTTTGACCCTATCCAAACAGGAAGCAGCTGTGATGAAGACAGGCGTGGCGGGTCGCATCAACGACTGGCTGAATAAAACCCCGGAGAGGGCCAAAACGTCAGGAGAAAGGCCAGCGGTAGGTCGTCGCCATGGTAACCTCTATTGCTGTTGCTAGGAAGTACAGTACATGTACTGTACAGCTCAGCGCCCTATAGCGAAATGCTGATTTATATCAATATGTTTTATGCTTATTTAGTTATCAATGTTAAATATTACATAGAAATACTTCAGGTTTGAAAACTGTTTTTAGGGGCTTTAAGTGGTGTCCACTTGTAGTTCGGGTAAAGAAAGTACTTGACACATTAATGCAACATTTACTTTTTAAAAGCTCACTTATATGGGTATTTGTCTTCAGGATTCAGTAGTCAGTTGTGCATGGGAACAGTGATCCTGTAACATCTGAGCTGCATTCTTTTCAGCAAACACTGGTCAACCTTATAATAAACTGCAGGATTATTATTGTTATCATAATGTCAAAATGACTGCTTGTCACGTTCTTTACAGTAGATGTTTTATAATCATTTTAAAACTAGAAGGGCACTCCAAAAGCGCAGAACTCCACTAAGGGCAATAGTCCAGTCTCTATGATTATTTTTTTTTTTTAAAACAATAAATTCAGAATGTGATTAGAATTGATTTTTAATTGAAATATAACTAAATATTTTTTCAAGAGCGACTCAAGTCACTATACACTCAGTAATATCTCACTGGAAACAAATCTAAAATGTCAGTGAAATAAATAGCCTAATATTCCTGACATCAAAATGCTGAGTGAAGTTTAGAGAGCTTGAAGAACACAGACATCAGTCAGTATCAGTCCCTCCTCCTGTCCTCTGTCCTCCTCCCTCTGCTGCTGCTGTGATTCACTGCCTGCAGGTACCCCTTGTAGAGAGAGGGGGGGATGCCATCTCAGCCAGCAGTAAGTTTACAAGAATTTGCCAATTTAAGATTCGTAGCAAACTAAGAAACCGTCTACATACAGACAGCTTTCATTTTCGCTTCTTCGTAATAATTTGCTGTTGGCTTAACAAGTGCGCTGTGGTTGTAACAACTGCGGACAAAGCAGGTGGAAATATCGCTTTCATATTTTTGGATCCAATCTGAAAATGAATGGGTTCTTCCTTGGCCCATGCTACACCCTTCCAATAAGTTTAATCAAATTTGGGCCGGTAGTTTTTCCGTAATCCTGCTGACAGACAGATAAACAAAGGGCAGTGAAAGCATAACCTCCTTGGCAGAGATAATGATGCGGGTTGACATATAAACGGTCTGGCACCCCCTGGTGGTCATAAAGAAAAATAACTTGTGAAATGTCTGTGCTTGCTACATTCCACTCGTGCATCTGTCATAATATACAGATAGGGCACATGTGGAAATTGTAGACTTGGAATCAGTTTGGTATACTGTGTCACTGAAGCATTTTATCTTAAGCTTATCATAAGCTTTGCTAGCAGACAGACAGCAAGCCTGAGTGTTTTCTTTTTTTCAGTCCTGCTCATGTGTATCATGCCTCTCTTGACTCCTACCTATATTTCTCCCAAATACTTATGTTAGGGCTTTCCATGCGGATTATGGCTTGTGCTCAAATAGGTAACCCACAGAAGGAGAGACTGAGGATGTGAAAGGAAACTTTGACTAGAAGTATTCCCAAAGGGGAGTGTCTAACAAAGTTTAAAAACTGGAACTCTTGTGCCATAGAAGGTTGCTATCCAGTGTTACAATATTAATAGCTCTTCATTGAATTTTACTGTGCATTGTGATGGAGTGTCTTGAAAGAGAATTGCCTCAGACTTGGAGTGAGAGTGCTATTTTTCACTTTCTCTAGACAAGCACCTCTCTGCTTGATATTGTCTGCCAACCTTTGCTCTCGCTCCTCAAGCTTTCTGTCCTCCTCTGTCATTCCTCTCCTCTACATCTCAGGTACTCTGCCATTTGCAACAATATGACCACTATTTTCAAATTGACCTGCAAATGCCCAGCAATCTGAGCACCGCTGATATGATGCTTTGCCTTTGCCTCTTGTTTTCTGTCTCACTCTCTGACAGGACCTGAAGCCTGTTGACGTCACCAACAAGAGGAGTCTATGGGAAAACAAAGGTGCCTCTCCAACCAAGGTAGCGATTATTCATTTCAAACCATTCACTGTCTAGTATCATGAAGAAAGATTACGAGTCTTACCCATTGGGGAAAATCCAAGTGAGCGTTACACGTCCAGGAGTATGTCCAGATGAAGGTTTGACTATGCTAAATTTTTTGTGGTCTTGGAAGGATTTTCTGTGGTTTTTCTTAGTTGTCAATCAAAAGAACACTTTCTTAAAGAGAGGAAGTCGGAATATTAAAAACTTCTCACAATATTTTGACCCTGGTGTCACAGCAATGGGAGTAACAATCACTTCTCTTTGTCTTTGTTTTAAAGAACTCTCATAGCTAGTTGACCTCACCGTTAAATCTGGAATAAGCCTGGAGAGGTAAAGGAGTAATTGTTCCACAGCTCTTCAAAGTACTCCTCACAGAATGACCTCACACTCTGCTGTCACACTGTCTACTTTTTTGCTCTGTTTTTTTTTGGCAAAGCTGCGCTCTGTTCTGCTGCGGTTGGACACTACTGATTATTTTGATCATAATGATAATATCTAAGAGTTGCAGTCCAAAATGAGATATTTACGATTTGACCAATGTGTCTTACGTTCAAATGATTTGTGTGATTTATGACATAGTCTCTATTGAGTGTTACTCAAGTTCCTTCACACACAAAGTCACAACATTTTAGAGGATGTAATTATCTGCATTTTTGTTAATATTGAGCAATAAACATCAATTGCATCCCAAAATGCACATAGGGGAATTGAAAAGCATGTCTGCCAGATGTTCTAATTGCTGTAATATAAAAGAAACAAAGGGAACATTATCAAAAGAGCCATAGTAAAGCCAATTTTAAAGGATTACGCAGTTGACTCCATTAACACCATAACTTGTTAAAGCCGACTCAACAAAATCCAGAAGATTTTTTTGTGACTGTTTTGTGTAAATTCTGTGTCGTAAAGAATCCTTCAACAGTGCGCCTGTTGTCCAACTGTGGGCTGAATGCTTTTCACAAATGGCTGTATCACATCACCGCTCCTCCTTCTGACAACCACAAATCACTATTCTCAGTCCACTCTACTTTATATTGCACTAATGGCGAAAATGTCTGCAGCACTCTTTACAAGTAAGATGCCTTGCTGAGTTGAGCAATGGCAGTTTGACAGTATTGTATCACTGTTATCACCTCACATTTTCAAACAAGTGTGATTAAACCTTACATGAATGAATTGTCTTATCTTTATTTATATACATAGATGAAACTGCTTAGTAGAAGTGAAACCCCACATTTTAAAAAGACACGGATGTCCTACCTACCCCACTACTTTAGCATAAACCTTCCTGCCTTCCTGCCCTGGTAGTTTTGTGTTCCTGCCGCCAACAGTGCAGGCCAGAGGCTGTGGTCCACCACAGTGAGTAGTGGGGGTTGGAGGGCACCAGGCAGTGGTCTGCACTGACGTAAAAAGGGCCCCGGACAGGAAAGGTAGCGGTTAGTGACCTTGTCATTAGCTAACCGTGCTATGCTGTGATGTCAGGGAAGGCAAGATGAGCAGGATAATGACTGGTGAGTGAGACCTGGATAGGTCCAAGAGTCTGTATAGGTGGAAGTATAAGATCAGAAGTTCTTGTAAGCACTTGCCGCTGGAAGCTTTGCAGGTATATTTTTCTAACTCTCTGCATCTTTGCTGCCTTATTACCTTCCTGTTTTCATGTCTTGCAGGTGGCAGGCAGAGGGGAGACCAAATCAGTCGCCAACGGTAAGTTTTTATGAAGCACCAGAAGTGTCGGCTTGTGAATGTGTATTCAAGAAAGCACGAAAGGGTGGGCATGCATGCTGCAGTCGTTGGGTGAACTTGTGGCTCTGAAATGTCAACTTTTCAAAACCTAAGAAACACTGCCTTGTTCATAGCTTTGCCACAGTGTATTTTTTTCATTTGTCTAATTGCTTTCAGAAACCATAAGACGGGGTGTTTTTTCGACCATAAAGGATCACTTAATCCTTTAGTTGAAGTGAAACATGGAAGTGACCAAAATGAGTATAAGGTTTTGTTAGCAGTCTACTTGCTGACAATACATAGTTGTAAAGATAAAAGCGAAGCCATATACTCTAAAAAACTGAATTAGGTTATCTCATTGTCTAATGTCGTCAGCCAATTGTTTCTCGTGCCAGCTAACTGCTACATTGGGAGGGCATAACATGCACAGAAGATCAAGGTATTCCCCCAAGACCTCACCCACATCAATTCAGGCTTCTCAACCCACCAGTAGAAAAACGTATGATCACTTACTGGCTGCCGACCAGCGAAGATTTTCAATTGTGTTTGTTAAGACTAATGTCCTGGCACTTTGGCGGTATAGTAATTTTTGTAGAGATTGGAGGTTTGGCCTTCTTTTTAAGTGTGTCCTCTTGTCTCTGGCTCTTTAATTTATACGACACCATGTGTCTAAAAAGCATTAACTGACCCTATCATACCCTACCCTGTGGTCTTTTTCAGTTGCCTTTTGGCCTTTTGCGCCACAGCGTTTTAGGATGCCTCTAAAGCATTGTTGCAATTTTAAAATCAGATCTGAGTGCAGCCTCCTCCTTTTCTTTCCCCCCCCAGTGCGCAGAAGAGGGGTTTTGGCCTTGAAGGATTCCGTACATATATGTGAAATGTTTTGCTTGTTCAGAGCACAGGATAACGCACACATAGACACACACCATTTTTACCTCTATAAACCCGCTCAACAGCCATTTTGAAGCCACTCAAACCTTTCAGCTTTTCCACTCATGTGCATGTCCACTTCTGCTGCACAGTCCTGCCTCTCAGAGGGCTGGAAGTGTGGCTCCTGCCGGACAAGGTTGTCACATTAATCACTGGTATGTTGGAGATAAGCACGCCACCACAGTCTGACTCAGAGGATGACAAAAGGCTTTGTATATATTTAGTTGTTTTTTTGTTTTTGTTTTTTGTTTTTTGCCATTAGTTGGCAGCAGGACCTTACAGACATGTGACACCACACTGGACCACATACAAGTTAACAGCTTCACACTCTCCACATGCGTTGCTCTAATAGAGCTTCCAAAATAATGCTCACCATTTTAAATAAATCTTTCTGGCTGTATTGAATTTAGAAGGATACGTTTCAAGTGAGAATGTTTTGGGCTCTTGATTCAAAATGAATTAAAGCAGTTTTGAAAAATGTATTAATGAAAATTATTAATTTACAGTATGCTCAAAGTATACACAATGCCTATTGTATTACTATATAGTCATTTTATCATGCACGATAGTATAATTTAGAATGCACAAAGTTTCTGCTTCAGTAAACTTTTCAAAAAATGACCATGAGGAACTACTGTTACTCCTCATGTCAGTAAATCAGATTCACGTGCTGATATATAACAGGTATAATGCTTATCATTTTCACTATCTTACTTTGTGTTAAAATGCTAACATTTGCTAGTTAGCAATAAACAGTGCAGCAGAGGCTGATAGGAATCCCATTAGTTTAGTAGGTATTTGGTCAAAAACCAGTATTGGACAAATCAAAGATTTCACCTGATGATTCATCCTAAGACCAAAACACATATGTAGATATACAGTAGTAACTGTGATGTCCCTCATAGTTTTCAGAAGGGATATTCACATTGATTTTGGGTTCATGTTTGCCACTATTTTGTCAGTCACTTGGAGACAGCAAATCTAAATTTCAGCATTTTTCTAGTGGAGTCTGTGTGAAGCTAAAGTGGGGCAAGCAAACAGCAACCAACAAAGTCTAGTACACCTGTCAATCAAGCAAAAAGCCCCCCAAAACACCCCTCTCAAAGGCAGTCTTGTTAATGGAATAACAATTTCAACCCATAAACATACTAAAAACAGTACAATTAATTTGATTCCTTGTGTAAAAAGAAAAAATGCAAATTGAAAATAGCTGGGGGGTCTTTTCCATGAAGTTCATTACAGCAAGCATCAAGTCGCCTTTAAACTGCATGTTAACTGCATGACTTCAACACTTCACTGTGGTGTTTGTTGCTTGGTTTGACCTTCTGTGTCACAAGGTCAGAGTCGTGAACCCACACCTGTCTGCAGACTTGCAGTAAAGCCGCTGATGGACTTGTGTTGTGTCTTTCACCAGGTATGGGACACTAATGCCTTGAAGGAGCCACTAAAGCTGGGGACCACGACAATCCAAGACTCTTCCTTTGACTTTGTCTTAAGAACCAAATAAATGATCACAGTCCCAAGAGGGACCCCAAGAAAACTGAGGGACAGGAGAGACACTGTCCAAGCACTGTACCTAAACAGCAGCATATTTTTGTACGGTTGCCACTTCTATAGTGCCTTTGCACAATGATTTTTGCTTTCTAAAAGAAATACAATTACTAATTACTTTATACATCCTGCCAGGAAGAAGAAAAAAAACAAATTAAACTTAGATTGATCTGTTGTACTCCATGCCAACAGTTTTGATAGAGGTAGAGTAGATGAGTTTCCACATTCCAAAGAGATAGGTGAAATCAGTTCTCTCCCTCATACAGTACATTTTCCATCTCTTTTTTTTATTTATATTTAAAGCAAAAGCTTCACACATTGCTATTTTATTCAACGTTCACCAGTTCAGGATAGAAATATAAGCACTTCTAGAATTTAGCTGATTTCACTTTTATTATGTCTTACCAATAGCGCAACAATGGTCTGAGTAATATATGTTAGCACATGTGATGTTTTGCCCTATCATACTGTTTCTTATATAACATCTTTATACTCATAACAAAAGGTATTTTTGCTTTTTTTGTATCCAGAAACTATTCACCAACATGGCAGTTAATTTTGGTGGTGATCGGAGTATCGAAAATTCAGAAGGCCATTATGACTTTTATTATTCTTTGTCATTTTATTTATGTTTTAATGTGTTTGTCCTTTTCTATTTCTAGCTGTTTTTGTAGCTTTTGTACTTGTTTGATCACTTTAAAATCTTCAGACATTCCTCTTAAAAAGCAGGTGCACAAGGAGCCTCCGCTGCTTAAAAGCTGTGGGTTTTATAATATAGGAAATCGGCAAACCAATCTTTTGTTTTAAGTCTACCTTTAACTTCTTTATAGCTTCTATGCACACTCTTATGCTCAGCAATAATTTTCTAATTGAGGGCATACAAAGTAAAATCAGGGTGCCTAAGCTTATAGCAAGATACTAGTACAATACAAGGATATTTACCACTATGTAATTCTTCTGGCCATATGATTGCAATGAAAACATTATGACAGCTGAGGTACAGTACATAATAACCTCAAAGCAACTCAGTATGATATTAAGACTTGTGATTTTCATGTTTATTTTTCACTGACATGGTCTTAAGTAGCACATTCCCTTTCATAGTTTTTGCGCAACACAAGCTCTGATAATATTAACGGTTTGCCGGGGCATTAAATTGATCAATGTTACTGCTCAAAAGTCTGACAATCACATTCCATGGCTCCTGAAAAGAGCAGGGGAGCGTGACCAAAATACTTTGAAGCATGATTTAATGTGACATTTATGGGGGGAGTTTTGTTGGGTTTTTTTAATACGGTGGTTTCATAATGCCGTAATGTTTTGTTTTGTTTTGTTGTTTTTTTTAAACAACCGTGTGTCCATTTTATGATTTTTAAAGTTATTTTATTTCCATGTTTAACCAGACACTTGTTGTTTGTGTAGTGCTAAGTCTATGCAAAACACACTTATCTGTAGTCTCTCTAAACACTCCCAATGTCATACAAGTGGGCATTTTCCAAATGGATGAATGTTTTAAACATTGTACCCTTGACTTAACAACAGCAATAAAGACATTGAGGTATTCCACATTAAGTGTCCTTCCATAACTCCACCACTCTATGGACCATTTTATATACTGCATTATTACTGTACAGAGTGTCGATTATGCAGCCAAAAATTAACAAAACAAGAGTGTAAAAAAAAATGTAGAGGTTTATCATTTTATTTGAACCTCCAATCAGTTGCTGAAAAATAAAGCAATACACTTACAAACTAATCATTTGATTTAATGAATTCAATACATATATACTGCTCAAAAAAATAAAGGGAACACTTGGAGTTACATTGTGTTGTTTAAGTGTTCACTTTATTTTTTTGAGCAGTATATTTTCTTCTATTTGTCTTTCACTAGCTCATTTTAGTTTTCAAGCCCTTCATTTTCCTATTTTTAAAGGGCCTTGACACAATGAATTTAATCATTAAACTGTTTCCCCCCATGCAAAATTTCCATTTCCTCAGCACATTTACAATTTTCCTCCTGCTACCTTCACTAAAAACACAATGGTGGCAAAACACACTGAGCACCAGCCTTTTCAGCTAGCTACCTAGCTGAAGCTAACTTTCATCGTAAAAACTTTACCAGCCAGTGCAGAGAATTATTACTGAACTGCATGCTGTAAGGAGAAAGTATAGTTATAGCTTTCTATTTACACTATTTTAATTCTTTAACAATAAACAATATTTATTGCTGTGTTCAGTTATACTTTTGATTGTTCTGATAACATTTTCTCAATTTTGGGGTCAATATAGTCGTTTGACAGAAAAAACTGAACTACTACGACAAGTTTGGTAAGTGATTAATGATGTCATTTTTGAGTTTCTTTCAGTTTCTGTGAGGATTTACTGCTTTTCTGTATTGCATAGTGGGAAACTGAATATCTTTGAGTTTTGGACTGTTGGTTGGCCAAAATATGTAATTAGGTTACATGAGCTTCGGAAAATTGTGATGGGCATTTTACATTATTTTCTGACATTTTAGAAACTAAAAGATGAATCAATTAATCAGCAAAATAATCAACAGATTAACTGATCGTAAGAACAAGAGCCAGTTGCAGTTCTAGTAGCACATAACTTGTTATGCAATGTCAAGCATAGTTTTAAAAGGATAGACTAAAGACCCAGTCTTTGCCAAGTCCTCTGCTGCCTTCAAGTGCTGTCAGAAATATTGTAATAGTTAGCTGGAGCCCTAGTACATAACGTCATGTTGCTTCAAGCATAGGTAATATGCTACTGTTAAAATGGCAGACTAAGGACCCAGTTCTTGTCAAGTCCTTTGCTGCCTTCAAGTGTTGTCAGAAATATTGCACTAATGAACTGTGTCAACTTGAATGAAGGATTTTATCGTCAAGATGTGGTAGACGGTTGATGGTAAGAGTCGGGCATTAATTCAGGATTTAAAAACTCTTGCATGTCTTTTCTACTTTCATACATTACACATTCTAGCACAAAGCAGCTCTTTGCTGTTTAAATTCTCATTTCAAGATCTGTTTAATTTCCAGTCAAGTAATACTTGGAGGAGGAACAAGCTATATTTCGTTTTTCTGGACTCGAATGTAGCAGATTGTGAAGATCACTTGAGAGCAGCATTCCAACCCCAGGTGTAATTCATCATCTGCCTCCAACAATAGAACTGACAACCCTAACCAGTCATAGTAAATATATGCAGTCACATGATGGACAGAGCTGTATTAAGTGTGCTTTTTTGGTTGGGGAGGATGATTGAACCTATTTCTCTCTGGACGTGAAAGAAAGGGACCTGAACTTGCTGCAAATCTCAACACAAGAGTTAAGATCTGAGCAGTGGCTGAGCATGACCTCTGGGTGCATGACAGAAAAAGTACAATAACCTCTTGCATTGTGTTCATATTTTGCCGTTTTTAAAATGAAACTGAGCATGTTTTGTTAAATCTTAAAACATTTGACAAAAACCTCAGTGAGTTCTGCTGAATTAAATAAATAAACCTCCTCAGCATGATCTAACAACTAGTTGTTACTCATACGAAGTCATGAATGCTGAATTAAGTTGGCTCAGACATTGCCTACGTAGACTTAAAGATTTTATGAAGGCCTTTCTTTGGTGTATTCTGATCTGAACAGTACATATACTGGTGATAAAGGTGCTAAGCTTGCCCCTGAGACTGCCGTGTTGGTAGCGTGCTTTGGGCTTTTACTTAATGCTGCATAATGCCGAAACCAGCACCCGCAACATTCCTGCCACTGTCAGACTGTGTTATTCCACGGTTTCAGCCAGACGGGGACTGACCGCATGCATTAAAGCAAATACACGTTTAATACCCCAGCCATGTCAGCCCTCATACGCTGTGAATTCTTTCTGGGTTTTCAGTCAGTGCATTTCTTCAACCAGATGGTATTCTTTTATTTCCCCCTTTTCTATCTTTCTCAGTCTCTCTCACTTTCTCTCCCATTTCTCCTCTTCCCACTTCTCTTTCCTTGTCCTTTGACGTCAGCTGCTCAATCTGCCGACACAAGTACAACGGCACAGGGACTCTAGGCACCACAATGTTTGAATTTGAGCAGATGTGTAATAGAATTTAAACAGAAGCATGACTGTGGACAGTAACCATATAGGGAAGGTGTAAATATGGCATGCAGAGATTGAATGTGCAGCCGGCCCTTTGAAACGACTTGGAAGGAAAGAACAGGACCATAGCCTGGCAAGAGGAGGGAGGGTGGAACTGGGGATGTGGAGCTAATTTTCTATATCCCACCATCACCCATTCAACATGTATATCAAATAAGTTGCTATTATTACCAAAAGCCAGGAACAAATCTGTTTTAACCATGAGGAATATGTTTAAGAAGCAAGACAAACTCCTGAGTGGGATTGTTATAAAAATGTTCCCCCAAGCAGCAGCTGACCAAACCGCAATGACAAAAATAGCGCGTCTGAATGTGAGTCCCAGCTCATTGATTTACTGGGAGTGTGCTGAGGTGAGCCAAACCCATTCTCTAGAGGAGTATCTTCACACCTGTTCAAAAGCATGCTCTATTATTCTTAAATTCTCCCCCGCTGTTCAGCCTACTGATATTGGGTTTTATGATCTGGTGATCATAAAAGCCCATGGAAAAAACGTGGACCACGAGACTGGGGTGGTATGTGCCATCCTCAAGCTTGGGTCCTCTACCAGAGGCCTGGGAGTTTAAGGGTTCTGCCCAGTATCTTAGCTGTTCCTAGGACTGCACTCTTCTGGACAGAGACTTGAGATGTTGTACCTGGAATCTGCTGGAGCCACTCTCCCAGTTTGGGGGTCACAGCCCCCCAGTGCTCAGAATACCACTGGCATCACAGTTGCTTTTACTCTCCACATCTTTTCTAGCTCCTCTTTCAGCCCTTGGAATGTGAGCTTCTCGTGTTCCTTCTTCTTGATGTTGCTGTCGCTTGGAATTGCTACATCTGTCACACCTGCCTTCTTCTGCTGTTTGTTGATCACTACGATGTCTGGTTGGTTAGACATCACCAGTTTGTCAGTCTGGATCTTGAAGTCCCACAGGATCTTAGCTCGGTCATTCTCAACGATCTTAGGAGGTGTCTTCCATTTTGACCTTCCAGCCCACACTCATGGCAGATGTTCCTGTACACTATGCCAGCTACTTGGTTATGGCGTTCTATGTACGCTGTTCCTGGCGGCATCTTACACCCTGCTGTTATGTGCTGAACTGTCTCAGGGACATCTTTGCACAGTCTGCACCTGGGGTGCTTCTGGGCTGTCCTTTAGTCCATCCTTTTCCAGCCACTGGTAGGTGTTGGGACTCAGCGGATGAGTTCATTCATGTGGTTAATTTTAATCCTTTTGTTAAAAGGACTGCATTCCCTTTTCTCTCACAATCCCTGAGACAGGGAATACACCATTGACTTCTGCTAGCCCCTGAAGTCACCAAATCCATAAAGCAGGTGAGCACACCTCTGCTCTCTCTCTTCTTCTCAGCGCCCAGCTAGAGCGGGTGGTGATTTCATTAAGATTTATCGTTTTGATTATTTTTAATCTGTTCGTTTAGCTTGTAGCCATTGCTAAATTGATGTTAGTTATTTATGCTACAAACAGGGTCTTTGCATGCTAACTAACTCCTTTTAACTGGGCACTATTAGCTTACAGATCACCTTTACCTGCTAGCACACAAACACACACCTCTAGTTGGCCTCCAGCAGAGGCCACACTTGTGCTAATACAACTTTCGGAGAGTCAACTCTATCGTACATGGCTCACCGCCAGCTTTACATTCCCCTTTGTCTAGCCATGCAGCTAATGCTTAACTTCATGACACTTGTGCTAAGGTAACCGTAGCTTCACGACACTCTCTTTTAGGGCCTCCCCACCATTTTGATTTAGCGGTCTTTGTTTGATCCCCTTCACGTCCAAGCAGCTATCCTGGACAGACACACGCACACACGAACATCCTTTGTCTGTAGTTACTGTATTCCGTTGGTCTTAATAGTGTGTTTTTGCTTTGTTTATCTTTGTAAACAAATGCTTGTCTATAATTATGCTGGTCTCTTTAATGTCCCTTTAAGAGTGAATCATTTACTAACATCTTCTGTTGGAATTCCACATCCTTTACCTACTAGCTATTAATGGTAATTTTGGCTTATAGTTATTAACCTAATTATTAATCTGTAGTTCCAAATTGATTGGTGTATTTTATGAGACTCAATGAATTAATTGGCTATCATTTCCTTTTCCCAAAGGTGGTTCCCCGAGGTCTTAAGTTAAAGCATTATTTATGATTATCTTTGATAATCCTGACAGCCAAATCTAATTGATTGCACCAACCTAAACTTGGTGCTCCTTTAATTATGGTAAACCCCATCTAATGGTGCTGCCATGTGAGGCATATTAACGTTAAATCCCAACAAAGGATTTCTTGAAAACAGCCACTTCTTATATCTGTCGGTGGTACATGTCATGCAGGGGCTTGTCTCTCCATGATGGTTCATTATACAGGTTGAGAGGTACTCCTCATGGCAAGTAAACTGATTTTCATGTGTAAAATTGGTGGCGATGTGTTTCTAGAGGATTTTTAAAACATTGAAGAAGCATTGAAATCAGGTTGAATTGTTTCACTTTTGACAGAATAATACGCTGTGATGCGTGAATATCAAACTAAATCTCACTTGTTAAAATGGACATTTCTCACAGTGTACCACTTCAAAGCCTTTTGAGCACCTGGAAAATTGTTTACGCAGTGTACATATCTGAGCAAATATGATATGCGTAGCTTCAGATGCGTCAGTTCGTCCCTGAAGGACTCGTGCAGTCTTGATAGTTTCAGTGCTGTTCAGACTCCAGTCGGCTGTCTGCAGCCTTGATCAGTGCCAAGAGGAAATGGCTGAGGATTAGGCCTGGAGCTGTTTAAAGCCCTGGGCCTCTGCATGCACTGCCCATGGTGGAATCATTTCAAATTCTACAATTGCTCCAATTTCACAGCATGTAGCAAATGGTTTTTTAATTTATTTTCTTTTTTTGTAGGTTTTGGTTTAGTTGTTTGCACAAATGATAAAAGCACTGAGAGGAGAAGAAAAGAAGATACAAATCATCTGTCTGAGAGAAAGAAATCTCAAGGGCTTGTTAAAACATTACAGTCGATAACAGAGAGAGGAAAATATCACAAAGACTAAAAACAATACAAATCACAGCAAGAGCAAACATTCAAATACAAAAATGAATATCAGTGGCCCTATTTATATTGAGCCCGAGATAATTGAGAGTCTGGTTATGTGTGTGACAGTTTGACAGCTGCATTTAAAACACCTTTCTTATCTCAAAACAAGGAAATTCATTAAAAAAGCATCTTGTCTTCTTTGTGGTGAATTGAAGTGGGAATTCTTGATTTTTCGATGCATTGTCTGCTTTCCTCTTTGATGCAGGTAATTGGAATCCAAGATGTCTGGACAAGAAGTAATGGAGGAGATGCTGTGGTTACTTTCATAACATTTTAGCAGGATTTCTAGTGTTACGGTTCTGAGTTAAATCGACAAACTGAGCTAATTTAGACTGATTGCTCCAAAAGTTCACATCTTCACTTTTCTTTTCAGGGAGGAAGGTAAGTAAGACTTTGAGAGCATTCACTGTATTTCTGAAAGCAAAATGTCACTTTCAAGGTTCTGTTACTAGATGTAGCTGACCTGATTATGTCTTCTCAGCGGTAGAAACCCAGGAAGAGGAAGGTAACGGCTTCTGCATGGCTTCACATGTGTGTACTGTCTTGTTTCCGGTATGTCTGCTGATGTTACAGTGTCTGCTGTCAGTGATAAAAGCCATAGAAAGCTTTTTAGTTTATCTTTTTGTTTTATACAATCGGTGCAATATAACAAAACAAAATACATAGGACAGAGTTAAACAATGATGGATGCGTCAGAATGTACAGACATTAAGACAAGACAGCAAAACAGTTTATGACAGCGAACATTGTAGCTGCAGTAAAGGTGTAGGAGGCTAAGTTCAGCAAGATATATTGTGGTGGTGTATGTGAGGTGCCGTGTGTGTGGTTGAGGTAAGCATGTATGTATGTGTAAATAGGGAAGAGTAAGTTAGGACAAAGAAAAGAAATAAAAAGAGAAAACGAAAGAAATATGCTAAAACATACTCCACAACTGATTAACACAAAGTAAACAGAAATTATGATGACATTTTTCCAATTGTTCTGTGTTGATTTTATACTTTTCTGACAGGTTACAAACAGCTCACAGGCTCAGTTTGTGATCCCGGATCATTCCTTATTTCTAGCTTTGTTCAGAATGTCAGACACCAGCATTGGTTTCAGTGCCTCCCAAGAGACTATATCACAGTGCTCAAAGTTTGACCGTATCAAGCTGTTTGCCAGTCTCATTGATCCACTAATCCTTATTTAGTTCACTCACACGAAGACACTGAAAGAAGAAGGTTGTATCTTGTTTCTGTCAGTAAATAATGCCTTTTTGATTTTGTAGTGCAAGGGTATGTGAGGTGCCATATCTTCTTTTGTCATGTTGTTGGACAACAATAACAAGAATTTGACTTCATTCATTCTTGTTAATGTTCTTGTAGAAGTTGTGCCTGAAGTAGAAGGTAATTCTCCTCTTTAAGTATTTTCTATGTGCCATTATAATTCCATCTGTGTTTTTATTAAGTAATATATTTATATAAAACAGGCTAAGATTAAATGCGTCAATTAATATTATAATAGTTTTATGTGTAGTGCAATTCATAGCACGGATTGTGCCATCACAATATTACATACATACCCATTTTAAATTACACATAGCCTTAGTTAAAACTCTGCACTCCACCTGCACATTAAAATGAAAATGTAATGGTCACCTATTATTTACTTCACCACCATTAAGTTACCTATATCAACATTAGCATTTTTTTAATGCTTATTTATTCTCAAATCACTGCTATGTTTGGCTACAAGGAACTGAGTTAGTATTTGATGATTTCATTTCACATTGAGATGTCCACGTTCGTAAAATTGTGACATCCACTCAGAAGAAATGACTGTTTGCATGCAAGTAAAACTCAGTAGTGCATATTGTTGGGATTGAAGCTCAAGTGCCTGGGCAGAGAAAGATTTTTTATAACTGTTTTTTCATCTAAGCTTTACAGTTGTGAATTGTGCTTTACTCATTTTGGGAAGTAATGGCAGCCATGCCGTTTTCTTTTGTGTTAATTCACACATCTTTACAAAAACATTACATGCCCCAAACGGCGCTAGCATAGCTAGCTACTGTGCGTTTTCCTGGGAGAAAACCAGGCTTGGTCTTCCCTGTGTTTGGGCCCTGCCCCTTAGCATACACAACCGGGGGGGTAGTCTCCTTGCACCGCCCCCTGCCCCATGATATTGTTTTTTAGTTATTATAGTTATTAATTGTTAATCAATGAATCAATGATAAGATTAAATACACATTACTGTATATTTTAAAGAACAGTTGCCTGTGGTTATTGTGTGAATTTGTTGTGATAATAGCTGGTTGCGATAGTCAGTGCTCAGATTCAATTATCATTATTATTGACATTTCGGGTTTGGTTATTGGTCCCTGAATCCAGGGTGGTGGCTTGTAATAATTTTATATATGTTAACATTAAGAATTGTATTAATATTCATAAATATCTTTGATATTTATGCAAATAACCAAACCTGCCCTACCTGAATCCCAATAGTATGTATGTTAGAAACTAAGTATGTGTGTTTCTATTTGTAAAAAAGTATGCGTGTTAGTATGTGTGTTAGTATGTGTAAAAATGTATGTGTGTTAGCATGTGCAAAAAAGTATGTGTGTTAGTATGCCTAAAAAAATTAGTTTGTTAATATGTGTAAAAATGTATGTGTGTCAAAGTATGTTTTACTATGTGTGTTAGTATATGTAAAAAAGTATGTGTGTTAGTATTTGTAAAAAAGTATGTGTGTTAGTGTGGGTGGTAGTATGTGTTAATATGTGTCAAAAAGAATGTGTGTTAGCATGTGCAAAAAAGT
>CM022484.1:16790487-16864481 GCA_011952105.1 Coreoperca whiteheadi
AAAAAAGTATGTGTTAGTAACCCTAAAAAAATGTGTGTTAGTATGTGTAAAAAGAATGTGTGTTAGCATGTGCAAAAAGGTATGTGTGTCAATGTATGTTTTACTATGTGTGTTAGTTTATGTAAAAAAAATAATGGGTGTTATTAAAAACTATGTGTTAATGTGTCAAAAAGAACGTGTGTTAGCATGTGCAAAAATGTATGTGTGTTAGTATGTGAAAAAAGAATGTATGTTAGTATGTGTAAAAAAGTGTGTGTTAGTATGTGTAAAACAAATGTGTTAATATGTGTAAAAAAGAATGTGTGTTAGCATGTGCAAAAAAGTATGTGTGTTAGTATGTGTTTTAGTATGTGTAAACAATATGTGTTAATATTTGTAAAAATGATTGTGTGTTAGTATGTGGAAAACTAGTTTGTGTGTTAATATGTGTATCAAAGTATGTGTATTAGTATGTGTTACTATTTGTGTTAGAATGTAAAAAAGTATGTGTGTCAGTATGTGTAAAAACTTGTGTCAGTATATGAAAGAAAGTATGTGTGTTAGTATGTGAAAAAAGTGTGTTAATATGTGTAGATTTAGAGAAAGTGTATGACAGGGTGCTGAGAGAGGAGCTGTGGTATTGTATGAGGACGTCTGGAGCGCCAGAGAAGTATGTTAGAGTAGTGCAGGATATGTATGAGAGCTGTAAGACCGTGGTGAGGTGAGGAGTTCAAGGTGGAGGTGGGTCTGCATCAAGGATCGGCTCTGAGCCCCTTCTTGTTTGCTCTGGTGATGGACAGGCTGACAGATGAGGTTAGACACGAATCTCCATGGACTATGATGTTTGCGGATGAAATTGTGATTTGTCGTGAGAGCAGGGAACAGGTGGAGGAGAATCTAGAGAGATGGAGGTCTGCTCTGGAAAACAGAGGAATGAAGCTTAGCCGCAGAATACGTGTGTGAATGAGAGGGACCCAAGTGGAACGGTGAGGTTACAGGGAGCAGAGGTGAAGAAGGTGCAGGAATTTAAGTACTTAAGGTCAATGGTTCAGAGCAATGGAGACTGTGGAAAAGAGGTGAAGAGGCGAGTGCAAGCAGGTTGGAACGGGTGGAGAAAAGTGTCAGGTGTGTTGTGTGATAAAAGAGTATCAGCAAGAATGAAAGGAAAGGTGTTCAAGACGGTGGTGAGACCAGCGATGTTGTACAACTTAGAGACAGTGGCACTGGAGAAAAGACAAGAGACAGAGCTGGAGGTGGCAGAGCTTAAGATGTTGAGGTTCTCTTTGGGAGTGCCGAGGATGGACAGGATCAGGAATGAGTCCATCAGAGGGACAGCTCATGTTAGATGCTTTGGAGATAAAGTCAGAGAAGCCAGATTGAGGTGGTTTGGACATGTTCAGAGGAGAGACTGTGAATATATTGGTAGAAGGATGCTGAGGTTGGAGCTGCCAGGCAGGAGGTCTAAAGGAAGACCAAAGAGGAGATATATGGATGTTCTGAGAGAGGACATGAAGTTAATTGGTGTGAGTGAAGAGGATGCAGAGGACAGGGTTAGATGGAGGCACATGATTCGCTGTGGCGACCCCTGAAAGGGAACAGCCGAAAGGAAAAGAAGAAGATAAATAAACATTGCTAATTTAGTCAATTCAAATGAAAATACTGCACAGGTTCGACTAACTATGACATAAGCTATTTCAAATTAACGAACGTTACAAGCATTGTATGCAACATAGATAAACTGATCATCCATCACATTACCTCTATCTTTATCCCGTTTTGCTACCTCTTCTCTTCTTTTTTTTCTTCCCTGGGCACCAGAGGGCTTTGGTCTTTTTGACATTATGATAATTTATCAGTGAATTCGGCCATCCGTTGCAATCACAATCCGTTAACATTAACTGATGTCTGTGCAAGTGCGGGGGGGGGGCGGGGATGGGGAGATTGATGCGTGACATGCATCGGACCCGTACCGGGGTGAGTCAGGAGAGTATTGTTTTTGTGGGATCATCGCTTTTTAAACATATTTTAAATGTATAGTATTGAAGTAGTATTGGTTAAAAAAATAACAAAAAATTGCCCTTAGCATTTGCATATTCCGTCTATGCCACGGGCCGGCGCTGTGTGTGTGTTAGTATGTGCCGTGGCATGTCTTTAAAAGTAAGTGTTATTATATGTAATAAAGTATGTGTGTTAGTATGTGTAGAAACGTATGTGTTAGTATGTGTGTTTAATACTTTATTACATACAATAACACATACTTTAAAACACATCCTAACACACACACAGTGTGTGTGTTACTATGTGTAAAGTATGTTACTAACACAAACACATATACTCAAACACACAGTCTAACACATGTACTTTAACACACATACTTTAACACACATACTAACACACATACTTTAACACATAGTAACACACGGACTTTAACACACATAGTATGCGTTACTATGTGTTAGTATGTGTTTTAAGTTGTGTTATTATGTGTATGTTAGTATGCATGTTACTTTGTGTTAATGTGTGTTGTGTGTGTTAAAATATGTGTGCCAGGACTCCCTTGAAAAAGAGGTTTTTGATTTCAATTGGAGTTTTCCGGTTAAAAAAAAATTGTGTTCTAGTACAGTATGTGTGTATTAAAGTAACCCTGTTAGTATGCATGCAAGTTGGTAAGTATGTACAGTATACATGCAAGTATTTTTGAATGTTTGTATGTATGTTAACATGTATGTTTGCAATTATTTAAAGATTGTATGTATGTATGCATATATGTATGTTTGCATGTACTATATGTATGTATTTTAGTGAGTTAGTATGTATGTCAATACAAACACGTGCTTCTGTAACTGCAGGACATCCAGAGGAAGGATCTGACTGAGCTGCAGTCTCTGATCGAGGCCAGTTCATTCAGAGGAAGAAAGACGAGGAGGAGCTCATTGATCTCGTTAACAGGATCGTAAGTCTTCCAGGAAAGCATGCCATATTGCTGGAGTGATTCACAACCCAGCAAACAATTACACTATGTGTTTGTGTGTGTCTGGGCTTGGATGTGCAGGAGAAGGGTCGTGCTGAGAGGGCTAGAAGCAGAAGGAGAGGCAAGCTCGTGTCGCTGTGAGTTCCTTTTAATCATCATGTCATCTTTTTCAGGACATGACCCAACATGCAATAAACAAACAGTGTCCTATAACAAACAACTGTGACACTGTGTAGTTTTGCCTTGCTTCCTAGATACAATTAGGGTACTGAGCATGTATTTATCCTGGTGTGGGGAAAATTTACAAATATAAACACCAACAAAAGAAAGTGAATACTCCATCCTTGATCTCTTCTCATTTCTGATATACTCTAAAGCACCATGGCCCGTTCTTGTAAACATGAGTATCCTTGGTGCAGCTTACTGATATCACATTACAAAATTGCCTTGTGCAGCAATTTCAGCATTTCACATGGATTTGGATCAACTTGAAGTCTTTACCTACAGGGGACTTATTTCTATATGTTGTCTGTTGCAAATAATGATTATGTTCTCTATCAGTTAGTAGGCAACTGTTTGCTAATAAGTTCACTATATTAACTTAAAATGTGATAATATGCTAGTGTTGTGTTTACAGCTTGTTCTGCTTCCCCTAAAGTAACCGAAATATCCGTTATTGCAGGTTTAATTTGAAATTCACATTTAGCCCATTGTCATTTAAATGGGAAAACTATAAGACTTTGATTTTCAAAAAAGGATCTTCTTACAAATATAGTACAATTATTTTACAGATTGTGCCATCGGTATTGGTATAGCAGTTCGAGAGACAAGGTGGACAGGTGGTGTGTTTTTTCTCCTGTGACAGCCTTGTTCAATCTGTCCTGCAGGAAGAGAAGGAGAGGAAGGAGCAGGACGCCAAGAAGGCGGCGGCTCTGACAAACATGACTCAGCAGTATGATGGTGTCCATCAGGGGGTCAGTTATCACACACAGATACACATGAAAATGTTTACCTAATTCTCACTGATTTACAAATTTGCTGTCATACAAATGTGAAGGAGTGTGTAGGTACCCATGATAACACACACAACCATCGCTAAGATGTATGACAAAAGATGAAGACTGTTACCATGATCAGAAATGCATGTGTTTGTACTTGTATCACTCTCATATTAGCCTGGTAAAAGTAAGTCTTGGTCCATCAGCCATTTGTTTAGTTTAGCATAAAGACAGCTGGACACAGCTAGCCTGACTGTCAGAAGGTTTTACTGTAGTGTCTTGCTCGTTTATTCTGGAATTTGTTACCTTCAGTTAACTTGGGAATGTTCAGCAATTATTTCAAGATCGTTACCCCCACTTTTAGCCTTATAGTCGTTTCTTTTAGCTATTTTTGCTGTTACGTATTTGAAGCGATTTGTATTTTATTTGGATGTAACTTCCAGGTATGGTAGCTTTGCAGCCATTTTCCCAAAGGTTTGTTGAAACTTCCTGTAGTTTTCACCAGATTCCATCGCTGATGTGAATGTTTTTTTCCAACACGATTGTTTGTAATATGAATGACATGATGTGAATGCACCATTAGAGGTGATGGTAGGAAGGTTTTGTTACCTTTGGACACAGTTAGGCTAGCTGTTTCCCACTGTTTGCAGTTTAAGCTACGTTAACCAGCTGCTGGCTGTAGCTTCATATTTGCCAGACTAATATGAGAGTGTTATCAATCTTCTCATTCAAGTAAGCGAGAGAAAAAAAGCATCTTTCCTAAAATGTCAAATTACTTTTTAATGTCAAAGTCCAAAAACATAAGTCCGCAGAAATATTCATGGAAAATAATCTGCAAAATACTTTATCGCAGTATGTTTAAATCCCTGTGTCTGCAGAACATAATTTCAGCTGTCACACTTTCTTTCTAACTTTATAATGTGATCTGAAATCACATTTTGCTGTCAGAGCAGCATCCCTCATTTGTAGCCTTAAGGGAGAGTTTGACTTTTAATGAAACATGATATGCATTTCAGTTCTGTGGTCTTTCCTTAGGATTTAGTTAAATGATCAGCTCTGACTGGAAGACTAGAGGTGAGTGCCCATCTGCAGATGAAATTCTTTGGAAGGTAAACATATTGTGCCCTGCTGAGCTCTTCGGCTCAGCTGGTGTCTGCAGCCAGTCATCCATGTTTGTCCCCCCGCAGATCAATCAGCTCCTAGCTAGTGTTCAGGACCGCCAAAGGTAAGTTGTAGCCCCACCTTTGAACCTTAACTTAATAGGTAGCAAAATGTATCAAACTGAAGAACCAAAAGCTGGCATTGAACTTTTGTTTGGATTTGTAATCGTATTCTTTGGTCACTTTGGTTTTATTTAAATCGAAATTTCCCAATTTTAAACCATTTTATGTAGGCAACGTTCTTGTGTAGTGGCCTTTTAACTTTGAACATTGGCTTTTTTTTGTTAAAGGATTTTACCTAACAGTTTCACAACTTTTTTTAAAACCTTACTTTGCGGAATAATATAGGCAGAGATGTTTTCTACACACCCTTTTTATCATTTAAATACAACTAACCTGCTGTACAAGAAGAAAATAGATTTTAAATGAATGGAGCCCCAAAAACATTTAAAACGGAATGTATAAGAACCATATAAATTGTGCAATATTTCAATAATTGTTTTAAAAGTTAGCCCATTATTCTGACATTTTTTTTTCATCCTGCTTTTTCAACAGATTTTTAATGCAGGTCACTTTCTATTCCACAACACAATGACACTATCAATTGAGACAAACTGAGCAGAGCCAGTTCTGTAATTGGCTGTTGCTTTGGTCTGAATGAGCAGACATTCAGACCAAAGAATGGATAAGACATAAAGAATTGATGGAGGACATTACATTTCATATTAATGAGCTGAGTTTTAAAAAATGTATTGGATTATTACTAACCCATTTATGGTTATTACTTTCTGTATTTAACACTTTGAGTCTCCAAACCATATCGCCACTATTGTCCAAAACGTGAAGCGATACCAGACCTATATACACAGTCCTGTCATGATAACTGCTTTTGTACTGTCCCAGAAATGTTTTTTGGATAAATATTGTCATTTATAGACTATTTTATGATACTGATATAGTACACCCTTTTCAAATAGCAATGACCTTTTAAGCTACCTGAGCCATGGTAAAACTCAGAGTGCAGACATTTAAAATCCTAAGATATACAGCCATGACCCCTAAGTCAATAAAGTAATTATCATGACAGGTCTACACACTGTTAGAACACACCTGAGCAACAAAATTAAACTGCAACAACTGCCTTAATAAATATGAATGCATGCATTGACACAGTTAGCTGTTAAATTATTTTTGTTTGACCCCACAGTGCCAAAGGAAGAGGCAAGGCCAAGGTTTGTGTTTTTGACCCTGTTTGTTTGAAACTAGCAGATACGTTCTCTGTCTAATTAGCAGCTTAAAGGCAAAATAATCCACATAACTTAACTCGGCAATAAATTAGTTTTATTTATTCTTTTGGGAACCATACACAGTGAACCACAGTGCACCATAAATCTCACATGTAGGCAGCGATATGTAAACATAATTAAATGACCAACCACAGCAATAGTGCTCATTACATTATCCACTCACTTAATTAACACATTAATAAATAAAGCTTCAGCAATACTGTGTCTGGATGATGGACTTTCTATACAGTACAGTGTGGCGACAAGAGTGCAAAAAGTAAAGGACAAACATTCGCTGCAAGTCAGAAGCAACTCGTGTATTTTAATTCAGCGAACCAATCCCTGCTATGGTTTCTGACACATGACAGCTACTCCTAAATGAAAAGATTGCAGATGAGGAGATGAATAATATTCGATTTTTTGTAACCTGGAGCCAAAACTTTTGCAAGAATGCTTTATGGAGCTGCCAAAATGGCATCAAAATGTTCATTTCCACTTCACGCAAAAGTCCATTTCCATTCTGGTTAACCACAGTCTGTCAAAAATGAAAAGTACTGTGCCTTTGGCTGCACTCTCGATTCCTCTAAGAGCCGTGGGTGGCAACTACGGTTTCTAAAATCTTACCTTGAACATTAGCTAACAGAGGCAGTGCATTTTCATATACTCTAGACAACACAAAGCACTTTAAATAAACAACTTTAACTTACATTTCTTTCAGGTAGCTTGTGAGTCACTGTACATTTGAGCAGGGATCTGATGAGTGCATGGAGCATCAGTCCTTTAGGCATGATGAGATAACAGATCAGGTTCAGCTCCCTTTGTGGATATCTTTCACCACAGATGTGTTTCCCTGATCTCAGCGATCACCTGGCTGGCTTTTTGCAATGCCTGTGGTCAAAAAATTAAAAACAATGAAATGACTGCTAAAGGAACCATAACTCAGAGACAACTAGACACTACAAGGTGGGCGTTTGTTACCTGTAGCATGTCGGCGGCCTCCTTGCGCCGCTGGGCCATGTCCTCCGATTCAGTCAGCAGATCGTTGAGGAGGCCAGATTTATACAGCTGGCCAACAAGCTCGCTCTGGAGGCTGTCCTTCACATGGTTGACCAGGAAGTGCATCACTGCCTTTGGCACACTGCAGAGAGAGAGGAAACCGACCAAACAGATGGCCTGGTGATTGTGTTGACCCCCAGATGGAAGCTCAAGTTTGACCCACCAGGTGGGCATGTCTGCTGAAGTATCTGTTAAAGTACGAGCTACAAGTTAAATATAATATATTTATCCCTATTGAGCTCTAAGGTGCCATAAACCCCAACAATATGGCAAAAAATCTACTTTGGTAGGATGGAAAAGAGGATCAAATGAAGTCACATAAAAACAAATGTAACACAAGTGACTATATCACAGCAGGTAGCACTCACAGATGCTTGCTTTTCAGTCATGCTTTTATCACTTGGTTGGTAACGAGGATGGCGATATTCTATATTTTTCTTATTGTAAATAAATCCCATTAAAAGATCAAAAACAACAATATGTTAGTCCGTTTCTCAATAATTTCCCACTTCCTTATCCTTTCTATGGCTCTTAGCCCCAAGCCCATTGGTTCCTGCTGACAAATCTATACAAACATTTCCAAAATATAGTTTCATCTTTAAAAAGGCTAATTCATTTCACAAAACAGCTGGTCACTGTAGTTTTAAGCAAATATAACTCAAACAGGAGTAAATACTGCATTTGCACTATCGAGTATTTACGGCAGCTGGCCGGTGTATGTGGTATGGACACAAAATAATCTACAGTGTAATGTAACTGTAATGAAGGAAGATGTCACCCAATGCAACAGTTAGGCTCATTGATGTGTTTTTAAAAAAAATGGACAACAATGGAAACTATGGCACAGAGGAATAAGGATATATCAGGCTTTGGCTGCACACACACAATACTTCATTGTTGGTTTTGGTCTTTTCATGGGATCCATTGAAAAACCAAAATATAGAAAATCACCAGACTTATCCTATAAAAAGGAACTAGCTGCCCTACCTGTCCTGGATATTCTTGCGAACAATGAGGAAATAAGACTTGATGAGGCGCTCGATGACCTCACAGTCCCGCTGCTCACGTGATGACAGCTTTCTGGCAACCGGGACAGGCTGAAGGGAAAAGGGAAGCGATGTTTTAAATCAATCATTCACTGAAAAATAATGTAATCTTCATAATGGGACATGCTGATAGTTACCACATCAAGCAGGTTGACAGCTCCTTTAAGGGGGCTTCCAGGTCCAGAGCCAAGGGCTTCCTCCCCTTTCCTCAACATCCCCCTCCAGTTCCCAGTGCCGTCCTGCTCGCCCTGGGGCCCTGCTGCAGGGGCCTGAGAAGCCAGGATAACAAGAAAAATGAAGAAAGATGAACTCTAATCACCACCCAGGCCACTAAATTATTAGAACAGCCCCCTTGTCATTTGGGTTCACAGGGAAAGGATGGTTAGGGTATGTAGCATAATAACTTTGACCAGTTCATATGCAATAGCGCAAACACAAGTCAAACAGACACATACACAAAAAGACATTATAGGAACTTGAAGCTAAACAATAATAACTGAGCATAGTATAGCCACTGACAGAATTAAATGGCTTTTTTTGGAGATGAAATTGGGAAGACACCTCTAATGCGCTCAGAGAAAGGAAGTAAAGCAAACTATTAATGCACCAGCTAAAGCAAAAACATGAGGCAATGCAGTAAAAAAAGCAAAAAACAACACTAAGAGTCTATAGCAACACTAGCGGCTGTTAGATTGTACTTCACAATGGTGCTTATAGTTAAACACTAACATCAGCACGATTACATGCTCACAATGACGATTCTGAAAATTCTGACGTAAAGCAGGTATATTGTTTAACCCGTTAACCATCTTAGTTTAGCATGTTACCAAGCTAACATTTGCTAACTAGCATTAAACACAAAGTACAGCTGAGGCTGGTTGGAAAGTCATTAGTTTTACAGTCTATTTGGTCATGAAACAAAGTATTGGACCAATTGAAATTTTTACCTGATAGTGGAGGTAGATGAAATGTTAATTGGAAAGTTATTACAGTTCATCCTGAGGGGAAGATGAATAGCTGTACCAAAGTTTATTCAGTAGTTGAGATATTTCAGTCTGGACCAAAGTGGTGGACCGACCAGCATTGCCATCCCTAGAACCATGGCTAAAAAAAAACATTGTCATTCTCCTAAAATATGGACTTACAGACCAAACAGGCTTGGGTAGAATTTCCACTATCACTCAATTACCATAAAGTACAAAACTAAAAAACAGTGCAACCAAAGTGTTAAGAGGTTGGAAAAGGATGTAGAGGGAGAGGAAGGCATTTTCGGAGAGACAGGTGGAACAACTTTGGGGACACAGACTCTGCAGAGAACACATCGGTTGTTAGTGCAAGTCCACGCAGGCTGAGGGCGAAACAAGAGCATGGCATCAGCAGACAATGATCAGAGTGCATGCCAGCAGCCCATGCCCATACATCCATCCATGCCCCAGAGCCAGCGAGCTGCATACGTGCCCACCTTGGCACTGTCCATGTCCGCTCCAGACGCAAGGGGCTCGCCAGAAACCACAGCTGGGCCAGCCGGGCCTTTGCCAACAGACTAGCAGAAATATGAGAGCAGGAATGGAGAGAGGAGGGGGAAAAAAGCACTGAGAAGAAATGTGAAAAGACAGAGGAGACTTTCTAAGAAGGAGAGTGGAGATGTGGGATAAAATTCCTCATGGAAACTATCCGAGGCATTTTGTTCACAGATCCTCATCCTGTAGGGCTATGAGTGATTAACAATGCACAAGTCCCCTTCATACTCGGGACGCTCCAGACGACAACCAAATATTAAAACAGATGAGCTACTGTTATATTTCAAAATAAGGTTTTTATTTTACCTTATCCCTGGGCACTGCAGTGGGCAGCTCTCTCATCCTGTTTCTCCTTTGCTCCTACAAACACAAAAACACATGACAGTTTTAGCAAAATTACAAAAACTTCAACACATCCTAGGAAAGTATGCAAGATAAATTACTAAAAAGAACATAATGAAAGAAGTTATCCTACTTCTAAAAGAAATGTTTTACTGACAATTCTGCTAATTAAAAATACATTTTATCATGTGACGGGGTAAATTATTTTCTGTGTAATATTTACAAATCCCACTTACAATTTGCTTTACAGTGGCAAGAAAAAGTATGTGAACCTTTAGGAATTTCCTGGTTTTCTGAATAAATTTGTCATAAAATGTGATCTGATCTTCATCTAAGTCAAGGGTATTGAGACAAACGTGTCTAAAAATAATGATACAAAATAATTCTGATCTTTCATGTCTTCATTCAACATTCAAAATGGCAGTGAAAAAAGTCAGTGAACCCTTGAGTTAATGACCTCAAAAAAGCTAACTGGAGTCCAGTTTTAGCACACATGTAGATATAGCTACTTTGATAAAAACCCCTCAAACTTTTGGAGTTTCCTCTGAACAAGAAGATCACACTTATGTGAGCCATACCTCGCCAAAAAGAGCTTTCAGAGGAGCTACGATCAGGAATTGTCACTTTACATAAAGCTGGAAAGGGTTACAAAGTTATTTCAAAGACTTTAGAAATTCACCAGTCTACAGTTAGGCAAACAATCTACAAATGGAGACGCTTTGGGACTGTTGCTACTCTACCTAGAATTGGGCGCCAGGTCAAAATGACACCAAGAACACGAAGAAGACTCATCAATGAGGTAAAGAAACAACCTCGAATGACAGCCAAAGATTAGAAGGCATCATTGGAACTTGCTAACATCTCTGTTCATGAGTCTACAATAAGTAAAACACTGAACAAGCAGGGTATCCATGGCAGGAGACCATGAAGGAAGCCACTGCTTACTAAAAAGAACATTGCTGCACGCCTGAAGTTCGCAAAAGAGCACATGGACACTCCACAGCGGTATTGGCAAAATGTTTTGTGCACTGATGAAACTAAGATTGAACTATTTGGAAAAAACACACTGCGGTACATCTGGCATAGAAAGGGCATGGCATATCATCATGAAAAAATCATCCCAACTGTAAAGTATGGTGGAGGAACCCTCATGATTTGGGCCTGCTTTGCTGCATCAGGGCCTGGCCAGCTTGCAATCATTGAGGGGAAGATGAATTCCCAAGCATATCAGACAATTCTTCAGGTTAATGGGAGGATGTCTGTACGTCAGCTGAAACTGTGTAGAAGGTGGGTGATGCAACAGGACAACGACCCAAAACACCGGAGCAAGTCCACAATAGACTGGCTTCAGAAAAACAAAATCCACCTTTTGGAGTGGCCAAGTCAGAGCCCAGACCTCAACCCAATAGAGATGCTATGGTTTGACTCGAAGAGGGCCGTACACATGAGACGTCCAAAGAATATGACAGAGCTAAAGCAGTTCTGCCAGGAAGAATGGGCTAAAATTCCTCCTCAACGATGTGCAGGTCTGAGCCACAGCTACAGGAAGCGGTTGGTTGAGGTTATTGCTGCCCATGGGGGGGGTCAACCATTTATTAATTCTAAGGGTTCACTTACTTTTTCCCCTGCCATTTTGAATGTTGAATGAGTGTGTTCAATAAAGACATGAAAGATAGATTTTTAGATACATTATGTTGGTCAATACCCTTGACTAAGATGAGGATCAGATCACATTTTGACAAATTTATTCAGAAAACCATGAAATTCCAAAAGGTTTACATACTTTTTCTTGCCACTGTATAATGAAAATGCAATTACCTAAAATAAAGTTTCTGACATTTCTATGGAAGTACAAAAAGGCCCTAATAATGTAAATCTTATAACAACCTGAATACCTAATTGTGAAACTTAATCACTACCGAATATTTGTAGACATTTAAACGCCACTGAATTTCTAGCATTAAAATGTTTTACTATTTGAATTCATGTGGTTTAAATTGCCATTTTTAAAAATTCCAGAAGGTAAAAGTCCAATATTCAAAAAACTATTTAAATTGCTCAAATTCAGTTGGTGTATTTCTGATCTAACTATGCAAGTCAGGTAAAACAATTAAAAAAAGTTGCTCAAATTGGATTGGTGAAATTCACACACTGAATGACTGAATTTGAGAACCTTCAACACAGTTTTTACATTTTTAAATACTGGAGACTTCAATTTCTATCTAAATTTGTAAAACAAAAAAGTACTTCAGGTTTTCTGTTGCATTTAAATGTCAACATTAGTAGTTACATTTCAAAATATTTTAGCTTTAATTTGCCTCCACACATTCCAATTGAATGGCACTTAATGCTTTTTATATCCCTAAAAATATTAATATATAATCCCAGGCCTACAAATAAGCAATATCAGGTTTTTACCTCTTCTCTCTGTATTCTGTCAGAATTATTATTTTTTAACGTATTTTAGAGTATTTTGACACTAGTACAGACCTCTATATTGTTATTCAAGACCCCACAGGCATCTGCAAAGTCTGGATGTTTGGTGTTGATGTAGGCCAGCTCTATTGCAACCAAGTTATGCACCTATGACAAGAAGAGAGGACAACTTCAGTTATCAAATGTTCTGATTCAGCTTCTCATTAAAACACGTAAACATAATGAATGCAACAAGAGGTGAATGTGATGGTACCATCTCATTGGTGATAGGCAGTCTCTTCCTCAGGAGGGAGGTGACAACTTCCACAATGGCCTCATGTAGTTTAGGGAATCTCTGCAGCTCCTGCGGGACAAACATTCTGCATATGAATGAGGTCAAGATAAATAGATGTGAGCCCCTTCTTTGACAGAGCTGATTACCTGTGTGCTGTAGTTGCTGCAGTGCTGGATGATCCTCTGCATCTCCTCGTGGACCAGCTCCACGCAGCGCAAACTGGGCTCCTCCAGGCGTTTCACCTGCTTCTTCACCAACAGCTCAAAGGAAACCTCGGGCACAAACAGGGACGGACGCGGGCCCTGATGTGTTCGGGGGGGGGGGGTACTGCCGGTTAGCAATTATTACCCGGAGCAATGTGTTTTAAGTGAGCAAACCACAAAAACAACAGAATAGACTGTCTCTTACATGTTTCTGATGGGTTTTTTAATACGATATCTAACAATAACAGGAGAAACTCCAGTGCCCTTAATGATGTCATGTCGATGGAATAATGCGGCAGCACTCACTGTTGCGTTCCTTATGGCTGTTAGGATGTCTATGGTGCTGAGTCCTCCCAGAGGATCCACAGACTCCAATGTTCTGCCAAAAGTCTCGTGGAATATGTAACAAATTCTGGCTCCTCCGCACCTGAAAAATAGCAGCAGGGGGATATTGGCTGTGATGTAAAACCCGTGGCCTACTCTGCTGTCAGCTCTTCCTTCACATGGCTGTGCGTGCCTCAACTTACAAGTTGTATCATATTAAATGATGAAACGAATGCAGTTGTTTGGTTCATTTTCACTGAGCTGGAGCAACAGCGTCACCGTGTGGCAGAGCGTAGGGAAGGCACTGGTACTTACAGTTCTGCCGTCTCGATGTATTTGGCCGTGCCCTCTATGGTATTGCAGTATTCTGTGGCGAACTTAGTGATGAGCTGGAGCAAGGTGGCACTTTGGTCTTCCACGGGTTCGCCGTAGCTGCTGAGCAGGGACTGGTACTGCGCTGCCAGGACGTTGATCCGTGTCTTCAGCTCAGGGAGACAGTCTCTGATGTGATGCATCAGTAACCTGCCATTATGAAAGTAAAGGGCAGATATTTTTTTATGCAGATATGTAAAATTATATTCTGAGCTGCGATTGGTCAAGCTTAACACCTATTGTTCAAATGAAAGACAATAGACACATTTTTCTGAAGGCTGTTAACAGGGCTGCTAATGCTGACATAACTTAATGTGACCTGGTGTAAGAATTATATATTTGTTTTCACAAAGAAAGGTTGTGGGTACCTAGTTCACAAAAGGAACATTACTTAGCAAAGGAAAATGAACTTTGCCACAATGAAAGCAATCTGCACACTCAGGCTACAGAACCACTCATTCGATTTACGTAATTTGCACATTGTTTTTGCCTGGAAATGACATACTCAAAATAAACTATTCTTAAACCCTTTTGATTTGATTCTGGTGTCTTCTGAAAGATAATTCTTTGGATTTTATGTTTTGTTTTGTTTTTTGTTTTTAAAATCAAGAAGTCTGAACTGGTGTTCGTAATACTGAACCAAAGTTCCAGAAGCACGAACAAGGTGAAAATGCATTTTTTATTGTAATTTTATATTTCTGTATTGTCTGCCACCCTGCTGCAAAATAAGCAACTACTGTCACAGTAATACTCGGATCTTAAAATGGTTCACACTCATAGAAGCACGAGGCCATGTGATTTTCAAAGTATGTATATAATAATATTCATGATCACATGTACCTGTTAAGGGTTCTGGCTAGGTATTTGGTTCCATTTCTGTTGGCGAGAGATGGGTATTTCTTCTGCAGGAAAGCATGTTCGTCCCGAATGGCATCAGCCACGGACTTTTTATTGTTGATGTCCAGCTGGCTCCTAAAGGTTCAAATACAATAATACACCAACAGTTAGTCCTGGGCAATAAAATAAATTAAAAATAAATGTCAGGATACATGGAAGATCTATCTAGCTATATATCATGATATCTTATATTCTTATGGATTACAGGCTTGTATTTGCTATGTTTCCTTATATATTGTATATCATGATGCTGTATGTGTTTTTGTATAGAAAATAATAGTTATTGATGTTTAAACTAAAGTAAACTAATTAAACTAAACTGGATGATAATGGATTTACAGCTGGCAGTTTATATTATATTTTATAATGTTAAAACATTCCACAATGTGATTACAGTGATAAAGGAATACAAACAATAGATACTGATATATCTGCCTTTAATACCAGCATTAAAAATGTATTTAAGTACACTAATCTCTGTTCTCTATATCTCTATTGAACCTCTTGTCTCCATTATTACTATCACATCTCTATTTTAAGTAATGGATTCTTTCATAGTATATTCAGTACAGTAAATACAGTTTTCCAGACCTGTTGACTACTCCAATGAGGCCCAGTTTGACAGGAATGACTCTGCCCATCAGTACGTCCATAGCATCGGTGCCGGCGTCCATCAGGTCCAGCTTGGTCACCACAGCCAGTGTCCTCCTGCCTGGTGAATCACATTCATTCACAACAGTCAATATCATAAAATTAGCTACCAACACACCAGAAGTCATCCGTTTACAAATTAATTAAAGCTGATTATCATAATGTTTTTCGATGTCTTTCTTTCTTTTTTTTACCGTCAGTGTCGACCTCCCGGGCCACCTTGAGGGCCTCCGAGGTGGCCATGTCTGTGTTAGCTGCAGTGACAGCCAGGATGATGGAGTTTGGGTTGGATATGTGCTTCAGGATTAGATCTCTTATCTGAACCTCGATGTCCTTTGGCTGATCACCCACGGGCACCTGAAGGGGACAATACCAATTAAAATAAAGGACACAGTACATGTCAATTTGATTAATTAGAAACTACAGCGGGGGATTTATCACATTAACACATGTTCACCCAGAGGGGAGGAACTAATGAGCCTGGAATCAAAGCCTGCACACACGTGGGCTTTGACAGCATCAAGAATGAGTTCCTAATTCTGTGCAGTCTACAAATATCAAATACAAAAAAGCATTGAGCAGACAGAAAAATGAACACCAGTGACCGAAGATCTGGTGAATCTTGGTTTTTGGGCATTGTATTACAAATTTCCCCAGGGGTAGGAGATGTTTAAAGCCTTTTCTTTGGTAGTAGGAAGCTCAGCATGTGTTACCTTAGTGATTCCTGGCAGATCCACCAGTGTGAGGTTGACAACGTGAGGAGAAAATATCTTCAGATGAATAGGTTCATCACTGATCCCCTAGAGAGGGACAAGAAAAGAATCGACATGTACAGTGTATCTAACAGCTTAGCGTTGTTTCATAGAACATTTCTTTCCTACTGGCTGTCAGTTCTGATGGTAATATTCTAGGGAATATTTAAACTCTCATGGTGCTGTTTTGACACTGCTGGGTGTGCACTATAGCTCCTGTTTGTGCCTATTGTATATTAGCGTTACATATAGTGCTGAAATAAATATGATTAATGTAACAGGTGGTTTTATGTACACGAGGTAGCTGGAAACAGTTGAGAAATAAGAGTTTAAACTTTTGCTGGTGGCGAAAAGAGGTTTTTGAAGTAGTGTAAGCCTAATTTATAAGGGGAGGGTCTCTCTCCTCACTGATACTGACTTGCTTAGAGCTTCTGATGAGGTCACACAGAGGCCATTCCCAGAGAGACGCTCACTCATGCGACTCAGAACTGTGGTAATGTAAATAACGTAATGTAAGTTATACAAACATACATGAGAGAAAGCCTCCTTTCAGCTTCCTAGAAGTATCTCCTAACCCCTTGGGCCAGAGTAGCCCTAAGCTACATACCAAAAAAAATGTTGGCGAAATCCAGTTTCCTCAGCTCACGGCTGTATTCAAAATCAAGCCCTTACTTACATTCTCAGGTTTTGGGGAAAAAAGTTCTGTACTGTATGCTTTCATCTCATTGTGTCTGAATTATTTTAATTCTCGGTCTACATGTGTAAGTCACTAATCCCTGGTTAGCCTGCAGGTAGCCCAGAATGTGCACCTAGATTTCTGAATCGTAAAAGAAAAGAAAGAAGGAATACGTTTCCCCATCATTTTCTGCTGAATTAGTAAGTAACAAGTTCCTCTTAAAGTTGTGCTGTTTATTTATATACATAGCTTTGAATATTTTCTTAATATCTAAGATCCTCATATACTTCAGATCTCCACCACCACCCTGTTCCATCACTAGGTCATCAAACGAAATCCCATCCGAAGATCAAAGGTAATGGCACCTTTGTTGAAAATCAGGGCAGAACCTACTACCGAGACCTGATATATGGTCTCTGCAGCTTTTGATTGTGCATAAGGTCCTTAAGCGTCATATGTATTTTAAACAATATTTTAACTGTTTTAGAATTCTTTGTTTGAAAATGTACAGGATTTTGCTTAACATCTCTTAATGTGCTTTATTAGTGGTTGACTTTTTCGTTTTCGCTTGACAGTACAAACGTAAGATGCACCTGGTGCAGTAAATGTGATATATATGGATTAGAAAACATAACAGTGACTCCATCTGTGTCTCACCTTATTGTTCCCTGATACTCGCTCTGTTTCATTTTCAATTTCTTGCCTGATTTCATCAAAATCTGTGTAGATCTGCAAAAAGAGAAATAGAAAAATTTAAGACACAGGCATGGGTCAAGAGTATTAATTTAATATTTTGTATCATACAATTCATACCTTATTTTTTGTGTGCAGAAACTTGCCCCACTCTTCACCTTCTCTGCCTGTGACACATAACAAAACAGTGTTATTTAGTCATAGCTTAGCATTCTCAAAGTAGGAAAACACAGGTCTAAACTATTAGCACTTGAAAGACAACTACTCTGTTGTTGGGATTTACCATTAATATGCCTCACATTGCAGTACCATCAATTAGATTTGGCTATCCGGATCAAAAATAATGCTTTAAATTAAGAAAAACATAGTAACGCTATGCTTATAAAGGAAATTATAGCCAAATAATTGATTGAGTCTCACAAAATACACTAAACTATCAATTTCAGGGCATCATTATGTTCAACTATAACATAATATTACCATGAATAGCTAGTAGGTAAAGTATTTGTAATTCAAACGTAGAAGAGGTTGGCAAAATGATTCACTCTTGAGACATTAATGAGACCAGCACAATTAAACACAATCATTTATTTACAAAAAGGTAAACAAAGAAAAAGCAAACTATGAAGACTAAGTCAATACACCAACTACAGACAAAGGGTGTGTGTGTGTCGTAAGATAGCTGCTTGGACTAAAGTGGCTGAAACAAAGAACGCTAAATCAAGATGGAGAGGGGGTTGTAGCCAAATCCATGGCCTGGTCTCTGTAACACAGACCAGTGGTCTCTACCACTAGGGGCGCTATAGAGCTAGTGGTCTCTGCACACATTACTTAAGTTCAAAAGAAAAATAGTTACACATGCCAAATCACAATTCTTTGTCTACGAATTAGCTACATTCTGTTGCTGATGGGCCTAGATTGTGTTAGATGTATGGATTTACTACTGTAGTTATAACTACAAAAACTTTGAAATATAGTGCAACAATAATAATATATGCATAATTGATGATATAATTTACATACTTGGCAAAATATTATGATCTCTGACATTTTATTCATCTAACCGTGTTGCCAAAACAGCCAGGGGACCACAATAAACCTTCCAGGGACCACTAGTGTGTCTGGACCACTGGCTTCAGTGTCCCTAGTGGTAGAGACCACTGGTCTGTGTGCAGAGACCAGACCACGGATTTGGCTACCACCACTTCTGTCAAGATGGCAGAGAGGCCATAAAAGGATAAGTGTAGCTATAGTTGAATTAGCTACATGGCTTGACAAAGGGACATTTAAAGATGGCTATGAGCCATGTACGATAGAGAGTTGACTCTCCTAAAGTTGTATTAGCACAAGTGTGGCTCCGCTGGGGGCCTGCTAGAGGTGTGTGTTTGTGTGCTAGCAGGTAACGTTAAAAGTGATCTGTAAGCTAACGTTAATTGTGCCCAGTTCAAAGGATTTAACGTTAGTTAGCATGCAAAGACCCTATTTGTAGCATCAATAACTAACATCAATTTAGCAATGGCTAAAAAGAATCACAACGATAAATCTTAATAAAATCACATCAGTAAGTATGCAAAGTTAAACTAAACAGTTCTGTACTACGCTAAGCACCGTGTTTAGCTAACATGCTATGCCCAGTGGTTGTTACCAAATCCTTGGGATGGAGAGAGATTGCTTTGGTCGGCTGGTCAGCGGGCCGGCGGGCCAAGCGGGGAAGAATTGTTGTTCTGCTGTTGCGATGTCAGTGTAAAGTTACAGGCTGGGGAGACGTTGTTGTCTGCAGGCGCCTATTGCCGGTTGTGCTCGGTGTGGTTAGCTTCACGGTAACTGTTCAGTTGCTTCGTTAAGTTAGCTGGCCGGCTTGCCGCTAACTTGTTGCAATAATCTTATGCAGGATCTCGCATTGCTGCTGTGAGAGATAGAGAGGAGAGTTCTGCCGGAAGGCAGTCTTCTTTTTTTGCTAGCTGGCTCGAAGCCAGAAGGAGACGAGTGTCCGCTCTGGACGCGCGCTGAGAAAGAAAAGGAAAGTTGCGCGAGCGCCTCCGCTCGGTAAAGAGCGGGCAGAGCACCGGGACCAAGAAAGTCGAACAATGGTCGTGACCCTCCTTTATAGACTTGGTGACTTCCGGGGTCACATGTCACTGGCGTGTTCATTGTCTATGGGATTGTGGGAGAAAAGGGGAATGCAGTCATCCTAACAAAATTCCGTTAAAATTACCCACATGCAGACTGTCATGTGACGAAGCACAAATACCACATTACCTTATTTAAGAAGAAATTTTGGGCATACTTTACTGGAGTAATTATTTTTCAGCCGACTTTTTACTTCTACTCCTTAAATTATCATTCAATTATCTGTACTTTATACTCCTTACATTCTAAAAATAGCCTTGTGACTCCTATTTCATTCTGGCTTTTCATCTACTCAAAAAACAAAACAAAAAAAACCCCTATCCAGATAAATCACGCCATCACCATAGAGTGAATTTGATTGTGGTTCTTCTTCTTTTTATTGGGGGTTGGCATCCAGCATTACCGCCACCTTCTGTTCTGGAGTATGGATCAGTCAGTAGGTTCACTATAATCTACCATTTTTCTGGCTTGATTCTGGTTGGTTGAGAATTATAAACATATACCATTCCGACACACTATTGGTTTGTACGCAATCCATCACACCTGCACATGACACAGATCATGTCACACTCCAGCAGGGACACAGCCAGTGTTGGGGTCGTTACTCAAAAAAAGTAATTTACAGCCAAGTACGAAGATGTCCGTCACATAAATGGTTCTTTAATGTATTTTCATTGTACTAAAATGCGTTCATTTTCAATGGGCGTATATGTGGCTGAAACAAGTAGCCAACTGCATCCCAAAATTTTCAACATTAACATTTTAATACAACATTATAGTCATTAAGGCCTTTAGAAAAATGTTTTGAGGAGGTGGGGTAGTGCACTATAGGTCCCTGTGGCGCGGCCTAATAGTTTATCCTTAATGGTATTTTTTCCCCTTACGTTACCTTTACTTTTATACTTTAAGCAGTTTTGAAACCAGAACTTTTACACTTTAACTTGAGTATAAAGCTTGAGTTGATACTGTACAACTTCTACAGAAGTTGTTTTTAACCCGAGTATCTATACTTCTTGCTGAATAATGAATGTAAATACTTTTGACACCTCTGCCCACATGAATTAACCCATCCGCTGGGTCCCAACACTGTGCAGGAGGTAAAGCAAAGCAAGCACGACTAACATAAGGGTCGACGCCTGACGACCGTTACCGTCAGCTGAAATTAAAAGTTGTGGCTTTGAGGAGGGGGGAGCATAACTAAGGAGCTAATCCCGGTTATTAAATGCGAAGACACCTTTGTAAAGCACAGTGCTTTTTTCACACCCTGGCATCTGCAAGTGATTAGAAAAACAGTGACAGAGACAGAACTTTTATACTGCTTGTATACTGAGCACAGCATGTCTTTTTTTCCCCATTCTGGGCACAAAAACAATGATGGGCCTGTCCCTACATGCATGTTTAGAAGCCTAAAATAAGGACGTGTACTGTATGCAAGGATCCCAACACAACAAGCAAAGGACTGAAGCAAAATCCAAACACTACAGTGGACTAATTAGTAGAGTCGTTGGTCTGAAACACTAAGATTAAAGGGATTTTGGTTACCACTTTCATCATTTTTCCTGGCATCTCCAGGATCTACATGGACCAGTTGGAGGATGAGAGGTCGCCTGGTTACGACACCAGTCCCACGGGGCAGCAGGTCCCTGCCCACTAGGCTCTCAAGCACTGAGCTCTTACCACTGCTCTGGAGACACAAAACGCAGATAGACACACGAATTAGATGAGGTAATGCTCAACCAAGGACTACATCTACTTTCTGATTTAACACACCAGATCCAGCATAGCCCTCGTATGGAATCATGCTGGGATCAGGGCTAACGTTATAGCCAACACAGCTAATGCACCTGTCTTTTCCTCAAGCTATGACCTGGTTTGGCTAACAGAGGTTAGTATTAAAATAGCACTGATTGAAGATGGTCGAAATAGCCCTGCCACTGCCTGTGCAGACTTTGCAAATGAGATGTGCAATGGGTCTTTAGCAGACCTGCCTGGGTCTACACAGGCCTCTTCCGCAGCTTCGATTCATTTTGGTGTCTGAATATTCATTATTGCTCTAAATGTAGCTACATTTCGTCTAATAATGTTACCGCTATCTGTGCACGCATTACGGTAAAGCAAGGGTACCGAGCTAGCATGACAGCCGCTATATCACAAAATGCACACAGTCAAAGCATTTTACCTGAGTTCCCACTACTGCTATCTGCGGCAGCTGTATGATATCCGCACCCACTGTGTTGAATACGTCTTGGAGCTTGTTTATTACGGGGATAAGAGCCTCCATGCTCACGGTTTATGAATGGAATTAATAAACCAGCTATTTTCGTGATGGAGCCAAAGTCATTCAATGTCCCACCGACACCACCATTGCAACAAGACGCAATGCATGGACGCTACATTTTGTGCTCTGCTGGGAGTTGTAGTTGTCCAATAAGGAACTAGTACAGCTCAGGCGGATGAAAAGACTACAGTACATGTGCTCCCATTAACGCGATAGTCTATTTTCTCGCGCATGCGTATACACATTGTTGATGACGGGCTAGCTTCGTTGGTCAAGTAGTTGGTTCCCTCCCTCTAACCTTCTTTAGCTTATTACCTGATTTTAAGTCAGTAAGTTAGTCTGCTGTTGCCAATCCTTCGTTATTCCAACATGCTACAGTTCCTGGTGAGTTTAACTGACAAGTTTAACATCCTGACATCGACGTCTGCCAGGATGCTAAGTGATGCGAAACTAACCTAGCTAACTTGTGAGCATAGTGATAATTTGCTGTCAAAAGTCTTGGCGGTGTTAAATGAAAGTCTCTACTTGGACGTTTGTAAACAAAGCTGAAAATGAGGTGTCAGCCACTATACCACCAACAGTTAAACATGTCACATCATTAAAGTCATTTAAAGGTCTCAGTAATTTAAGTCAGATATTTCTTGAACGACATGTGTTTTTTGTCTTCCAGGCTGGCTTTACCTTGGGAAACGTTGTGGGCATGTACCTGGCTCAAAACTATGATGTAAGTTTGTTGAAATTGTATATTTATTTATAAACGTTCAGAATTTGAATTCGACGAGGTAATGAAGTTATCTGCTTGTCACACTGACCCATCTCTACCACGCTCTCCGCCGAACAAACCAGTTGGCTTCTGGTCAGGTTTAGTTTATTTCTTTTTACATGGACAATGCACAATTAAGAGTTATTGCACCAGTTATTGTTATCCAACTTTATGATCACTAGTCAGGCAATCTTATTGATATAAATAGGGTGGACATGGTATAAAAAACAGCTCAGTATAATGCAGTACAACCTAAAGGTGAATCAACACTTCTCTCAACAGTTGCAACAAAAACTGAACATTATGAGCTTTGAGACGATAGGATTTATTTTAGGACTGTTGTATAAGGCTGCATTAGTTTTAGCTAGGTGTACCTGATAAACTGGCAATTGTATATGTGTATCCTATTGTATGAACTGTGCTGCTTTTCCCTTTCCAGGTTCCCAACATAGCCAAGAAAATTGATGCCTTTAAGAAAGACGTGGAGGCCAAGAAGAAGCCCCCAGAGTGAGCAAAGCAGGACCATGTTGCAAGGAAGAACAGATGGACTCTGGAGAGAAACTATTTATTTTACGTTATGGTATAATGAGTGTACATTTGAGAAAATAATTATATATTAACAGTGCCTGGAACCACATTTGTTTCTTCCCTCTAGTTTTATAGGCATGTTCTCATTGTAGCCTATTTTAAGAAGATAAATTGTGCAAAGACTGGATTTAAAGAATATTACAACGAACTAGTGGTATCTTGGCACTGTTGGCTGGCCTTTTTTTGACTTATACATGACATTCATTATCACCACATCAGGTGTATATAATGTTCTCCAAAGTGTGCAATTGCTCTTCTGTGTTGTATTCCACATTTCAAAGATTTTCCTTCACAAGCTTCCAACTTATAACTGCCAAACGTTTTATGACATTAGTACGAACATTCTGAGTCTTTCAGCTTACAATAAAGTTCTTGATAATGAATTTTAAAGTCTTTGCCTCCTGAATGACGTTCAGTTTTACTGGCACAGTTTTGCAGTTCTGTATGAATTTGTGGGAGAAAAACATAACATTGCTGCATTGCACGGTTTCCAGCAGTCAAAACTTGTGTTGTTACAAATACGTCCACCAGATGGTGCCATTACATTAGCAAGGTTTTTCCATTTAACTAACCAAGAGCCAGATACATTTGCTTAGCTATGGCAAACATTTGGATCTACTTTTTCTTCTTCAGTTTTGTTCCCTTCTTTTTCTTCTTTTTATTTGAATGTGGCCACCCAAAGCCTCTGAACGCCAGACAGTCCACTGCATTGTGAGAAATGTAGTAGGCATTCTCCATGGCTGCTGGGCTGAGGATGTCCACCTCGGTCTTTGTGGATTTGGCACTAGAGGATCTCTTTTTGGTTGTTTTTGGACTCCCAGTCTTCTTGGTGGGCCTAGAACTGTGGGACCTTGATTTCCTGGATTTGGTGGGCTTCAAAGAAAATACAAGTGGTTTACTCCATTTTGGTTTGGTTCTTCTACTTTGACTATATTGGATAGTTTTGATACTCCTGATAGTCTTTAATGTTAGGTATACTTTACCATAGTGAACGATGTCAAGGTCACTTCCAATATGATGAGTAATTATTTACCCATCTGTAAAATGAGATACGTACACAGAAGAATTCTATAATAAACAGATTGTTGTTGTTTCTTTCAGATAAACAAGTTGATCTAACAGCTAAGCAGTCCATGACATGCTTTCTCAAAACAGTTTCAGCACTTGAAATTTTCACAGATTAACAATATATACATTTATCTTACCAGTTCTGGACTTGGCACTGTTGTAAGTGGCAACTGAATGGCTTCAACTGGGACAGTGATACCCCATTTGTTTATGTCCTGTTGTCGTAGAGACAGAGCAGACTCACTCGTGAATGAAGGGGTTGGCTTCTTCCACAAGCCTGTAAATTCTTTTGTTACATCCCCAAGAGGCAGCTAGGCTTCAAATACAACAGACGAGTGTAAAAGGCAAGAGCTAAATGTCTGTTATAATTCAAATAAAGGCCAACAGCCAGCTATATCTTTGCTTTTTTATTTTTAGTGCAGTGTGCAGTAGGATTCATCGTTTGTTTAGACAATCAACTTTCAAATTCTTTGGCAATTCTCACCAAATTTAAATAGCCCTTGCATTCACATTGTGAAAATGTAGTTTTGACATCACTGTAACATTTAAACACATTCAGGAAGTGTAAAACAAGATAACATGCAGAAGCTCTTGCATCTCTCAACCATGCAATACAAATAAATATTCATAACCATAACAAGTATGCAGTCACTGTGAGAATGAGAAATCCAATATGGACCCAAGAAACTTCTCAGTTGTGAGCAAGACACACAACCCAAAATAAAAATGCACTGTATGCAAATTATATCTGACATCAAATTCAACAATCAATTGTGTGCCAATTTACTGCACATAAAGTAGTAACATGGCATCTAAAAATGAGACTTGTGAAAACAAGAAGATTTTTATTTATTTCAAATAATATAATAAAAATGGAGGTTTGTAGATCACCTGCATAGAGCTATATTTTTTCTTTGAAGGCAAATTTGCTTTAAAAAGCCTCTAGAGTAGCAACACAATAACAGCTTAGTTTTTCGCGTAAACTGATACTAAGTGTCAGGTGGCAGCAGGGTGGTGTGGCTGTACTTCAACCAGAGGACCTCACTTGAAGTACAGTATCTGCCCTGCTGATCTGTCCGTGATAGATATAATATACATTTTTACCAGTTTCGGGGTTGTTGACCCTGACTTTCCTAATTAATGGAATAACATGTTATTAAAATCACTTTGTGGCAGTGATGCAGGAGCAGACCTACATGTATTAAAGCCCTTGAGGGTGACAAAAAGGGTCAAAAGGGAGGCGTTTAGTAGCAGAGCTACTGTGTAGAGATGAGGTGAACTATCATGCGGATGATGCTGGAGCCGCGGGGGCAGCTGCACAGGTCCATGCTCGGGTTCCTGATTTTGTCCTCCAGCAGCTGGTCCAGCTCCCAGCGCAGCGCCTTCACAAGCTCAGCCACCTGGGTAACACACACACACACATTTACAGAGCCAAGTTCATTTGTGTACTTTCTTACATTTGCCTTATACAGTCATTTTGGGCATTTTAAGATCTTATAATGTTCCTTTATTACTCATAAAAAGGTGACTTTTACCAGCATAAATAACCATTTATCACAATTTAACTAATGTAAATAGAATATTGTTCTACTTTACCTTTCGGTTAATTACAACATAACAGTACACAAAGAATGTATAATGCTATTTTGACTATTAGTATGATTTTTATGTGACAATATATGTGACTTTAGTGCATTGTTTTCTTTGGAGTCCTCTTAAATCTTTCAATCATATTAAAAAACTTTACAAACAGCTTGTAAACGTTTTACAACATCATCAATCACCGAGGTTTGGGTCATGCTTATTTATCATCAAAATATCGCAAAATTTCAAAATAAACAAAACATATGCAAAGATATTCCAAACAGTGTTGTAAAGTCTTCTTGAGTCTAAACTATTAAATCTCTGTTATCTCTTATCCCTGACCTGATGAGAAGCGGCAGCAAATCGGATCCATCCATCATCGAGGGAGATGACAAACCCTTCCCTGTGCAGCTCCATGCTGACCTGCCCGCCTCCAAGCAGCACCAGCGCGTAGACAGACACCATGCTGCAGTCCCTGATGAAGACGCGGCTTGTTTTCACCTTCTCGTGGTAAACCAGATAGGGGCTGTTGTAGTGGCGAACCTGGAGCACAAAGAACAGTCACAAGGCTTGTTGCCCTGACTAGCTGCTGAATTCAAAGCCGCGTCTTTTCTCTTTTATCTCACTGTGTAATTGACAGATGAGGGGTGCACGTGGACGCAGCCGTCGTTCTTGGTCATGAAGCGGAGCTCGTTGGCTTTGGGCTGCATCTTCATCGCTCCTTTGCTGGTCATCTTGTAATTCCCCTGAGGAGCTCGCACCTGGAACAAAGCGTCAAACACGGGATAACAAACATGAAAACAAGTAGAGAAAGCAGGCATGAGACAGTTTTATACTCGTCGCTGGCTTCAGTTTCTTATTCCAATGAGAGAGAATGATATGCACCTGGACCACATTGGGATAGAGGGCAGCGCAAAGCATGGCGGACATCAGCCGGATGTTGTCTGAGTTCAAGTTAGCCTGGAAAGGAATGACGTTTATTGTTATTTATCATTATCAGATTCTCTTTAAGAGTAAGGTTAGAAAAAAAAATACATACAATTGAAATCAATTCTCTATATAATAACCCACATAGAGGTAGTAGACAAAGCAACGTCGTAAAACTGATATACTAACGTATATCAGAACAACAAATAAATCACTTCCTGTGTGTGTTACCTCGGGGCCGGTAGCCTCCAGAACACCATCAGTGCCTTTAGAGCACATGCGCTCTATAATCCTGGCCCTCAGTCCCTCCTTGATGAAGCCAATGTCAGACAGCAGCTCAGCAAACTGCCTCTTCAAACTGGCGATCTCCTGCGCAGGTCACAACAGACGTTTTTTTTTTAAAGAAATGTAAGACTTGGGGTGAAATGTTTTGAATTATTTCAAACAAAAAACAAAAGAAGAACACAATTTATCTGAAGTAATAGATTTATGTCAGTTGTTTTAATGTGAGGCTAAACAACCCACATAAAAAAGAAGCTATGCCACTTCAGATTTCAATGCATGACGTGGTAAACGTAAAAGAAAACACACAAACTAAACACCCTGCCCCGCTGCTCAGGAACTCTACATGTACAAGATTACACAAGCCAGCACCGTCTGACCTGTAAGCCTCGCCAAGACAGAAAGTTCTCCCTGCAGTAACGGAAGCCAGCCTGGTTGCCATTCTTTGCAGCACAGCACCATCCCTGCAAGAGAGGGAACATTCATCACATTGATCATTTGGAAAGCTACATCAACATTTATACATATACATACTGTTTTGTGTTATTTTTCCACAAAGATAAGTCCAGTCAGTACCTTGTATGCCTGTAACAAAGCTAGATGGTCACTGTTGGCCAAGGCAAAGGCCAGTTTCTTCTCATTAGCTTCTTCCCGCTTATCCCATGGAGATGCCTGGAAAACAGACAGAGGACCAAATATAGAAAGTATTTCTATAGAATAAAGCACTTTTTGATGAATACTAATTATTATGTTGGTTCTTCTGTTCAAAAATAAATACAAAGATCGAGTAGCTGGCTAAAGATCCTAAAATCAACATTTTGATGCCAAGAAGTGCCTCATATGGTCGCTCAATAGTGGCAAGCGGTTTCTTACAAATGGTGATTTGAAGGCCAGACTGGCGGCGATGGTGAGTGCTGGGTCGAGGCAGCGAAAGATGGCACCGAACAGCATGAGTTTCCCAATGCGCACGTCGACGGGCAGGCAGGCCAGGTGGTAGCCCAGAGGGGTTAGAGTCTCATCCGCAGTTAGAGCTCCCAGGTCCCGTAGGCGCTGCTTGGCTGCATCCAAGCTTTCCAAAGCTGGGGGCTCGATGAGCCGAGAGAAGACCGACTCCAGCATCCGCTCGGCAAACACGTCCAGGATCTTGATTCTGTCGGAGAGGGGGAAATGGTAAATACTAGCATGGGGAAATATTGTTTTGCATATCCTAAAATCCGACATGGTGCCACAGGTAAAGCCTGTCTGGAGAGAAGACACTCTTATTGGCCCAGTTTCCCCTCCCATCATTTTCTATGCATAAATCCCATTAGCCATATCACACATATCCTCTATTATTTGCAATTACAGAGACAAGAAAGCAGGTTGGCATTGTGCAAAGAGCAAACAGATGGCTCTACCGGAGGCAGAGCTGCTCTAGAGGCACTCTCTGGATCTCAGGCAGCTGTTGCTCAGCCAGCTGGTGTTGGAAGCAGTGGCTGGTGAAGAGGTGGAAGCAGACCCCCGAGGCCACGCGACCTGCTCGACCCTTCCTCTGCAGTGCGTTGGCCCGAGAAACCCACGAGTCCTCCAGGCTCTCCATGCTTTTAGATGCATCGTACCTGAAAATATAATGTAATGTAGATTTAAAAATAGCAAGTATAAGTAAATAACAATATTTGTTCTCTTTAGCTAAACATGAGGTCACCTTTTCTCCTTCATCTTGCCGGAGTCGATGACATATACCACGTCGTCTATGGTTACAGAGGTCTCGGCAATGTTGGTGGAGATGATAATCTTTGTGACACCCTCTGGGGGCCGGCTGAAAACTGCCTGCTGCTCCTCATTGGACAGGGTTGAGTGGAGTGGGTACACCGCACACCTAACGACGGGGAAGCACATCCACATTAGTTAGCATTTGACTAGTAGCTAGTCCCTGTTTTTGGATAAAATTGAAAAAGGAATACAATTAGATTTCAAGCATAGCCATAAATCTCCTGTGACTGTGGCATGTCTCTTTTTCATTTTATTGTGAACTGGGTCTCACACTTCATTTTGATTTCCTGCACCATGTCTTGTAATAGTTTCTACTTCGGTCACCCTTTAATGATATGGTTTTATTGCTGTCATGTACCAACCCTTTTAAAAAAATATATAAATCTGTAAAAACGCAAATGTAAAGAAAAACATGATTTAAGTGTTTGGATGAAACAGAGCACTCATTAAAAGGTTTGTGACAATCCTTTAGTCAACTAAGGAGCATGTCTACATGTTCAAGGCATCAAGAAATTTCCTTTTGCCCCAGAAAGGAGAAAAATAAAAGTACCACAGAGCATGAATTTAATACCCTCAGGAACACTAATAACTGAAGTTGCTGCAAGCAAACAAGATTTGACACAGACCTGCTTGCGCCCCGGTTGTTGAACATTCTGTTTGACTTGAGCTGCTCGTAGAGCATCTTGATCTCAGCCAGGCCTGGCAAAAACACGAGCACTGCACCTGGATACAGAAACCAAAAAGGTTACACACACATATCACGGTCCACGCTGAAACTTCCCAAGAGTCTTGAATTTACCCCGACTAGATCGAGTACACATGGGTGATTCTTACCTGGAGGGTAGTTGTGTTTTCCGTCTACAATCCACTCAAGCAGGCTCTCCACCAGGTCCATGTTGATCTTGTCCAGGTCCATTGCAGAAATGGTCTTCAGCACAGACTTGTTAGTATCTGCAGCAAAAGCAAAACAAAATGTAACATTTATGCACAAACAGGGAGCAACAGTTTGTTTGGATAAGCAGTTTTAAAAAAATCATAAACAGATCGGTTCAGTTTATGATGCTTGTTTTAAATTCACCTTTGTATCTGACCGTGAGCTCCTGGAGGCTGAGCTGCTGGTCTGGAATGGAGTCTTTAACAAAGTCCTTCTTACAGAAAGACGTGAAGTTCCACATGTCATCACCAAAGTCATCCACCATGTCCCTTGGCTGTCCTTTGCTTCCTCGTCCACTTGTGGAAGACGAATTCTGTTTCCCTGAGCGCATATAAGGGCTGCCATCCTCAATGACATAGCTGGGAAAATAAATAAAATTGTGATGCTTTGGATCTGGACCTCTGTCCTTCACCCGCTCTCCCTTGTGTGCATGTTGTCCTCGTCCCTCTCTCCCTCTGTTCTTTCTCCGGCTGTGGCTTGGAGGTAGAGTGGGTCGTTCTCTAACCGGAGGTTCAGCGGTTCGATCACGGCTTCCCCGAGGCAGAATTTTCCTTGGGCAATGCCAAATTGCTGCCTTCGGTTCGTGTGAATGATTTATTTCTTTGTACTGATGAGCAGTTGGCACCTGCCATCATGAATGTGTGTGAAAGGGGTGAATGACATGTAGTGTACAGCGCTTTGAAGACTAGAAAGGCGCTATACAAGTACAGTCCATTTACCATCTCCAAGCTGTGTGAATGGTGTTTGCCTCGTGTGTGTGTGTAGTCTGTCCTCTGTCCAGGTCTCCATGGTGGAGAGGAGGTCGTTTGGCGACACCTGGAAGTTGTTTGTTGTCCTTCAGGATCCATATATGTTTACAATCTATCTATAATTCTGTCATCTTGATTGTCCATACTGTAATTTTCGCTATGTCGGTCTATTCTGTTGCTCTTTCTGGAGTTTCTTTCATTTTTTTGCCCCATTAAAAAAAAAAAAAAAAGGGGTTCATTGGGGAGTGTCTCCTCATCCGAGTCTCTAAGGACAAAGGGTGTCGTATGCTGTACAGATTGTGAAGTCCTTTGAGACAAATTTGAGATATTGGGTTGGGCTATATAAATAAAACTGACATGACTATTGAGACAGTGCAAGAAACAAAACAGTTAACTATATCCTTACACATTTATGGAGACACATTTTAAACAATATTTATGAGCTGAGTTGCCTTAAATATTTGTTGGCGTGAAGGAGGATGTAATTACCGGGATTTAGCGATGGCATCTTCAAGAAAAAACTGGTCGACGGGGAAAGTACGCCCTGAAATGAGAAATTCACTGAGTGGGAAACAAACAATCTATGGATCGAGGTGTATGAGTTGAACATGTAACATGCATATCAAGCCTAAAATGGATATCACAGGTGGTTATTTACCTGGTATATGGACAGCGGGACAGTTGTAAAAATACTCAGAGAAGAGGTTGGCATTAAGTGTAGCACTCATTAGAATGATCTTCAGGTCTGGCCTCTGCACAATCAGGTCTTTTAATACCAACAGCAAGAAGTCACTGACAAAAAAAAAGATGAAACAGAGAGACAGACAATGACCAAAAAAATAACCCACAGCTATAAAAGAAGACGTTTGTAAATACGATCTGCCTGTTTGTGAAGCTAACGTCTGAATGCACATTTTCTGTATCATATGCGAGTGATAAAGATAATAATAATAATCTTACCTCTCCTCGGTTCGCTCGTGCACCTCATCCACAATGACGTGTGTGACGCCTTTGAGGTCTGCCTCGCTCTCCAGCCTCCTCAGTAACACGCCTGTGGTGCAGTACAGCAGTCTGGTAGCGGACGTCTGACAGAAGAGAGTAGTCAATGATAAGACGGGTAGAAGCAAATATTATATAATATGAAGCTTGGCTACATATGCTTTATGTTGCATATGATTCTAAGTCCTTTGGGCTCAGTGACTAAAAGCTGATGGCTTAAAATCCTGCATACTAGATGTCAAATGTGCCTGTACCCTAACACTCTCCAGGCGGATCTGGTAGCCCACTGAGTTGCCCAGACGCTCTGCACGCTCCTGTGCCACTCTCTGGGCAACTGAGATGGCAGAGATGCGTCGTGGCTGAGTACAAATGATGTTGGCCACCTGCTCCGCTCGACCACTTAATGAGGCGTCCAGGATGAACTGAGGGATCTGAGTGGTCTTACCACACCTGCAGAGAAGTGACAGAAAAATAAACATTAAACAGAATCACATCTGTTACAGAGAGGTATGGATTCGCTGAGCAAAAACAATGCAGCCATGTTTTTACATATTCTTTATCGTGTGAATATGACAAAAAGGCAATAATAGAATGATGGTGCAAGTGTTTTTCAACAACACAACATGGAAGGAAACTGTCAAGAGTCATTAAAATAAAGTCATATTTTAAGAATCGCATTAATAGGGTATAAAATGTGGACCACAGTCAGATTACATTCATCCTTGTCTATACAAACCGCTGTGCTACTGAGCAGTATCAATTTCTGTCCTCGTTTCAGTTTTCTCTTTCCTTCAGTCAAATCAAATCAAGTTTGTATGAATAGCATTTCTCCCGTTTGGGTCTTTGTGAATGCCAACACTTTATGCTGCCCTGTGTGACCCACCCAGTCATCCCGCTGACCACCAGCACCTGGCACCGGTCTAACAGGTCGAGGATGTTTTCTTTTTCTTGCCAAGCTGGCAGCTTCCTCCTCTGCTCCAACATGGACCTGAAAGGCCTGGATGACTGGGCAAACAGAAAGAAAGGAGGACAGGAATGCATTAAAAATACATAAATCATGGAGGAGAGGATGTATATGTAACGACAAGAAGTTATTTTCTAGTCAATTTGTTTTCTTTTACCTGTTTCTTCTGAAACTCTCGGCACAGCTTGCCATTTTCTTGCAGTAGGTTGTCTATCTTCAGGTTGTGCTTATTCACCATCTTCTTCCTCAGATTGACATAACTCTCACTCTCGACTAGAACAGCCTCATCCTCATCTTCCTCATCCCTCTCGTCCAGCTCCTCTGCTGTCTCTTTCACTTTAAAAACAGAGATGACGGGATTTCAACTCATACACATAAATAAAGTGCTAAGCTCTATTTAATGAATAACATAAAGCAAATATAATATAAAGTAAACAATCTTGTTGACTCACAATCTGTGGGTCTCTGGTTGTTAGGTGGAGCAGTTCTTCTGCTGTTGGCATGATTACTGCTACTACTACTACTCCTGCTTTCCTCAGAAGCTGTGCTCCTCACACTCTTACTCTTTGCTATGGAAAGGGAGGGTGGAGGAAGCACCCCAACAGGCGGCGGCGTACTGTATTTGTGATGACCGACAGCCAGGAGTTCATTCATGGTAGTTTCATCCTCACATATGGTGATCAGAGTGTACACAACAGGCTCGCTGCTCTTTGCTGCGGCCAACGCTTCTCCAAACAATCTTTCAGTCACGCTGAGCCTCCCTGCAGCCCCGATAGACTCGTCGGTGGTGCTGAAGGCGACTATTGGTGCCTGAAATGGGTAACGGTTTCCTTTGGGGAAACGGACCTGTAGTTCATACTCAGGAGGAGAATAGCTGCTAAAGCCGGGCTGGCTCGGGCCGTTCAGGTCTGGGGAACCAGCCCCAGATCTCCCTTTAGTGGGGAGCTGGTGCTTAAACTTGCATTTGTCCCCAAACCGGCAGCCTTGCCCTTTCATGTAGAATCGGCAGACATCACGGATGTTAACAGCTTCTCCACCACCTCGACTCCCGACTCTCCCACCATTTCTGGCAGCATTGTCTGAGAGGAATGAGAGGTCCAGGGTTACTGTCCACACTGCATTGGCAATGCGCTCACTGAAGCGCTCACCATAAATGGCAGCGAGAGCCAGAGATTCTTCCTGCCTCTGGCTCAAACACTCATCCATAGGCACCCCTTCAAGGCCATCGGGGGAAACTGCTTTCTGGCCGTAGCGCTCACTGAAAACCTGGTGGAGGAGCTGTTCCAAAGTGGCACCAAATTCCCCATCTAAAGACTCCAATGCCTGCTTGCTGCGCTCCCTGTCAAACCCATACCTACACAAAAACAAAGAGTTAGAATACAAGGTAAATATTCTCCAAACTTAACTTTTTATGTTAGTGACAGCACAGCAGCAAAAACACTGGCTATAGATCAAAGGCAGGATAACTGTCAACACAAAATCTTCAATAAAAGAAATAAACAAATGTGTACATCACCTGCAGAGTTTTCCTATGGCAAATAAGGAGATGATAGGTTCAGGGGCAGGGCGTTCATCATCAGACTCTGCCTCGTATGCTGGGCTCTCTGCTCTCTCCACAGGCTCATCTTTAGTGGCCCAAAACTGGCCTTCCTCACGGTGGTCCAACTCATCAAAATCCTCCTCATTCTCTTCTCCCCCCGAATAGTCTGAACCAGATTCACTGAGGCAGAGGGAATGATATGAGTTCATGTGGACTTGCAGTGGAAAAACATCCCTTAATTGAAACAATGCCATTTTCTAGCATTCCAATTAGTTTCTTTTGACATATAAAATGAACGTAGCCAATTTGATGTATATTTAGTAGAATGTACTTACTCATATGGCTCATCAAGGTCAAGGGTCTGCAGATCTCGCAGCAGCTCCTTGAGTTGTTCTTGGTTCTCATTAGTCATGAAGATCCTCTGCAAGGGCAAGGTGCTCGCCTCCGGCCTGATGTCGTCACCTAACTTTGGGCATGTTCTGGTCCTCACCAGCGACCACGGGAGAGCCTTGCCAATGCTTTTCCCTTCGTCTCTGCCGTCCCTGTCTCGATCTCTACCTCCCCTTCCGCGGCCTCCACCCCTGCAACCTGCACGGCTGCTGCCACCACCTGCACCACCGCCGCTACCAACTCGACCTTTGCCAGGTCTGGAGGCAAAGACAGGTAAACAAATTGAACAAGCAGGATGAGGATAAAGAGGGAATTCAGCAGGAAATGACAAACTGTGATACATTTTAAATCTGATTATTAATTCCTTCGCTATAAAAAGGTATACCTGCTGGCACGCGAGGGTCCAAAATCAAGGCTGAAATCATCGTCGTCATCCCAGTGATGAGCTCCTCCTTTCCTACTTCCACCTCCGCCACCACCACCGCCTCCACCTCCCCCTCCACCTCCTTTTGGTTTATTAAATCTCCCCCCTCCTCTGTTTGGCTTCCCACCTCGTTTCCTTGCATTCATTTCTCTGTTAAAACATACATGAACAGTTTCATCACAGAAAATATATTTTCAAGCCGTCTAGCTTCCAAGTATCACAACCAACACGTCATAGATTTCATAAAATACACAGCTGTCAGCCCAAAGTATACTCACCTCCAATCAGTGTCCGTTCATAGCAGCAAACAGTCTGTGTAGAAAGACATAAAACGCATAGTTTGAATAAATCCCCTCAGCCCTGGGAGTATCCAAAAATCCCGGATACACCAGAGAACTGCTAGTTGCGGACCAGGGCAGAGCAGGCAGCTACTGTACATCCTCTGCAGTGCACAGAGTCGCACATAGCTGTGGGGTGGCTCGTTCTGGCACTTCGGTTCAGCAATGAGATGGTGGATGACACACAGCGCTGGTGGCTGGCTACAATTATACAATCAAACTGGGCATGCAGACTCACAACCTAACCAGGGCGATGACCGTTTAAGTCCACGCATGACTGACTGCCAATGTGTTTCGTTAGAAAGTTCCAAAGGAACAGGATATAGCTCGTATCAGAAATAAAGTGGTATTGTGTCGTGTAGTCTGGCAGGTCAGTCAGCAAAGTATATCAAGCTTCAGATAGCTTACAAGCTAACAGCTAGCAAGCTCACGCCTCACTTCTGATTTAACAAGTTAGCTGAGAGAAGCTTTCTCATGAGTCAAGTCAATAGGTTTACATGCTTAAGAATCCCATGAAAATATGGAAATACATCATAAGCCATAAAGTATAAAAAAGTACTTGAAAAACATAACTTTCATAATAAGCAGGAACAAACCTGAGACAGCTATTCAGACCACCGGCAGCCTGCATCGCTTTCATTGGTCGAAATCAAGAGTTCAAAGTTTCTTTTCCGGTGTCCGGTAACGTTTGAGCTAGGAAATGTATAATACTTGGTAGTTAAATGTATTATTTAAGCAATATCTGTAGGTTGTTGGAGTAATTTAAAGGCGACATTTGTTGAGCAAAACTACATTTTTTATGAGAAGAAAAAAAGCACATTTCTAAAGCTAACGTTAGGTTTGCGCCGCCAAATCTGTAACCACGGTAACTGCAGTTTGCGTCAAGATGCCAGTACCGTTCAACACAGAGAGCTGTCTTATTTTAGAGTAGTCCGGACTGGTTATTTTTAGGATGATTTAGTGAACACGTATAGCATGACGTTTGCTAGTGTTATTTTCACAACTTTTGAATCAGTTGTTTGACTTTTCACATTACAAAAATTGGCCGGTAAACAGCGTTTCCTGTCGGTTCTGACAGCCATCTGCCAGCTGGGGGAAGCTGTCACGGATGTCTGGTAGGGTGTGATCTCATTTATAACACCCAGCACACACACAACTTCTCCTGTCTTTCCAATCTGCTGTCTAATTTTGTATCATTTTCACTTTCAGACAAGGAAAGTGATTATTTAATAAGTCATGGTAAATATCCAAGTTTCACACCGTGTGCATGTTACATATTCATCTGACAGCTAAGGTGCTTAGTGTAAATATGTCTATTTGTTTGCAGAGGAAGGGCCTATAAAGGTGTCATACATTTTCCCAAATGGGGACAGATATGGTGAGTGATGACTGATGATGATACAATAGCTTTACACATTTACATTACAGTTACTGTACAGGTCTGTGTCAACTTCTCTTCTCCACAGAGGGGGAGTGTAGCAGGTCTGCATCAGGAGTGATGATGAGGAGTGGTACTGGTAAACACACCTCCGCAGGTGGTAGCATATACACTGGAGAGTGGCATGAGGACAAAGTATGTATTTACTGTGTGTCTCCCTTACTTCTTTTGATGTCTTTCACTACAGAATTTATGGTTGTATTCTCTGGTGAGTCAAACATGCTCTCTTTCTCTCTCTCTCTCTCTCTCTCTCTGTGTCACAGATGCATGGCAGAGGGACCATGCAGCATCCCTCTGGAGCACTGTATGAAGGAGAATTCAAAGACAACATGTACCACGGCACGGGAACATACACCTTCCCAGACGGCTCTACTTACAAAGGTCACTTTCACAAAAACAGGTGAAATCCATTTTTGGCACTTACAGCATCATTCTCTTAATGTTTTCTATAAAGAGTCATGTCCTTTAGGAGTTTCCAAATGATGATACTGTAGGGCTGTGGTCTAATTGACAATACAGTGTATATTAGCCACGCAAACCTTAACAGTTCCCCTAAAGCAGTTTCAAAGTGGGATAAAACATTTTATTCAGTATGAGTAATTTTAAGATTCAGACCCAAGACTTGATGTTTTTTTTAATTATTTTGTTGTACGTTTTGGCCATACAGTTATATCAAATGTAAGTTTTTGATGTTTTAACTGGTGTGTTCTAGGTTGGAGGGAGACGGGGCGTTCACTGACACACAGGGACTGGTTTGGACGGGGGAGTTCCACGGCAAGGCAGCGCTGGGCCTGAAAATGCAGCACGTTTGGCATTATTATTGACAAACATTATTGCACTGCACTGTATGATCTATTCTACATTAAAATTAAAGACGCATCATCTATATAGTTACTGTACAAAATTCTGACCGATAGACCTGTGTTTCTGCCCACATCCAAAGATCACACACACCCATGTATTTCTGTGTACTGGTGGTTAAACATCCATGCAATCAGTGAGTCATGTCACTGTCTCAGCTGTATCTGCTGTGCTCCAACACAGGATGTGTCTCTTTGTGTAAGTTTCATATCAAACAGAAAATGTCACATTGAGGGGATTTTCTGGCCCTTTGTCACTCTGATTTTAAGTAGCTGCGAGACGAGAGGGTCATTGCATGCTATACTAAAGTAAATACAGGAAAATTAATGGCTAGTGTGCTATAGTTATTTCAATGCACACCTTTTGTTACTTGCTTAGACTTTAATTTAGTTGATTCTATTAAAAATAACCATTATTTATCACTCAAATAGACAAAACCTGAACAGAACCCCCAACGGTTTTCATTGCTCCCTGGTTGTACCGTATCTTGACTCAATCAGGGTGAAGGACGAGTACAGGGCCGTTTTACATCATTACACCACCAGCCAATCACAGAGGGACATATGCTCACGTCTCCATCCACAACAGCTGTACCCGAACTGTTGGAACATTGGCCCGAGGAGCTGTATGTTGTGATGCGAGTGTGTGGTCAGTTTGACCTTCACTGTTGTGTGTGAAACAGCTTCTCTGTAACCCTGCATAACTTCCACAGCTAATGAATAGTTACTTCACAAACAATCACAACTGTTCAACATTGTTTAATAAGCAACTCTGATATTGTAATTTGTCATTGAATAATGCCTCTATGGATCTGTAATTGCACATACCCCTGAACAAATTCAGTACTGAGTATTTATCTAGAATATACAGACATGGAAATGTGTGTGTAACAAAACACATATATACTTTAGTAACATCCATACAATGTTAAACAACATCTGGTAAAATACTGTACCAGATACAAGAAACAGCTATTTTCAGATAAAAAATAAAAATGTTGTATTGCAAACCTTGAGTGGTTATTTGAATGAAAAACCTTAAATATGATCACAAAATCAACAACAATGAAATAAAAATAAAAAATGGCACAAGATACAAAAAATACATCTGAACTTGAAATATAACTGACATAAATACAAACCCACAATGAGTTATTGTGTTTTTTGTGAAAATGTACAGCCTTTGCAGTAAATGTTTAGTGCTTCAGGTGGTATTTTAGTACAAGTTACGACAAATGTGTATTGATCACTACAGGTAGTGAGCTAGATGATGGCAAGGAAGCTTTTAAAACTTTTGCAATATATTATCTCCATAAACCTGAGAATCTATAAAGTATACAATATTATTTTTTAAAGATTTCACCAGAAGAAAAATAAATCCCTTGTAATGCAGAACAATGTGACTTTTAGAGAAAAAAAGTACACCTCTAATTGTGCTTGAAACGCCATTAGAAAAAAATACCCATTCCAAATACCATATTTAAATGTGAACAGGTACTCAAAACAAAACAATGGCCATGCACATTTCCACAGAAAAAACTGCCTGACCCCTGGAGTCAAAGTAGATAATCTGAACCAAGCAAGAATGATATGAAAAAATGTGACCATGCTTTTTGTTTTCTGTGCTTGTTTGTGTGCTTCAGTTTCGGGCATTTCCAGGAAAACAATTCAGTGCTCTCAACTCTGGAGCCCCGCTTAGGTAGTTTGACGTGAAGGAACGATAAAGTACAGTGAAGACGAACTAGAAAAAACAGCACCATTTTTGTGACAGCTGTGTTCTTCCAAGCAAGCGTGGCAGAGTATTCACCAAAGCCACCACCAAGGGGCTCAGTGGTGTATATGTTGTGCTGTTATCGGGCAGAAGGTGGAACCAGCGAGTCACAATTAACCTTTCAACAGAATTCACGCTAATCTGATCATTGCCGATTGTCGACTAGCGCCGAATGGTTCCATAGGAAAGCTGGCATGGCGGTTAACAGAGTTGTACATTTGCCAAAACAACCATTAGTCTTCATTCTAAAAGTCTTTTCTGTAAAACCGAAAAATAATATTTGAAATCACTTCAGATAAAGCATAAATGTCACTTGTCAAGTTTTCCAGTGTGGCTTCTTCGCCTCATTATGGTGCGCCAAACTGTAATGGGCTCATTATTGCCCCCTGAAGCCAGAGGGTGGAAAACATTCCGCCATACGGCCACAAGGGGCAACTATGAGCCCATACCACACTCGAAAACAAACTTCCACAAGCCTCACAAAGGTTTATGCTTTACAGAAGTGGTTTAAAACAGTATTTTAGGTTTTAAAAGAGAAAATACTTGAAATGTCTGATGTGTATTATTTAGTGGCATCTAGCGGTGAAATTGCAGTTTGCAACCATATAAATACCGCTCGCCTCACCTTCCCCTTCCAAGTGTATAGGAGAAACTACGGTGGCCGCAAAACTCGCCAAAAGCGCCAACGGCCCTATCTAGACTCAGTGTTTGGTTTGTCCGTTCTGGGCTACTGTAGAAACATGGCAGTGCAACATGGTGAGCTCCATTGACGGGGACCTGCTTCCTCTGTAGATAAAAACGGCTCATTCTAAAGGTAATAAAAACCCGGTTCTTATTTTCAGGTGATTATACACTAATAAAAACACTTATAAATATTATATTCCATTTCTGCCAATAGCTCCTCCTAAACGTTACACACTGGACCTTTAACTTTTTTGGTAACTGTACGTCTGGTTAATGATCCCATATCCGTTAAAGAGCAGCGCACATGGAACCATAACGGGACTCAGGATCGATGTGTGAACATGAACAAATCCTGGATGACATCAGTTATTACAGATGTGGTTCTGTGATTTCTAGATTTGAAATTCAAGGATATTGAAGTTTTTAAGATACCTTAGAATAGCAAGGATTCTATACAAGGTAAAGTTTCTATTTTAAAAGAGAACAAATAGGATACAGTTTCTTCCAGAAGATTCTTATGGTTTCTTACTCCAAACCATCCTCTCCACATCTGCCCATTTTCATTTACTGTTTTTCTCTTTCTGCACACACACTTTTTACATTCACAAACAAATCCATACACTGACAGCTGGAATATTTCTTTTTTTGGCGACATATTACGTGAGATCACTGTGCCATTTGTGGAAATAGCTCCCACTTCTCAAAAATGACCCTGTGGTTTGCTTCCAAAACACCTTTTTTTGTCTCTAGAAAATACATAAGAAAAACTTTCAAATCCTTCACCAACAAACTACAACCCGATACCTACAGTAGAGTTTGTGTTAAAATAAAATAAAAAGACATAAACTGATTAGAAATCATTTAAATTTACATCTTCATTTAAATAAAACGATTTATCATAAAATGTTTAACCACACACACACACTGATAGAAATAAATATGAAAACATCACTAAGGAGTCCAAAAAGCACCAACATTTTTAAAAGGGGGACATATAAATTGACAAAGTGGTGAAGATATTTTTGGGGAGGGGGGGGTGTGTGGGGGCTGTCTCCTGCTACAGCGGTTTGTTATTTACAGCTACCTCTGTTCTTGCCTGTTATGTCCATGTGTGTTCACAGTGGTCATAGGCACATAATTAGAGTCAGTTGAGTGTGTGTGTGGCATCTATTTGCTGAGCTCTCAGTAGGAAGCTCCATTTTACCTTTCATCTTCCATCTTCTCCCATCACTGGATAGCCTGGGAGGTGGCTTCTCAGTCTCCAGCTTCTTTTTCTTTTTCCCTCCACCATCCCTCCATCGCCCCCCAATCCTTCCTCCTCCTCTCCTCGGACTCCATTTTTGCAGTAAGAACACAGTCTAAAACCTCTTCAACAGGCTGGTATGTGACCTCTCCACTTTCGCGTTCCCACCCAACTCTCTCCGACCCTCTCCCTCCCGCCTCCATCACGGATTCTGCAGCAGCCCCTCCCACTGGATCGGCTGGGAGAAGACCTCTCTCTCCAGCCACATCTCGTAGCTGTAGTGGAAGTCCTCGGGCAGCTCCACGCGCTGGCCCAGTACGCTCTGCAGGCAGTTGTCCACGGGGGCGAAGTCTCCGTTCTTGTTCTTGTCGTAGCGGCGGCTGTTGAACTTCTCGATGCTCTCCCGCAGGGCGCACTCCTCCGCCTGGAAGTCCCAGGGCCTAGCGTCGATATCTGGGATAAGAGGACAGAGGAGGGCACATTTAATCAATCTCAAGGACCCTTCTTTCAATATGTGTTTGAATGTTCACACCTATTTCACCTATATTCCCTTTTTCTTAGTGGTAACACAATACACAACCCATCTATGTATTGATTATTGATTTATTCTTCCATATCTCCACCCTATTCTCTCCCTCTTTTTCAACACTCATGGTGACAGATCATTTGCTCTCCCGCGAGGGATGGTGACCCTGAAAAGTCCCCCTTTCTCTGTTGCTATGGCAACACAACCCAGACTATTCGCCTACGGCTGTTGGAGCATTCTATTTCACACATGCACAGTAGTCAAAGGATACATAAGCACACATTTACACTTACATCTACCATTAATTATACAATTAGAATTTAGTAACATGAAAAGTCATGTTGGGTAAATGTATTCTATATACTGCAGTCTTTGTTCTATTAATCAGCGATGTGTGAGGGTAGAGCACTGCTGGGACTCTCTCCATGACCACTTCATTTACGAAGATCTGAGAGGCCAAACTGAGTTGTGGGTCCAGGAGAATGATGAATAAGGGTCAGTGTGTGTTCTGACCACAACAAATTATTCCCAAATCTAATCTGAGCCTCTGACACTCTTTAAAAAAAACAACGTTTTTTGATGATATAATACACTTGTTTTATCACCATAAATCATGAATTAGGGCCGTAACAAAGACGAGCATCCCATCTGCACTAACTGAGATGCTGTTTGAAAAAAGGTAGAAGTTGATTGATGGAAAATAAGAACAAAAAGAAACCTTTCTTTAAAGAGAGAGGGAACTCTCTTTAAATATTCAGAATAATGCTAAAGAAATAATTGTCCCCTTTGTTTCCCTTTGCTGTGGTCTCTTTTTGTCAACTTAGTTGATCATAGAAACATACTATATATCTATTTATTTATTTTAATATATTCCTTTTTCCTTTCTTGGTTATTTGATTAGTCATTGTTTAGATTGTGAACTCGGTACTATAAGTTAATGGCTGTATGAATTACTGCAAATTCTGTTGGGTGAAAATAAGGGGGCATTCATAGAATAAAGCATTAAAAAAACTTTGATGCTGCTATGGATATTTAATTGGTTAATGGCTCATTTGGGATGTGAACCATCATATGTAAAGTGCCAAATCTGTTCTTTATCAGCTCAGCTCTACTCAAAGTGAACAGTTCAAACACATCATGAATCTGGTTCCGCAGACTGCTGTTTACCATTTCCGTAGGCCCAATCGTCATTGAGCCTGTGGCGGACCTTCTGGTAGATGGCCGACATTGTCTTCATGTTGCTCTTCCTCCACTGGCGGCCCAGGTATTTGGTCTGGATCTTAAGCAGCTTGAGAACGTAGAGCTGCATCATGGCCTGCTTCACCTTCAGAGCTCTCTTCAGGATTGGGGCAGACTTGAACACCACCAGCATCTGAAAAGGGAATGAAATTGACAGAGGGGCATGTTTGAGCATGTTGTGGTCTACCAGAGGCATACTCCAGGCAAAATGCAGACCTGTCAATGGCTGGAATAACACCGTCATTGGCCCCTGGCTGTTTAATCACAATCTTAAAATGTGTTACAGTTAATGTGCACCTCTGCCTCACAAACTATAAAAAACGTCGATCCTGACTGCAAGAGACAAAAATACTGACCTTGATCTGGATTTGTGTAAAAAAGCCCCATTAGACATTTGGTCTTCATATGGCCTATATTGCTAAATAAACTGTTTTTGTGGAATGGCTGTTCTGTGCTGATGGATTTGTACCAGTTCACAATGGGACGTTTTTTTCCCTTCACACATCCAAGGGCCCACTGCCCTGCTGGGGCATAGACACTGAATTGAGTTGTTTTTGCAGATCTGATAATGTGATTTATCAGATACATTAGGATGGTTAGGTTTTACAGAGGAGCCAATGGAAAGTCCCAACCTAAGGCTACATGTTGAGGCTTTGCAGTGGTGCAGAATTACTCACCATTGTCCGGGAGTGTTTCCACTTGGTCAGCTTGTTCAATATTCTCAGTAGATTGATACAAGAAAACAGGTTTCTCCAACAGAATTGGTTGCTGTCTCCTGCTTCCTAAAAAAATACATGCATACGGTACACACAGAGGTCATAATGACACATGGAAGGCTACTTTATTAGCTGACCTTCATCCAGTGATGCTCAAAGAGATGTCACGCTGACAGTGACTCACCAGGCTTTCAGCTGTGAGCTCAGGCATCTCATGGACCACACAGTGGGGGAAGTCCAGCACACATATACTGCAATGAAAATGAATGAAAACTCTATGTGTACTCATAGTTAATACAGTCCAGTCTACTTTACTACATCATGCAGCCTGCGCATGCGCTGAAGCAGACACAGACTGGCCCGGTCCTTTCACCTGCTGAGTAAGACACCTGTCACCTAATTACGACTGGAAGTTTATTTCTTTTCTTTCACACCAGAATCCCCTGTGATTGCATTGATGCTGTGATGCCATCTGCGTCACCTCCTGGAAGCATGCCGATGTACATTCGTGCAAGATTGGAATCATGCCCGCAACACTTGGTTACTGTCTTACCAGCAGGTGCACAAACGAAAAACCCTGTGTGTTCACCAAGCACATTTTTAAAAAGGTACAGTAAACTAAAAGTAGTAGCCATGTCCAATATGAGTGACTGGAAATGTTTATTACTGTTGCAAATACTGAAACTGGATGCAGAATTATACAATTTCCCTGTGTCTCATGTGACAGCGAGATGAGAAGTGCAGTGCGTAGAGAAAAGGATCCTACCTGTTTTTGGCACTGATATAGGACATGATGTTCTGATTGAAGAACTTGAGGATGAGTGGGATACAGTTGGCAAACACCAGGTGCTGGGAGACAATCTCAAACTGCAGGAAAAGAGGAGGCGGCAGTGTGGAATAGTTAGACAGTCTGGAAAAGAGCGACGACTAAAAGTGTAACTCTGTTACATTTGGCCTAATATAAAAATAACACCACATAAATACGTTCTACACTTATATTTCCTAGTCATACTTCTTCTTTTGTGGTCATTAAGGACTTTTTAGAGGAGATAAAGGACATCTTTGACTATGATGTTGATGAGACAAACCATGAAGGGGAAAATCCATATCTCAAGAAAGAATAGAAGATAAAAATAATAATCCTGTAGCAGACAGCAGATTCTGTATCATTGATGAGATTGATGTGTGGGGAAAAGGTCAAGAACCAGGGATTTCTATTCTCATGCAGCAGCTATACAAATCCTTCGTCATCCAAGGAGCTTTACTCAGATTAAAATCAGGAGCAACTGTGCTGCTGAATCTATCATGAGCTCATATTTCAGTATTTTACTGACTATGGTTGGTTAAAACATGCTATATTTCACCCTGATTTTCTGTATGTAAAGATTCCTTGATTAAGTTCATTAAGGCTTTATCTAATAAATGTATGAAAGCAGTTCTTATAATACAGTGTTTGTGCGTTTGTTAAATACTGTTTAAATAATGTTTATCTAATTGATCTGACTTCCCACTGCAGCTCTGTCTGCATGTAATCTGCTTATGTGGCAGCAGAGGGCGCTACCACTCAGCCAATTAAACGAGCTTGAAGGAATGTCCCTTCCTAGCAACAGAAAATGTCCCCATCCCACTGAGCCCAAGTACAACTGATAGTGGAAATAAAACAAGATATAAGCACTTGAAATGGGGCCAAAAAGAGAGCAGCCTTTAGACCAGATGCTCTCTTTTAATCTATTTTCTGGCACGCTTGTCCGGGCAATAGGGTGGAGGACAGTAAAGGTAGTATTGAGGGTGGGGGGGTGCATGGATATTAGTGGATGTGTGTGCTGGGGGAAGGCAAGATGGAGAAAGAGAATAATGTAAGAGGAGAGAAAGATGGTAGTGAGGTGCCTGTAGGAGGGAGGACTGGAGGTGTGTGTGTGTGTAACCTGATAAATATGGTTGAGTTTGAAGTGTTTGAGGAGCAGCAGGAGCAGAGCAGAGATGGCCTTGACGATGATTTCCTTGTGACGGTTCACGTCAATTCCCAGCTTCATGCTCTGAAGGACTGTGATACTGGAGGACAAACACACACACACGGACAAACTGTAAGGCCTTCAGGTCTCTAATAATAATACTGCTTTGTCTCAGTACACGAAAAACAACCACTGAGAGACAGACTGTTCACTCTCTTTTGAAAACAAACAGATATTCTGATTAGTGTGTTAATGATGCATTTGAGGGTTTTCCAGCTAGAACTGGCAGGTTAAATAGTGTACAGCGTCAAACCAAGCAGAAAAACTACGGATTTCAGCCATGAAAATGTCCGTCAAGGTTGGATTTTTTGAGTTGGATGGTTTTTATTCTTCGTCTTTCAGCTCTCTGGTCTAAAACTAGGCCATACTGCAGACCAAACACAACCCAGAGTAAGTGTATTTTCAATAGTAATCCATCAGCCCATAAATGAAACAAAAAATAGACTTTCCTTGCTGATAAATAGAAAAAGATGAAATAGAAAATTAGCCTGGTTATCCCTAAATTGCAGGAGTTATGTGAAAATTTGCAGCTCAAGTGTGAAGACGGTAATGCTCAGAGGGTTCAGTTTATATCCTTTTACTAATGAATTACTGCTCAACAAACAGCAGTTGTAAATGGTGGTGAAATTTGACAAAATACAAGTATATTTAATCTTAATAAAACTGCTGGATCTAAATGCGACTCTAGAACAGCACCAATAGAAAAAGATTCAAATAGTCAAACTGCAGCAGTCCTTCTACAGTACTTACGGCATCTCCTCGGGCAGCACATCAGCCAAGATGTTAATAGAGTCAGTTTTGGCTTTGGAGGTTGGAGCTGCAGCCAGCAGCAGCTTCAGGAGGGCAATCTGACACAGGTAACACAATATTAGGCCTGGGCCCGGTTTAAGATCTGTATTTTGTTGTGTAACAGGTCAAATGTACTTTGGATGATATAAGATTGCTGCTAAGTGGGCTTGATAATGCCTGTGTCCACTTAATTGTTTAGCTACAAAATTTTAAGCCAAACGAAAACACATTTGGTTGCAAGATAGTGTGAATCCAGGGTCCAAAATGTGAGCAGGGATTATGGAAAAAGTGGTGAGTGACCATACAAAAACGATAAAGCAATCAGAAGTACATTATGAGCCACTCACCACGTACTGGGAGAGGTTAGGAAGCATGCCCAGGTACATCATCTCTGTTGGTGTCTCCTCCACCTCCTCCTCGCCCTACACAACACAACAAACACATAAAATCATGCATACGGACGGCACACTGTATAAATTCAGCACTTTTCAACACACTTCAACACAACATTATTTCAGGAACCAAGAACACAGCCTTGTTTGTAGCTTGATTAGAAATTTACCACATTAAATATTTGGTTTATCATTCTGCGTGGCTTTCAAACATAAAAAACACTGAAACTAGATTAACAAGGCTGTGACATTATAGTGTCATGATTGGTACAAAAATGTCATGGTGACATTACTGACCAGAGTCAGTGGACACTGTTGTAGCTCCTCCTCCCTTTTCATCTGTACTTCAGCGATGGACACATATTTGTGCTGGAGAAGAGAAGAAAATATTTTAGCACAAATTACATACAGTATATATATATTATCCATATGCACACATATACTGTATATATTCCTCTGTGTAACTACACTTCTCAGTTTGTTTAATGAAGAACTATGGTTTTTAAGCGGGATGTCACTGTGAGGGAATTCAGCAGCAAGGGGTATTGACTGCGAAACATTCTGGCCATAATGAGCAGGAGAAAAATAAAAAGAAGGAGAAGTACATTTGGAAATGTGAATCTGTGTATTAGTGACTGAACGACTGAAAAAAGAGAGTGAGAAATACAGAAAGAATGAGATGTCCCCACTCACCTGTTTAAGAGTCTTGACGCTCTCATGGATGGGTCTGGGCAAGCCCACCAGGGTCTCTATGTCACTACAAAACAACAAACATCAGTACACCAGACTGAAAGAGAAAAAAGATTAAAGGATATTATATTGTCTCAGATAAAATACCTACTTTCCCAGAGTAAAACCGATGAACTTGTTTCTACTGGTCTCAAGGAAATGTTCGATGTCTTTCTCCCTGTACATACACAGACAAGGCTGCAGTCAGATTTTGGATTCATTTGAGAATACCTCCTGCCACAATTCTGCATATGAACCTAACAGTCATTTTTCAAGGGAGCAGTCACAAGTGTGCGCAAACCCACACAAACAAGCACAAGAGCACAACACACTGCATTAGCTTTCTCAAATCTCATCAGTCACACTGTGTGGTTGCTCTCTGTGTGAAAGGTTCAGAACCTCCTACTTAATCAGCCATGTATGTTGCAGCACTCTGATCCAAAGACATAGAGGCAAACACACTTAAGGATAAGGTTCACCAAAGGATAGACAGAATATAGGTTTTCTGGTAATTAATGCAATGATAAACGCAGTGCTATAAAGTGTTTATGTCCTCTCTCAGATAAATTATTCATGTCCACAAAGCAGAGGCAGCACCCTGGGAACACACACATGCTACTGTCTGGAATAGACAGATGGAGAGCGTATTGCTAGATGATAGGGAGGAGAGAAAACAGAGAGAGTTTTCTAATTTCGTTTAAACTCCTGCAATGGTGGCACCGAGTCATGGTGGGATACTGACACCAGCTGCCAGCCAAATGGTGTTAAGTCCTGGCTGTGGGCGGGACGTTTTCTCTACTCTACTGATCAAAATGGCAGGTGGCCAGCCATCATTTGGAGGTTTTATTCGGTGGAATAAGAGCTAAGTGCGTTTAAAGTAATAAAAAAATCTGTCAGGGATAATTTTTAGCAGCTAAAGTAATCAGTATCAGCATCAGAGTATCAGTAATATTTTTCATAGAAAGGTCTCACTTAAGCTGTTTTTAATACCATTTTGTGCGCAGGATCTGTATTAACAATACCTTTCTGGCTTTTAGGATTGTGTATGGATATTATCAGTGTAATTTACTGTGAAGTAAGGCAGAATCTAAAACTGTACGAGGGCACTTTAAAGCACTGTGAGAACAGGCATATGACTGCTGCTTGTTAACAAGTCCAAAATCCTTTTACAGGTAATGGGTGTTTATTTGGACTCTTGAGTGCTGTTAAAAACTAAAGCAGAAATGAAAACTGTGTCATTAACCTGACTTTAGGGGCCCAGGGAAGGCCCTTGGGGAAGTTGACCCTTTCTGTGGGCGGTCTGAGAGGAGGCGGAGGAGGAGGCGGCTGGATGATGACATCACGGTCCAAGGGGTCCACCTCGCCCTCGATGCCGCTGTCTGTGTCCTCGGGGTCCTCCTCCTCGTCCCGGGCGTCGTCATTCTTGAAGGGGTCCCGTTCGTTGTACGTGTCCAGGCTGTCCTGCTTAACCAGGGGCTGGAAGGAAGAGAGAGGACAGGTGGTCGACTGCACTGGTTAGGACTGCTTATGTCAAGAGTCTCATGACTTATAAACACGCACAGGGAGTAATTGGCCCATCCCATTATTAAAATATTGTCAATTCCAGTGGTGGAACTGCAATAAGCAAGCTCATGCTGTGCAGCCAAACATTGTTCAAACCCATATAAATTCTAGTGGATATCCCAAGGTTTTCAAAAATACCAAATATGTCACAAAGTTTGGGAAGATTGTGTATAAAATGATGCACAAGAGATCTGATGGAAAGGTGAAGCTATAAAAAACATGAAGTGTTGAGTTTACTTCAATTAAGAGCTGGGACAAGATGATACAGAATATATACTGTGTGATACTGTCAAATAGTGTGGAATAAAATGATGTCAACAACTTAAAAGGGGAAATAAAAGAGCAAAACTCTATAGGTTAAACTTCATTAGCCTGATACTTCAGTATACTAATCAACTTCATGTCCTTTATTTTGGGGAGTTAGTGAAGTTAAAGGAGACTACCGACTTAATTTTGAGTTATGCCCAATATACTGGTGTCTACATCTAGTTTGCATTATTCCCATTTGTTTTACAATGCATTATATACACAGCAGGATTTGATATCTCCCAATTGCAATGTACACAGACACAATAGGCTACATTCATACTGCAGCTATAGTCTAAGGGGAACACAGATTACAGAAAGCTTAATTATTAAGTGTTACAGTATGAATGTATCCTAAAGGACTGGTACACAACGCTGATATTATCTTTTTTTTTTTTAAATGGTTCATAATTTTGGGAAATATGCTTATGCTCTTTCTTGCAGAGAGTGAGATGAGAAAATCAATAGCACTCTCATATTTGTCTGTTAAATATGAAGGTACAGCCAGGAGACAGTTGGCTTAGCTTAGCATAAAAACTTAAAACTGGACAGAGCCAGGCTAGCTGTTTCTCCCTAAGATAAAAAATGCAGCTCTAAACTGTTAAACAGTTTTTAAACAAACAAGACATAGCATTTAGTTAAAGAGCTCTACAGGTGCTGGTGGTGGATTTTTTCATCTTTGAACAGAGCTAGCTAGTGGTTTCTCCCTGTTTCCAGTGTTTATGCTAAGCTAATCAGTCTCCTGGCTCTAGCCTCACAGTTAGCAAACAGACATGAGAGTCGTATTCATCTTCTCGTCTAACTCTTGGCAAGAAAGCGAATAAGCGTATTTCCCTCTTCTTTAAACTCTTTTCTTGTAAAAACTTGTGTGTTTTTCTGTTTAAAACCTTAAAATTACCAAAACCTTGAAAGGGCAGCTAAAATCAAAGTGACATTTTCTCAAAGTGGCAGGAAGAGGATACCTTTCCACAGCAACATTTCTGATTGAACTTACCACACATCTGCAATTCAAAAGATACAGGAAAATGCAAGCTCGACTCCAAAAAGGCAAAGACTTTCTATTGAGCGCTTATCTACAAACAAACCCATTTCAGTTCAAGCGTGAAACACACATTCTCACACATACACACGCACAGTATCTCGGTTCAAACAATGTTTCCGATGAATGACTGTGACAATAGAGCAAGCATCAGGCATGAGTCAGCGTTCTGGACATTAGTTGAGCTAGTGCAGTCGATGTATGGTGCGACAGTGGTAGTACTAACGCTGAACTAAGTGAGGAGTATAGTCAGTGTATGGTGGGGAGCAAGGAGGGAGGGAGGAAGAGGTGAAACCGTGTTGTGAGCCATTCTCTATGGAGAAGCCATTCACTGCTATGTGGGAGGTAAAGCTAGTGTTTTTCTATCAGGGTTAGGGGACAACTGCTTTCAATGACATCCATTTCAGAGAGAGATCAACTGAAAACCAAATACACACCTATAGAAGAGAGGTTCAGAGAGAATATGTTCATGACGATCTCAATTCGCCTCCTCAATGAATGCATTTTCAGGACATTGACCCCTAGTCCAGAGTCTATAGTGCAAGGTGATTTTGGAGGCCAAACCTGGTAGCAATGTGATGAAAACTACAGGGGGATGCTACTACAGTAGATGTCTGAAGTGACTGTCTTTATGGTACAGTGGATAGTGACTGCTCCAGCACCAATGACAACAGCCAGCAAGTCAGCCCTGTCTCACGCCCCCCCCCCCGAGTAGACAACAGAGGAGGAGGAGGAAGATGAGAAAGAAATAGGTGAGTAGAAGAAGGGAGGGACAGTATGAGGTGTTGGTGGATGGCGAGGAAGGAGATGGAGATGAAAATGGTACAATATGCATGGGAAGGAATCAGGAAAGGAGCGTGGGAGAACAGGGAGGAAGATGCAAGGATTAAAGCAGGAGGATTAAAGCAGAGAAAGACGGGAAATTGAAAAAAGGATGAAAAGAAAGGAAAAGGAACAAGTGGAAAACAGTAAGAAGAATTAAGGGCATAAGGAAGATGGAAATAAGGTTTGTGGAGAAAACAGGCATGTGTGGATGGGTGATAACCATGAAAGGAGGAGAAGCTGAAGTAAAGGTAGAAAAATAGGAGGGACAAAATAAAAGGTGAAAAACTGAATTGAATAAAACATGCATGTGGCGATGATTAAACTAAAGAAATAGTTTGACATTTTGGGAAATGTCGTTATTCAGTTTTTTCCCCAGAGTGAGTTCAATGAGAAGATCAATACCAATGACGTGTCTGTACACTAAAGGTATATTTAAGTCTTATCGTCATTGTGAATTGCACCGAAACCACTTGGAGCATTATAACAGACTATAAATGTAGTCCAGTACTTTGGAGTGTCTAGACAACACGCTTTATATACAGTGTAACTCAACATCCTTTCTATAATAATTTTAAATGTTTGAGTGTGCAAAAGGGTAATGTTTCTGACATTGATTTCTCAGTTTTGGTGCATCCCAGCATGATTGGTTGATGTTAAATGACAGGAGGAGGAAAGAAGAGAGAGAAAAGGAGGTGGCAGGGTTGTGGGAGAGGAGTGCTAAAAATCCAGCTCAATGCAGAGAGAAAATGCAATTGGGAATTTGTGGGTAAAGACCTGCTTCTTGGGAAAGGGACTGTCTCCTTCCAAGCTATCAACAAAGGCACTCTGTGGGAACACAAGGAAGAGCGGCAGTGAGAAACCAGAGAGCCTGTCCAGTCAAAGCTCTACGAAAAACAACGGGCGTGGAATTCTCAAAGCCGTCCCAGCACCAATATCATCTCTGGCATCGCTGACTTACAACAGAGAAGCCGTGATGTTGGCACTAAAGAACTTTTGGAAAACCTGACCCAGCAAAGAGCTAGAGGGTGGGTTACAGAAGGAGTTATATAGGGTCACTGTTCAACAATAATAAAGGCAAATAATGGAAACATTAGTCTGAGGTAGCATTTATAATGCCATGTTAGTACAGTTCAGTTACACTGTAGGGTTAAAAAGGTACCAAACACACTCTTCCCTTCTGTATTACTGAGATAGATGAACAGCTGGCACAACACTGGGACTATGTGTGAAACGGCACTGGTAGCTTTGTGTTATCTACCTAACAGGTGATTTGTACTTCTTGTTTTTGGCTACATGTAGTTTTCAATTAATGCATATTCAAATGTTGCATTTATGTCCCCTTGTCTAAATATGTTGAAGTTAAATGTTTATTTGAAGTGAACAAGCACCTGTATGTGAGCAATCAAATATGGAGTCAAAAATAATGTGTGACTGTAAAGTAATATGTATTTGTAATTACGAATGTGTGTGTGGCGCGTGTCGGGTGGGGGGTGGGGTCTGTACCCTGCGGCTGCGGCGGCCTCTCTTCTGCTGCTGCTGTTGTTCAATGAGCTCCATGGCAGAGGCCGGGGGCGAGGCTGCTCTCATGGCCCTGACCACCTTGATGCTGTCCTCCGGCAGCGGGGGCAGGTTCAGACGCTCGCGGCCCCGCACCTTCATCTGCTGGAGCTCCTCGAAACCCCCCAAGGTGAACTGCAAGATAAGGATAGGAGACAGAAACACAGTGATTCCCAGGCTTATGTACAGTGAATCGAGGAGCGTCAGGAGGAGCAGGTGGCTGTATCTTCATCAGCCAACCATTCATTCTGTAGAGGCTTTGAAGACATTCAAAAATTTTATGGATAGGTAATTATAATGCAATGGAAAGTAAGTAAAAAGGTTCATACATGCAGTCTTGCAGGTAATAGGGTTAAATGTACAATACTATACATTATTACCTATCACAAGCAAGTTTTAAGTCATTTTCATTGCATAGTGAAATGAATGGAAACCAATGGCTGCTTTTGGTGGTTACTGCTTTAAAATATGTGCAATTTGTGGAAAAACCATGCAAAACTCTTGTTGATGTCCTCACCAGTATTGTCTTCCAGAGCAGCAGGAGTACTTTCTTCATGGGGAAGTGTGGGGCATTCATGCTGCAGAACTTGGTCACCATGGTGAAGAGGAGCAGGGCGAAGGGCTCGCCGTTGTACAGAGGTGAACCTGTGGGGTCAAAGGTCAAAAGCCAGTGTTTTTGGATTGGATATATGGACATGAGAAACCCCCCACTTAGACATACCCTCTCGTGTTCCTTGGAGACACAATGATGGCCATGAAGCAGCATTTTTGTCAAGTACAGTAAACGTGGTTGTGAGCAGAGTTAGATCACAGGAATATAAATGTATAATACAGGCACACATATTTCACCTAGTTCATTCTTGAAGGCCTCTCTGGCCGCTCTCCACTCAGGTCTGTCGTCCTCTGTTTGAACTCTAATGGTCTCCACCATCAGATACATGATACTCAGTAGCACTCTGCAAGGAAAAGAAACACACAGGACTCAACTTGACTTAACTGATGGCTAAAACAATAATACGGGACCTTAAAGGTCTCAAAGTACAAGAGACAATAATATGATGGAGGAAATGATGAGTAACAATGAAAGGTAAGTGCAAGAAGCAGAGGAGGATTTAATGCATAGAAGTACGAGAGGAAATGATTTCTGTGCTCTGCCAGAATAATGCACCATCCATTCACAATTACCTGATGAAAGCCAGGCGGTGTTTTGCGCATTTAATGCTTTGTTCACTCAACAAAGCCTCTCACTGTTTAAAATAACTATAATGGTTTTCAATTTTGTAGCAGTGAATAGGTGCAAATCTACTCCTCTAGCCTGTAATTATTTGTAAGTGTTCAACTGGGAATAGCACAGACGGAGCTCTGTGAAAGTGTGATGTGTGAACATACGAGTGTGTATGTGTGCGTGTGTGTGTGTGTGTGTGTGTGTGTACATAGGGGTGTTCAGCCTTTTTTGTTCAAAAAAATCCATTCCATTAAGCAGAAGCAGAGAATGAAAATGAATGTGAGGGACAGGGCCAAAGAGTACAATTACATTTAGCAGATTAGGTGTGCGTAAATATGTGTGCTTTTGGCCGGATGACAGCAAGGTAAGCATGAGAACCATTGAGGTGAATTGAAAAAGGTTCATTGTGTTAATTTACATTTCATTAACATTGCTAATCATGTTGGACATTACTTACATTACCTTCTTATGTGAACTTAGAAGAATGTGGAGTAGGCTGTGAGCGCTGTGCTTACCTGAGCTCTGTGCTGTCTGCAAGAGAGATGGCAGGCTTCCTTACTGCGCTGCTGCACGCCTGGTTGTTACTGCAGCCACAAACAGTAAATAAGTGCATAATTTTAATGATTTGAAATAGAAGAGCCAGTCTGTGCATACATACAATCAATCACAGCTGAGAATGCTAAAAATCTACATGTCCAAAATAAAGATGATAAGGACATAAAGAGTTTTTTAAACACACACAGCCAGATTCATTTCCAGTGTGATGCCTTTTTCATGCTTTTTGTATAACCAACCACGACCTGCAAAACACCATGTGTGTGTTTGCCTCATTGGCCTGCTTACACTGCTTTGCTGTGCAGCATGGTGATAAGCCAGACTGTGCCATGATGCCTCAGAGCAGCTTATGTAACAACAAAGAAGCGCTGGATCCCAACCGGGGCTGACACCAGCAGCAACAAAGCGGACTTGAAGGAGGCCGCTGCCGCACCTGGTCCTCATCGGAGGGTTTGAAGGGTGCATCACAGACGGTGTCTTTCCTGTATTCCTACATCTCAGTCCTGATCTCTCTCAATGTATTTCTGTGTCTTTCTATCCCCACAAACCTCCTCTGACTCAAGTGAGCGCCTCTTATTGTACAGAGGAGATGGAGGATTTGCGAGGGAACAAGTGGACATGCTGAGGGGCCGCAGCTTCAAACATGGCAATATTTTAAGAAAACGTTGATCTTGTATGCAAGAAAGAAACATTGACTCTTTCAGGGCTTGAACCTATGACCTTTCAGTAACATGAAAACCATCAGGCCACCCTGTAGCTACGAAAGAAGTCCAGATTTCAGGCTAAAGATGTCCTTTATCTGGGAAACATCACAGTACTTTTACCTTTTAACTTTCCTTTACCCTCTTTTGTAAATGCATTAGCAGCAGCATGTCTGTAAGCCAAGGTAAAGTGACATTGCAGCATTGGTGTTTGTATCAAACAAGAGGTCATTTTGATGTACTCACAACCTGGCATTTTTTTTCATCTATTGTAAAGAAAAGTTTTTAATGACTCATTCGTCCTCAGCATATTCGGTGTGTCCTACTCACTCTATCTCCATGCTAAGAAGCTCCAGCAGTGCCGTGAAGATGCCCATGTTGTAGAGAAGGAAGACATTGTGTCTGGACCAGTGGAGCACATCCACCTCTGTGTCACACTCATCAAACACTCCTGGGGTGTTGGGAAAACCAGTAAACAAGAGGAATGTTTTAGAATTTTGTTTTCAATTTGTTTGCATTTTACTTGGGGGGTTTTCGGATGGTTGACAAACCATGCTTTTAAATAATCTACCTTATATTCTCTCTGTCACAGAATAGGTGTTTGACACTGCATGAATGATACATAACTAAATGTGAAATGTGTTACTCCTCACACTAGTATACATCAGTTAATATAATTTTACATAGGTGCAGGTGGAATTAAATTCAATTTAGTTCTGCTATTGTGCATGCTGGCTCACTATCACATGGTCATGGCTTAGCAGGAAACTGCAATAAAACAGAGCCATCGTTTTTTATATTAGTAACACCGGTTCTTTTCCTACAATGACAAGACAAAATGTCTGCTGTGGAGACGGCCCACCGCTGGTTGTAATGTACCGGGCCTACGCACCCTGAGCCAGGTAGAGGATGGCCCTGGCCACCTTCAGCCTCTTGTCTCTGTCCGTCACCTCCAGCGCGTCCAGCAGCCTCATCACATACGCCCTCTGCTCCTCCACCATCAGCTCAATCCACCGCCTGCCTCGAGCTGCAGGAAGGACACGACAACACAGCACGCAAGGTTATTTTCAGAGGCTATTTTTTCAGTATCCTCTTCCTCTGCCTTAGACAATTCAGTGTAGGCTACTACAATACGTGTCCACATTGTGTATTTTCTGGCATTTGAGAAACACGAGGAGAGAGAGAAAGGTTCGATTCCCCGGTCACACAGGTGATTTGGTTTGTGTGTCTAAAAGCGACTCAACAGTGGCAGTTAAGGTGACAATGCTAAATATTAAACTTCTGTTAGCTGTATAGCTTAATTCTAAACAGATGTTTACCATTTACCTAAAATGTTAAGCCACTCTAACAGTAGCATGAGTGAAGAGTTATAAAGAGTTAGGAGAGTCAGCGAACTGTCTCAGTAATGTCCATTACATAGCAATATTTACCTAAAGTTCGCCAACATGTTGAAGCATACAGAGCAGTAATTAACAGTGGCGTCATGAGGAGAAACCAAAAGTACTTTTAGTTGATACACAAAAAAGCAAGATTGTAAACACTAGAACAAACTAAATCTGACAAAGTAAAAAATCTCAAACTACTACAAAAAAAATACAGCATTAAATGAAATGCATGCCTATTCTGGCAAGGATTCAAGCCTATTTTTTTTTCACAGTGTAAGTCCTCTATTCTCGGACTTATTATTTGATTATGCAGCGTACTGTCTACTCAAGTCAAAACTATAAAAATGCTTGCTAATTTCAGCACTGCCCCCCCCAAAAAAACGTAATTTTCTTCAGTGAAGAGCTTAAATTAGACATGTCGTGATAATCATAGTGATTTAGGCGAGTCAAACAGGAAAACTATCCTCTGACAACAAATATACAGTGCTTCACTGAACACACACACACACACACACACTATTGAAAAGACCGTGATGCAAAGGGGCAGCTCTGTGCTCTCTCTCTTGAACAGCAGCCAGAGGAGCTCTCATCTAATCCTGCTATTCATTACCACTCAGCTCGGGGAGGTGACAGATAAAGAGGACGAAGCTTGCCTCGCTCTGTCTTTAGACCAAATGGAAAGATGCTCTCGTCTACAATGTGTGCCACAGTGACTTGAGAGCTTTATGGCCTGTTGCTTATTCTCAAAGTGATCTTTGTGGTGTGTTAGATAATATCATCACCCCAAGACATGAAAACCTGATCATTTCTACGTAAGACAAGACTCTATGATTCTAAATATCAGGTAAAGAAACATTGTATTTAACCATGATGTCTTGTAAGAGTGGCAATAATTCATGTTGGACTAGCTGCTTTGTTCTTGGTAACTAAACATTAATCACATGGTTAGGATGGGCCACCCGAATCTCCACATTCATTCTTTGAACAGCTTACTAGAGCAGGGCTTTGATGTGCCTGGTCACCCTCGCCTCACACAGGCCGGCTTAAAAAACCACAGCAGCACTATGAGGAGCGCTCCAGAGGTGAGCAAACTGAGCTGATCTGAGTTTTAACACGTCTCTTTTAACGCTTTTAGTGTGAAGTTGAGAAATGCGGGCTGGGAAAGAGGTGAAATGGTTTCCTGATCACTGTCAAATTTGTAAAAAAAAAATATATGTATTTTGTAATCCTGGGAAAATAATTTGACTTTGTAGGAATTTTTAAAAAAGTAACCGCAATCATATGCAGCTACCAGGTTAGTTTGATTTCTGAAATGTAGTGATCTACTGCTTGAAACATTAGACTATGGTGAGGCCGTTGAGTAACATTACAGCACCAGCTGGAGGTCCTGAGCGGTAAATCTTGCGGCGACCAACACTGACCGCTGTAATGTGAATACACCTTTACTTTATCTATTAATTTATTTACTGCAATTTCCTTCAACACACATTTTATCGTGTGTACTGTGTCTTGAACATTTTGTTTAGTTAACCTTCACCATCTTACTTATGGACACGGTTATCAGGCGCTGTACTGGAGCCAGCAGGGACATTCAGAGCTACACAGTCAGTCAGTCAACAGCAGTCACACTGTTGGGGGAGCCATCAAGGTCTCTGTGATAAACAGGACTAAAAGGCAGCAGCTCCAGTCTACTGGCTGTAGCCTTCGGTGTGTTTGATATGGCAGAGCAAAGCAGGGTCTTGGCAGAGTGTGAGTATTTGTGACCCCATTTTGTGCCACACTGCAGAAAGCTCCGTTTTTACTCTCTCTTCCCGAGAGCCACGGACAGTGAGTTGAACGACACACCTGGTATCCTACAGGTGATCCAAACACATAAAGGGATGTGCAAAAAGCTTATCCACAGCCATTTAACAGACCTCTCTCACACACACACACACACGCACGCACGCACGCACGCACGCACTACCATGGCTCCTGAAGTCCTCCTCAAAGTAGTCTCTGTTCAGGGCAAACTCTGGCTCCTCTGTGTAACTGTAGAGCTCTGTGGACAGGAAACAATACAATAAATAAAACAATAAATAATTACTCGATTTGTCGACAGACAGACGATTAAATCTGCAACCATTTTGATAATCAATTAATCATTCTCCAAGCAAAAACTCCAATCGTTCTCTGGTCAAAGCTTCTCCAATGGGAGGATTTGCCGCTTTTCTTTGTATTTTTCACAAATTTTGGACAAATTTGGTTTTACAGATAAAATGATAAGTAAATTAATCAATCGGTAATGAAAATAATGGTTAGTTGCAGCCCAAAATAGAATAGAATATTTAAAATAGAACATAACACTTGGAACAGATTAGAACAGTTACAGTAGAACAGAACAGTTTGAATAGAACAGAACAGTTGGAACAGAATAGAACAGCTACAATAGAAGAGAATGGAATAGAAACAGGAGGCAGGGAAACTTCTGCAGGTAAACTACGATACGCTACAAAAACAAAACAGACAAACTAATAGAAGAGCTCCTGTCTCCTCAGTGGTGATCTCATCTGTTCCATGCATAGACTAATGATTTGTCACATTGCCATGCATCTCCTCCTGTTCTGAGAGCAGTCGTCATTCCTCAACTCTGAGGTGCTGTCGCTAGAAAGCCGCTGTGACTGTCTGTTTGTGCGTGTTTGCCAATGTGACTAACACGTTTGGCTAATCAGCTGCCGCCTGCCATCTACCAGAAGGACAATCATTTTGACTTTAAAGCAATGTTGTTGTTCAACGTTTCTCTCTGCACGTCACCTGGCTCTGAGAAAAAGGCTGGTGCTGGAGAGGAGAGGAGAGGAATCTAAATTATATACTTGAAATAAACTATTGTGCTAAAGTACAACCAGAAGCATCTATCAGCATTGTTAAATTCTGCTCTTCTGTCATTTATGCATCTTTTTGGCATCTATAAACCAAGCTCCAAGTCACAAAAGGAGCTGTTACCAGATACACAGATGCTGGAACAATTTTGAATGTATAATCATAGTGCTTACGATTACTCATAAAATAGTCATACAATGTGTCCTATGTCTGGAAAACATGTCAGAACCAGAAGATTTTGTTCTATGCCTTCAGCACTGTCAGTGTATTGTCTTATTTATATGAATAACACTGAAACATAAGACAGCTGAAGAAAACCTGAGGAATGCACATGCAGAGTTCTTTTCTGTGGGTGAAATCTTGTGTCACACATAAGAACAATTCAGAATTTTAGCTGTCCGTCTGACTCCGTCTGACATGAAAAGAGCATTGGATAAAAGCTACTGAGAGTGCAGGTAATGCAGACAGATTCAAGCAACTAACCAGGCCAGACGTGTGCACAAAGGTACGTGACAAACCAGATTTACAAATGACAGCCTGTGCTAAAACATGTCTAAGAGTCTGCAGCCCTGTGAGAGACTGTACGTCGGCACAGCAGTGCTTTAAGCTACGTGCTAATCTCAGCATCCTAACATGCTCACAAAAACAATGCTAACATGCGGATGCTGAACTGGTATCATTTTTATGTGATAGTTTAGTTTTGCATGTTAGCGTGCTAACATTTGCTAGGCTGATGGGAATGTCATTAGTTGGCTGATGGTGGTGCTAGAGGAAAAGTCAGGAGATCATCAAGTCATTCAAAATTCATCCTCTGCGAGCCATGGATAACTGTGCAAAATGTCATGGCAATCCATCCAATAGTTGTCTTGATATTTCACTTAAGGTCAAAAATGTCATCATCATGGTGGTGCTAGAGGAAAAGTCAGTGATTCACCAAAGTAGTAGGAATCATCCTCTGGGGACCATAACTGTCTGCACAACAATTTCATGGCAATTCATCGAATAGCTGAGATAGTTCAGTCTGGGCCAAAGTAGTTGACCAACAAACAGACCGACATTACCATAACTAGAGCCGTGCTGCTAGCATGGCTAAAAAATGACAAGTGCAAGTTGCACTTATCAAGGACGTAAATTCATTTTCCAATCATTTTGAATAACGTGTTTGGTGTTCTTGCTTAGTTTAGTAGCTGGTAAGTCTTACCTGAAAGCTCAGCAGTCAGCGTGTCTGTGTCTCCGTACTCAAACTCCAGGTTGGGAGACTCCATGGAGCTCTGTGAAGAACAAGAACAAATGAGCATTATACATCATAGTATTACACTGTTCTCAGCTAATCACAGGTGTCCTTACACCCACATGCAAACAGATCCTCAAAAACATACTGTAGGCTATTGACATATTGCAACACCCACCACTACTCAGTACTCCCTTTGCGGTCACACACTTCACACATTACTCACACGCACACTCTTCAGGCTCGTTTTGCCTCATCATGTGTATTATCAAATTTTGATTGGCTGATGAATCTACAGGCCTGTGTTGATTAGGTATTTCCATTTTTCTCTCTCAGATCATCTGTAATTCTGAGTAGCTCTGGATAAGGGCATAAACCGCTACGGTTTTAATCAGTCCGCCAGAACAAATAAAGGATGCTCTCCCTAACAAAGTTAGACCCTCAGGCGGAGCAATAAACTACGACGAGGAAGAAGAAGTGAAGAAAGAGAGGGCGCAGGAGTCAACATGGCCAGTGTTTCACAGCAGATTAGCTCCAGTATCCAGCCGAGGGTATCCAGCTCTGACTATAGCCTCACCCTGTGATTAGCACGTGCCCACGACACAGACTGCACACATTAACGTTCTATGAACACACTCACGGGCTACATGCAATTGCTGCAACCTCTATGTCCAAAATATCAATTCTTCATGAAAAAAAAAAGAAAAAGACAACAAGCCTTGTTATGAGCTTGATGACAAAGGGATATCTGATGGATTTTGTATGGGTTTCAAAATGTTCTCAACCCAGTGAAGAGCATGTGATCCACATACACGTGCGCGCACAGTAAGTGCATAGCCTTAGAGCGAGACAGGCAGCCACGCTCACACAGAGGCTCAGATTCTCGATGCTGTGACACGACAGAGCTAAAACAAAAAGGCAGCACTGCACAATGAAAAGGTTAGAAAAAGGTCTTGATGATGGTCTATATTTCTAGACAAATAGTCTGTCAAACATCTTTCATTTACTGCTCAGCTTAGTGGTAAATGGTTAATGTGTGATAATAACATACAGAACCTTCATAAAGTGAAACCTGTTTATGATTAACGCCTGGGACACATAGAAGTTTACCAGTAGTAAGAGAATTAGCCTGGTGACTGGAACTTCTATGGTTTTTATCTCTTTAGCTTTTGGGTGGGGGATGTGAATTGATAAAATGTCCCTACAGGGATGATTAAAGATTCATTTGAAGTTAATGAGAATCAAAAAAAACCCTCCTGGCAGAACTGCAAGTCTCTAAGCTGCGAGTGTTAGAAGTGTTTAACCCTGTGAAAACTGCCCCAGGGCCAGGACTGTAAATAAGGATGTGCTCTCAGTCAGCTATGCTGGTTAAACAACTCTGTGTGCTGTCATGTAACTGTCTCCTATAAATAACTGCTGCAACCAAGTCAGCATGAACTGAAATACACAGGATGTCAGCCGGCAGTTTGTTTATGACAGTGAGCCAAAGCAATGAGATTTGATATCATTACTGCACTTGTAAACCAGGAAATGAGAACCACTTGGGAGCGCAGATGATTCAACAGAATTACCCATAACTCTTCGGTGCGAGTGAAGAAAGCCTGTCGGTTTTTGTGACCAGCTGCCTCACTTTCACAATCTGCAACAAGCTCAAAATCATCATGAAATCAACTGAAGTGGCATTTCATTTTGGAGGTGTCCACTATTTCTGCACGCCTAAAAATCCAGTGCATTAAGAATGTGGAAGTATAGCGATGCAGTTTAAAGCACCATGATGTCCCTTAAAAATCAAATCCTGATCACTGCAGCCAATGGGTCCATGGAACGGCTATGTCGTTTATGGCATGTACAGTATAACTGCTCAATATTGATCCAGCTGCAAGAGGGCAATTAGGGACCCTAGTCTCAGTACTAGCTGTCATGTACTGTATGTGTTAAAATCATTAGCCCATTTAGGAGATTAATTGTTTGAGTCATCGATACAATGAAAAGCTTGGTCACACCTTCTGAAATACAATAAAAGTTGCTTGCTTTTTGTACCAGCAGAAAATAATATGTTAGTGTCAAACTATGAACTATAATCCCATGAAGTACATTTTCAGTGTACTGGATTAATTCGATACAGAATTAAATTAAACTCGCTGTAAAACTTAATGTCTTTTGACACTGTAAAATTAATGCCAATTAAGAGTCAGTAATGTAGAGTTTTAACAACAAGCTCTATTAAAAGGCCCACTTTTATCAAGTGAACTCTGCCACTGCGCCTCCCTACGAGGAACAACCTCAGATATACAGCAGCTATTACAGACTTGTTGTGTGGTACCGTCTGTGCTGCAGGCAGCTATTCCAACACCAACATTCATCCACTGCTGCCACAGCACAATCCATGCCCATTCATCCTGCTGTCTGATGGTTTTGTTAAAACATTGAGCAAAGACTAGTGATTATTTTCATTATTGACCAATGTGTCCAAAGGGACGTCTTCAAATGTCTTGCTTTGTCCAACCAACAGACCATCAAACACAAACACATTGCACACATCTTTTATCCATTATTCCATTATTTTTCAACCATTTTTTTCAAAACAGTATATTTTCACATCAGCGCTAACCCTAAAAAAATTCTAAGTAACGCTAAAGTTGACCTCAACCCATCCCTATTTTAAAGGGGACCTCAACTGATTTTAAATATAAACGTCAGAAAGCACTCTCTTCTGACAGCCTGACAAAATAACACGGGTGATGTCATCAGGGTTATCCCGGCTTGGACTTCAAATCCGTAACAGAAAATCTACATTACAAACTGGGTGAGTGGAGTTTAAAAGACATGGGCTTTTACCAGGCAGGGAGGGTCTGATGAAACGACGCTAATGGTTGCATTATGGGGAATGTATGATCTTGCATTGTTTTGTCCCATACTACGGACTTAAAGTTATGATAGGTCATCTGAATTGCTGCAGTAAAAGTCATATTATTCTCAAAAATATCCTGTTTTTGAAAAAGAAACTGTACAACCAAAAGTGCAAAATCCAAACATTGGCGATTCATAATGATAAATGAGGCTGCAACTTTTTTTTTGATTAATTGTTTAACTTGATTCTGTTATGTGCCGGATCATTGTGAAAATTGCCCATCACAATCTGTCAAAGGTGACGTCTTCAAATTTCTTATTTTGTCCAACCAACAGATCAAATCCCAAAGATATTCAATTTACAACGATATGACGCAACAAAAACCAGCAAATCCTCACATTTAATAAAATGGAATCAGCAATTTCTTTTCACTTTTTTGCTTGAAAAACGACGTAAATGTTTAATCGATTAGCAAAATAGTTCCAAATCCTCACATTTGAGAACCTGGAAAGAGAGAATGATTGAAAATGTTGCTTGATAAATGACTTAAACATGATCACACGATTATCAAAGTTGTTGTCAATTACCTTTATGTTAACTGATTAATCGAACAAGCAGCCTCATACACTATCCATCTGGTGAAGAGCCCACTGTCACCCAGGGAGACGCTGAAGTGACCGCTCCCTCCAAACCCAACTGAGATGTTTCTTTAATTCCTGTGACCATCAGCACAGACAACCCTGCCTGTCTCTCTCTGTGTGCTTCTACTGCTCCATCTCTCCCTCCCCTTCATTTTCTCACCCAGTCTCCCTCACCGTCTCTCCCTCCAGCCTCCCCCCTATGCGGCCAGCTGACACCGAAAGCCGTCCTCGCTCCAAAAGTGGCACAGCAACTGCGCTCCCACACTCCGCACCACATCGGTGTGCAAACACTGGGCACAATGTCAAGGCAGGCCACCCCCACTCCTACCAACATATGCCACACAGACAAGAGATGGCTGCTCTGCCCAGCACAAATGACAGACAATTTACATACATGGATGAATTAGATTTGAGGTGAACTTAACAGACAGACACTGGAGCCCAGTTCCAGTGCAGTGGCCAGGGAGCATCAACATCAACACATGGCTCTGACGTTAAGTGCTTTCAACGTCCATGTGATTCACCCTCCAAACACCCTCACCAACCCCTCGTCCCAGAATCCAACAGCTGTGAGATGAATATGCTCTAATTCCCTCAAAACCATTCAATGTGCTCATATAGAAACACACGCGTCATGGGTGTTATTGATTGGAGTGTGGCCTGGACGACAGCTTTGACTGCTTAACATTCTCTGATGTATCTGTGGCTGAGCAACCCAGGAATGATAACCCATCTTCTTCGAATTTTTTCATGATGGGATGAATTATAGCTGCGTGGCACTAAAAGAAGCAGCATCAGACTGCACACAAGCCTTGCTGCTTTTAATGTTTGGAAAGCGGAATAGACTTACTGGTTAAACTGGATCTGTGGGTGTGTCTCAGCAAAATTGATCAATCTAGCATTTTTCCAATTAATCATTTAGTCCATTGAATGTCAGAAAGTAGTTAACAATGCCCAGAATGAGTCCAAAGCTACGTGTTTGTTTTGTCTGACAAACGGTTCAAAACCCAAAGATATTCAGTTTGCAATGATATAAAACAGAGAAAAGCAGCAAATCCTCAGATTTGAGTAGCTGGAACCAGCAACTTAAACAATAATACTGATCATCAAAATCGTTGATTTCCTTTTGAATGACTAAACCCATGAATAATTCAGCTCCAGTATTGTGATTTTCGCAAAAGGCCTAAATCAAAATCTAAATACTGTCATTAATAGCAATACCTGAAACATTAATTCATCTAGAACTGATTAGTTAATTAATGATTAGTTGGTCAACAGAAAATTAATTCTGCAACTACTTTAATAATCGCTTAATCGTTTCAAGCAAAAATGCCAAACAATTGATGGTTCCAGGTTCTCAAATGGGAAGATTTGCAGCGTTTCTTCATCACAGATGATGTGTGTTTTTTTGGGTTTGAACTGCTGGTCTGATTAAATGAGCAATGTGAATCAGTCACACTGGGCTCCAAATAAAACATGATGGGCATTTTCATGTTATAGACAAAAGGTTTTTATTGATTAATAATGAAAATAGTGGTTAGTTGCTGCCCTCAATTCCAGCGTAGTAACTGCCTTTTATAGCTTTTTTTAAAGCAGTTAGCCACTTAAAACTTCTAAACTTAAGAGTTGGGCTACAACTTGTAAACTTAACAGTTTAATGTTTTTGAATAACCAGGGGACTATGTATGCTATAAAATGTTTAAAATAATGACAAATACCCATTACATGTTACCAGAGGCCAATAAAGTCTTAAATTGGTCACTTAAACCCATTTCTAATTATTTGAAATAATACTAAACTATTTTGCCTTTGTGAAGCCTTAACCAGCAAACAATTACTACGGATAGGCTACATGATGAATTAGGCTACATTAGTAGATTATCAAAGTGATATGATGGAACTGATTTGATTTTAGCCTGAAGAAGAGACAAGCCAATGTCAACTATGAGGGATAAGGATATTCTAATTTAAGGGATAAATGCCACAAGAGGATACAAATCCTATTATAACTATTACATCAACATTATATCCAGATACGTTTGGTAGTGGTGGTGTGGTCCTGACAGCAGCAGTCACATTTCGCCACCTGCATTCTCCACGTAGAGCACCGCTGTAGGATTACTGCTGGGTTATTTATAGGAGCCGGTGGCCAAAATAACACCTCGGTGTCTGCCTGCCTGCCTGCCCGCCTGTCTGCGTGCATTCATGCTTTCGAGCCAAGACAGCGACTCACTGCATGGAAATGGACATTCAGGCGGCCTGAAAGCTCCCCAGCAACAACACACACCCGGACACGCTCTCTCTCACACACACACAACCGGACACACACACTCTCTCTCTCTCTCTCTCTCTCTCTCTCTCTCACACACACACACACACACACACACACACACCCCTCCAGTGCGCTCCAGTACCATACGCCGTAGTAGCCGACTGTACCCCAACACCTCTCCGATTTACCTCCGACTCCTTCTGCTGATCCTTGAACACATCTTTCCCTTTCGGCCTCTGTCTGTCGCTGTTATCGTTAAGGTTATTAGTGATAGGTACCTCCATGTCCTCCGCCTGCATCGTTCTCGGTCGGCTCACTTCCTCCTCCGCGGATGGTGCATGCCGGTCCGCTGGTAGCGCTGAGACTGCACCGCACCAGAAGGAGAACCGGCTCCGGAGCCCAAGTTGAAGATCTCCTCCTCCTTCTCCTCCTCCTCCTGCTGCTGCTGCTGTTACAGCCCCCCCCCCCCCCGTGTCTGTTTGGTTCGCTGTCCCTGTGCGCCTCGAGAGGGCGGGGTTGAGGAGCCGTCATTGCAGAGTAGCGGAGCATCACCTGACCACATGAAAGTGAAAGGACGTGGTGCTGTTTTGCACAGGCTGTGGGTGGTACACAAGGGCGGAGTACTAGTTTAGAGGCTTGATGGGTGAAGATGCTAACGGACTAACACACCTCGGGGTCAAATACTCGTAACTCCCAAGATGTCAACTTGGTGATGCGAAGATTTGGCCTCACGGTGAAAACATGATCCTCTAAATATGTTAGAAAGATATACAAATGAATAGGACTATAAATGTATGAATAGTACATATATGACATGAGTAGGCTACCTCAAAAACATTTTACATTCCTGATTTTTACTTTTACATGCAGTCAAGGCCTGTAAATTCATGTTACTGGATGAAAATAGTGCTGGGTTACATGCATAGTTTCTTGTGAATCCCTTCTATGTGAGGGCAATTTGACTCCTCCACTTACAGTGAAAACTGCTTTAACATTAGAATGCCTTTGAATGTTCAACTTTGTATTCTTGGAATATATGGACTTGGAATATAGCCAATGGACTTCATACATCAAACATCAAAACAGATTGAACTCGTAGACTTTTGGTCTCCTTCCTCCGCCAGATGAGCTATTGCATTATGCTCGAAGAGTATGGATGCTCCATCCATGAAAATGTGGATAAAGGAGATATCGAACTGTATCGACTGGAAAGGCTAACTTATATTGCTATGGGCAAGAGGAAAGACTTTGATTAGCTATGGGAGCCATACATTAATATTATATCAAATGGAAATGTAGACCTGACCGATAAGACATTGTAAAACTGTAACGAATTCATTTATTTTATTTACTTATTATTTTACTGATTTACTTATTTATTATTTGCTTGGTCTATATGTATGTGTATGTATATATCATTATTTGTATTTAATTTTATACATTTTTTATTTTTATTTTTTTATATTTATTTGTTATTTTTTATGCAATTCTCTCTTTAAGAAGTGTAAACTGAATGTGTGTATGGGAAGGGTGTCTGCTTGTGTACTTGTTCTGTGGTTATAAAACAAGAAAAGGACAATAAACATATTGAAAAAAACAAAACAGTGAAAACTGCAGATCAATGCAAACACATTGAATGTTTTCAAATGTGCTTTTATTTAATGAAAATCTTAAGGATTGTAACTATTAAAGCTGTCAGAGCAACATTAGACAGGCTGGTGCTCTCTGTAAAGTAGGCTGTCCTACTTTGGGATTGAAAATAACTATTTAAAAATACCACAAGATGCTCCTCAGTACAGTCAATTTTTTATATCTAAGATTACATTTAGCTATTTCCTTATTTAGATTGTATTACAAACTCAATTTGTGTGTTGAAGCCCCAACATTGGAAACAGGTAGGGAAAAGTGGGCAAATTTGTTTTAGCTAAGGCTATCTCACAAGCTAGCATTGACTAGCTATCCGGAGCGGTCGCTACCGTTTGGTTTTGAACAGTTTTGTAGTTCTTGCAAATGGTAGTTTTTTCCTCCGAAAATGGCCCTTGACCATGACATACTTGTTTTTATACGCCAAAACGGTTGTCAAAAGTCATATTCTGGTCTTAGAGACCAAATTACTGCGTTTTGGCTTTGTAGGGCAGTGTAGTTGTAGTAGTAACTTACCTGCTCCAGATGCTGCTAGAAAAACACTGTGGAAGAAATGTATGGAAACGAAGAAGTTTTAATGGTAAGCTTGACATGTACCTGACCGGAGATGCCTCAGTGCCCTTCAGATTGGGTATGTTTTGTGTTCGGAGGTGCCAGCATGTTGGGAGCTACAGATAAAATGGACCTTGGAGAGTCTCCAGGCTGCCTTGACAGTAATGAACTAGGACACACTTTGACTTTGACTTACAGTTACCCATAATTGTTTTTCTAAGTGTTTGGTATGTCTTTGACCATGCACACATGCTGTATAACAAGATCTTCTGTGTCTGCAGATTTGTGTTGTAGCCTAATAAACTCATATTGAAGTAAGCTCATTTTTTCTTTGATTCATACCAACCACCAAAATGTACCAGCTTTGGCCGATGGATGGTGTTTCCCGCCAGCTGTGTCAAACTGAATTAACATCAAACCAGATTTTCTCCGTGGTAATAAAATGTCTGGTAACACAATCTGCTGTCTGGGTGCCAGATCAGCTCATGTGGCTGCATCTTAATTTGTGTGACTCCCCCAGTTTAAATGTTAGATGGAGATGCTTCCCCCCTGCAGCCACTTCACCTCCTGTCACCCTCCCTTAAGAGGGGCAAGTGAATTATTGATATATGGAGGTGGCGGGTGGCTGTAGGTTGCCAAACAGTCCTACCGACCAACACACACACAAACCCCTGAGACTGTGAAAACCACTTAAGATGACATGATCTGATCGTACAGTTGAATGTAGACGGGAGCTTCTGGTGGACCACATGGCAGGGCAGCGGGGGTGGGGTGTGAGGGGACAAGTTCATGATTAAATAATTATTCACTTGAATCAATTGAGCCTGAAAAAGCTATACGTCGAATGAAACAGATCATTTACAAAGACATCATTGACATGGTGGAGGTGAATTGTAGTAGTGAAGACGTTTAAAGGACACTGGCAGCTTTGACTGAGGACGCCTTCAGCACAGCTTTCATCCCCCAGCTACTACAGGATTTGATCAAGAGTCAAAGTATAAAGGTAAAAGAAGTGCTAAACACGTTCTTGCTCAGCAGATTCAAATTCTGGACAAGGTTTAGGGACAAAACAGGACAAAAACTTTACTTGCTTTATTGTGATGTAATTCCTGTTGCCATACAGTAGGATGTTTGGCCAGTATACAATGGAAAATTAATAATTCAAAAGTGTAAACCAATAGGACATCAATAAGGGAGAAAAGTTGGTTTTGATAGAAGAAGTCAGAATGTTAAACATTTTATTTCTAAATGGGTTTTGCAAGAAAAAGAACACAATTATCTAACTACTATGGAAAAGGTGGCAAATAATGAGGGATGAGGAAATAGAGTGTATTATTGGTGGAGTGCCCCTTTAATAATTATGTTGTAATGAAACCTCTGGAGCTTTTGCAGGAATTCTTTGTAAAACAAAAAACCCCTAAATATTTCCTTAAAACCCAGCATTTAAAAATCTACAGAGAAGAGTATTTAAATGAAGGAAAGTATATTTTTTGGCAAACTGAAAAAACCTTTTATCTTAGTATGTTGGTGTCAAACTGTGTTTTAAATTTGGAGTTTTTAAAAGGGCAAGAAACAGAAACATGTCGAGAGAGAATAAGTGCTGACATTTCTAAATCTTTGAATCATTTTGTTGATTGTGTAAATGACATAACGACATCTTATTCTGTATGTCAAACTACCCATTTAACCCTGCGATGCTGATTTGTGTGTCAAGAATGAGTAAGGGCTCACAGCCAGCTGGCCTCAGACTCAGAGATGGCCCCGTCTGATCGCTGCTGGCTCAGATGAGATCACTGTGGCTCTGACAGACTTCGGCAGCTGCACACACGGGCTCCCCTTCCCCCAACACACATAAATACAGCTACTCAGAAATCAATCCACTATGATAACACACATCAAACAGCTACATAAGGACAAAGTGGATGATTATGCGTTGAGCATTTTTGGAGGCAAATGTGTTTGTAGAAATCAAGGAGAAGTGCACAAAATGGTTTAAATTTGTTTTACATCTTTATTCATTAAGATTGCAGAATTTTTTTTAAATTATTGCTCATCATCTACCATTATCACTTGCAATATTTAAACATAGGTTTTTTTATTTCTGTATTAGACAACTTAAAACATGTTTGAGAATTTTGCCAGTTTGTACTGTATGAGGATTTACAACAATAAATACAGGAGTGGATTCGTCTTTTACCTTCCTATAATTTTAAAAGGTTGTCATATCTGTATATAGTATGTATATACATATACGATGCTGGTGTCGCCGCCCACCCATGTGTTGGTCAGCTTAAAGCTGACAAAACAAAAAAGAATGGTTTCTCCCCCTAACGCACAGGCTAGGATCCTGAGGCAGCGGTTAACAAAGCAACCATGGCCTTCAAACGAACAAAAAAAAAGGTATACAAACAAAGACATGTACACAGACACACACAGACACACACACACACACAAACTCACGTCATCATCTCAGCTTTCTCTCAAGAGGTCACACACTCTTCAACGCACATTCACACTTAGAAAAGGGAGAAAATAGGACTCGAGACAACAGGTTTAAGAACTACACTGACAACAGGTCGCGCTACTTTAAGAGGGGATTCTCGACAGCACAAGGAAACAGAGAAATGCACACACACTGGCAGGGAACAATGCGACACTGAGGTTGCATGGACTGTGACATAGTGTAGGACACCAGGTTCCTACACACCTTTAAAATGTCAATTTGTTTTAACCAAATTTATCAGGAACAGTTTGACATTTTGGGAAGTACCCTTATATTCGCTTTCTTGTCGAGTTAGATGAGAAGATCAATACCACCCTCCCGTCTGTACAGTAAATATGTAGCTGGGGCCAGCAGCTGGTTAGCCAAGCTTAGCATAAAGACTACAATGGCGACACCTACAAGCACCTTTAAAGCTCACTAATTTGTTAAGTCTGTTTTGTTTAATTTGTACAAAACAGTGCTTTAGAGGTGCTGGTACTTGGATTTTGTTACCTTTTAACCTTTACGCTAACCTAAGCTAACTGGCCACTGGCTCCAGCAGCATATTTATCGTATCTACATCAGAGTGGTTTTCTCAACTCAAGAAAGCGAATAAGGGTAATTCCCAAAATGTTTAATTATTCCTTTAAAGACTTTGGCTGGCATTAAATATGTACAGCAATGAGATTACTCATGTCACACACAAAATAAAAAAATTGCATGAAATACGTAGGCATATTTGTATTTATTCAACTGGTAAACAAAGCTTTTTGTGCTATTTCCTCCTGTTCAAAAGCTGTAAAATGATGACATATTTTCCATATAAAGTACAGTAAATTTTCAGACCTGGATAATGAGCTACTGTATGTGTGTGTTTAAGCATTTGATCCCTCTCTGAGTAGAGCTGGCAGCATCTATCAGTGGGTTAACAGAGAATCTGATTGGATTGCAGAGCTGGTATAGCAGCGGGGGTGCACTTGGCTGTCAGGTGAAATTATTGTCAGGACTTTCTAAGTTCCACCGTCGGGTCAGCTGGGGACGAGCTGCCGAGGATGACGACTGTGCAGCTCATTATCCCGGTAGAATCTAAGCCTTTCAGGTGGGAAAGAAGAAACTACAATATATCAATAGCACGCCACGTCTGGAAATCTTTAAAAAAGGTGAAAAACCCCATGACCCCAAGGTAAATGTGGTTACGGGATGGAAAGAAAATAAAATCATGGAGGAATTCAGATCCCAGATTGTATTTTTTAAGCTGAACCCCTTGACTATATCTGTGAGTACCAAAGAGTTGTGGTGTGTATTGTAAGTACAGTAAATCTTAACAGCACCATACTTTTCAATGAGGACCTGATTGAACACATCTGCTAAAGTACCGGCCTGGCAGAAACTGCACATTTGGTATCTCTGTAAATATTTTCTGTCACAGTATTCAAAATGAGGGTTTAAGTACATTTATGACACTTATCATTGGAACATATCCTTGTGTATCTTTCTGACAGGTTTTTTTCCCCAAAAGTAATGATATTAGATGGCGCAGGAGAGAAACCGATAGAAAAATCTTAATTTTAATATAAATATACACAGTATACCCTTTGTAATGATCTGACAACCTGCCATGCTTCCAATACAGTGTAGTCATTCTTGGTAAAGGAAAAGGCCAAATAAAAAGGTTAGCTCTCACTAGCTTGAAATACTTTGCATTACTTCAACACTGGTGGCTGAAAGCCGAGAAAAAAAGCAGCCAATGAGATGGTTTCACTGTGGCTTTGAGTGACACGTGGGAAGAACCGGTCATTCTAAAAAATGATAAACTACAGGCTGATCCGAAGGGACAGAACGCATAAAAAAATGTTTAAAAACAGACAACGGTGAATCTCAATGAAACAATCAAATAAAAGACATGATATGATTGGACCCTGAGATCCCTCCTAACCCCATCCCACTAGGTCTAACCCCGCCCTCGCAATATTACATAAGAGAAAAAACAAAAACCATAATCACAAGTAGAAAAGAAAAGACAACAACAACAAAAAAAGGACAGGAAAAAAAATGTCTGTCACTAAATCTTCAAAAGGTCATCTCCATTCACGCCGATTTTTTTTTTTTAAACAAGTCTTTTGTTTTATAGAGTATATATCTTTTTAGCATCAATAATTTCATCTTTAATAGTTAAACAGTAAAAGAACTGGCAATGGGAAGGCAGGATGGAGGCTGTACATACAACTTGAAACACAAATGAGCACCTAAAGAGAAAGAGATTATGTTGGTGAAATGACAAGTGAAAGGGAAGTAAAACAGCTTCCAGGAGACGATGTCGGAGAGCTAGCTAATGGCAGAGCTAGAGTTAATGTTATCATTATTGTTGTCGAGCATGAATAAATAAAACGACTGCCATAAGCGCAGGGAAAGCCACGCCCCTCCACCCCCCTTCCCATTCAGGCTTGGTCAGAGCCCCCCCCCCCCCCCCCCCCACAAAAAGGGTGAGAAGGGATTTTCTTTCTTCTTTTTTTTTTTCCATTTTCCCTCTTCCTCTCCTCCCTTTTTCTTGGTATTGTTTT
>CM022484.1:16864506-16903488 GCA_011952105.1 Coreoperca whiteheadi
GGTCAGAGCCCCCCCCCCCCCCGAATATAAAGCAGGTGTGATGACTATTCTGTCTATCCTTCCTTCAGTCCTCCTCCTCCTCCTCCTCCGTGCGATTCATGGAGTATTTGTATTTCTTCAGTTCAACCCCAACACTTGTTTAATACCTTAAAGACAAAAAGAGAAAGCGTGCAAGTTAGTTTCTGTGAACACAAAGAGGCAGCACTCAAGACACTCAGAGTCAATGTATTTATTTGGGGGTGGAGCCCCACAAGCAGAGTGCCGAATAGTTCCGTTATACAAAAAAATGCAGACATCGCTACGGCCAATATCTCCAAAACAATCTAGACGGAGAAGCAGAGTGCCGAATAGTTCCGTTATACAAAAAAAATGCATTCTTGACTTTGGGGTTAACTATCCCTTTAAGCTAAAGAAACAGCGCAACAGGCAAGAGGCAAAATATGACAATGCTTAGTTTAGCGTGTTAGCATACAAACATTCGCTAATTGGCACTAAACACAAAGTACAGCGGAGGCTGATGGGAATGTTTTGCAGGTATTCGACCTAAAACAATGTCTTGCACACATTGACATTTTGACCTGATGATGTCCCTAGATTAAAACTTCACCAAAGTGATTACAATTCATCCTCAGTTGACTTGTGTGTGCCAGATTTCATAGCAGTCCATCCAATAGTTGTGGAGACATCTGACTATAAAAACCACACATGTGAACCCCGTGGTGGATGAGGAATAGTGAAAGGATCTGGGGATCATGCCTGTTACAGAAAGAAACACCTCTGTGTCTGCAGTTCAATGAGATCACGAGAGTGGTGAAATGATTGCATCAAGCCGATTTCAGGAGTTGGACTCTCCTGGTTTGTCACATCATAAAAAAGATTTAAAGTAACCAACTTAATAGTTTTGAATCAGGCATTTCAGTATTTTGAGCAAATAGTAATTGAAGTAAGCAGGCTAATACACCTGTTTATGGTGTTTATGTGTCAGATTCATTCATTCATTCTCATTTTCAGATAGCTGAAACAGGCTAATACACCTGTTTATGGTGTTTATGTGTCAGATTCATTCATTCATTCTCATTTTCAGATAGCTGAAACAGGTAGTAGTAGTATTAATTAGGCTGTCACTGAAAGCTGGAGTGCTTCACCTTTCTCAACCAACAAAAGCCTGTTACAGATTCACTAGTTGAATCTTAGATTTTTTAGTTGTTCTTTAAGTTTCTTACAAGTATAGTAGTTTGGCTTAAAGGGCCCGTTCTTGTTCAAGCCCAGATACTTGGCCTGCTCATCTGTCAGCTCTGTAAGATGTGCGTCAAACGTAGGAAGATGTAGGCTGGCCACATACTCATCTGGAGGGCAAGAGAGAGGAAGAACATGTAAACATTCACCAGGCGTCTGGTTGATTAATCATTCAAATGAGAGAAGGAAGAGAAGTAGGGAGGCTCAAGGAATTACAGGCATCGGTCTCCCCCCCCCCCCCCCCACTGCACTCTCTTCTATCTTCCTCCATCTGCTTTGCCCTCCCCACCTTTCTCTGTGTCTCCACTTCCTTCATTCCTCACCCCAGCCCTTCCTTTCGATCCTCTCCATCATCTTTCCGTCAGCGAGTGCTGTGGCAGCAGCAGCCGTCACTGACGGGATGACCTACATTTAGCTCCCTGGTTTTCTTTACTAATGTAGATGCTCTGCTCTCACGCACGGAGGGAGGGAAAGCCAAGAAATGTGAGGGGCAGCGCTGCAGACGTGCTGTGGGCTCAATGCACGCACACATATGTACACTGACACCGGACTCATTCTAGCGTGAATGATATCTGTCTATAGGGAGACGACTCTAGACTGAGCAGATGAGACCGGCTGTGTTGTCTGGAGATAAATGCAATATGTCTGCAGGCTCTCTGCTGAGGCAAAAACTAACTCTCTGTAATAACTTCCTTTCCAACCCTTTGCTTGGTGGCAACTTCAGCACCAAAAAGAGTTCTTTTTTTCCATCCCTGGCTTGATGTCTTACTGGGTTTGTGTTATCCAATAAGCATTTATACTTCTATTTTGTGAATTTATGTATTCTTGCATTTGTTCAAGTTTTATTCCATTAACAAATTCTGAACTGATAAAAATCTTACCCATCTTCTTGGGCAGCAGGTAAACATCTTGTTTGTAGCGTCCCTCTGGGGCATTGTACAGCTCTATCAGCGCCAGAGCCTGGGCAGAGACACACACGCGTTACGCACAAAACACGCACACACCAACTTCACGTTTCGACATCTTTATTAGTGAGAAACAGAAACAAAGTGAGAGCAATGCACACAATTTGAAATACAAAGACAAAACTAAATCAGGTATAACAGTGTAAATGAGACAGAAAGTTGATCCACCGTTTTACCTGAGTGGTGGCGGTGATGGAGAGCACAAAAGTGGGCACAGTGGAACAGCTGAGGTTCAGCAGGCGACCCTGTAGGGGAAGAAAAAGCAATACTAGGTAAGAGTACAAAGGCAAAATGTTCTTAACTTTGAAGCTGAGTGAACAAAGTGTCAGGATGTGCAGTCTGGGTGAGATGATGTACCGTATGTGTTAGAAAAGAGAAATCTCAGGTCCCATACAATGGAATTCAAATATTTAAACCGCTGCAACTGTCTGTTTTCTCTCATCTTCATTCTGACAGTAAACTGTTGCCGCCGTCTGAGATGCTGCATTGCAGAGAGTGAAATGGTGAGATCCCAAGTGTTGCAGAAAATGAGGTAGTTAGTATGTAAAACTGAAACACTCTGCGGCTGTAGGAGGAGGGGGAACAGAGAAAGGTTGTATTGTTGTTGCAAATAACGAAGCAGAATTAAAACTGTTAATAAGGTTTCAATGTCCAGCACACACTAAAAACTTTTTAGAATTTCACATGACTCATCGAAACACAAACCTGTAATTAGTGCCATCACTCCCAAACTCTTAAGATGATGTGTGTTTTCAATTGTGTAAGAAGCTTTGGTTTCTTTATTGTCCTATTGTGCTGTTTTGACCTCTCAGAGCCTCCACAGCTCAGATTATCTTGTCTGCCAAAACTTGTCTTTTCTGGCACATCTCTCTCTCTCTCTCTCTCTCTCTGCTTTAGCAATGGAGCCAAGTACAGATCATTAATTTGTAGAAATAAATTCATGCGTGTATGGTATTACATTGTAAAACAAAATTACAAAACATGGAAGGGGAAAAGAAAGCTCCCCTCTTTTTAAACTTTAAAAAGAAAACCAGCTATCTGAAATTAGCTTCACTTCACTTCAGAGGTGCTGAATGATGATGTTAAGATGATGTATTCATTCTTTCAATAAATACAATTTCTGGAACAAAGCTCTATTTTGGATCAGAACTGTTGGAGCAGAGAGTGACAGTGGAGGCGGGAGAGGTGAGGGTGTTGGTTGAAACCTGCTGAAGATCAAACAGCAGCAGAGACACATGCATCAATGGGCTGGCGGGTTGTCAGTCTGCTCTCATTCTGTCACGGCTTGTAACACACACACACACACCTCGCAATGTGCATATGCAGGGTTGTGTGTATGTGTGTGTGTGTATCTGCATGATCCCTCATACATTTTCTACAACTTAATTTGTTGACTAAATTTGAGGCTTTTTAACAGTGTTCAGTTGTATTTATTAACAATGACTTAACTATGTCTCTACAAGTAATGGACGAAAAATATGCTTCACATATACATTTCTATAGTGACTGTGAATCTGCAACAAATAGCGTCTCATCATATATTTGTAACTCAATAATCTCAATATCCAACTGGGAATTTAAAGACATGTTCTTTTAAATACCTCTGGGTATGAGTGTGTGCCAGTGTGTGTACCTCAGCCAGCAGCACTATCCTCTTGCCATCAGGCCAGATGACGTGGTCCACCTGAGAGCGCACTCTCTCCCAGGTGAGTTCAGGAGTCCGCAGGCTTGCCTACAGTATGAGCACAACATCATCTGCAATCAGCAATTTTTTCTTGTCTTCTTCCACTTATTTCTGTTGTCACAAATCTATCATCGTTGGCCAAAGGTTGACTCAGTACGCTTGGTCTTTTCCAGGACTAAAATATTTTAGAGGAAGTTGTGACTCTTCTCAGTGTCTGAACTACTTCCTTCCTCTACCACTCATTCTGATTGCTATGTTTTATTTATTTTTTTAAATCACTCCATTCCTCTTATATGTTTTCTATTCCTAGCACTTCTGTGAATACAATCAGTACACCACGACCCTTATCTTTGGTTGCTATTCATTTCTGTGAATGATTTGTATGTTAATGCTGTACTCTGTGTAAGTCATTCTACATGAGCAGACAAGTCAATAGTCTAAAATAAGTATAAATCCACCCTTTTCTTTGTTTAGTTTAGTCCAGAACTAAGCTGTTCCATCATAAAGCAGTGGGATCATGACCTTCATTAAGGGATCCTGAAAGGTCATTGTGGTAAAGGTAGTAAAATATGTAAATAGTTAAAAGTGATTTATCAGGATAAAAAAGCTTTGCTTGGTTTTAGACTCTTTGTTATGGTTTGATGGCTTGATAAAGTCTACTAGCCTAATTCTGACCACTACAGCATTTTATAGATTGGGCCTTGTCGGGTCTGCCTAAACAGATTCTCCCACTTTTACTGCGAATCCACAATCTCAAGCCAAGTCAGTTGCCATAACAACATTGAACAATCGCTGCCCGGTGTCAGGCTTTTCAGACAGGACATTCAACATGCTGTCACTCATTATCAAGAATCGCCGTGCTTTTGTTTCTGTGTCGTCCGTTTCTTGATTATGCTTTAATTGTCCATCATGTCTCTTGGTTTGTTCAGTCTTTTCTTGTTGACCTCTTAAATTTGCTATCAAACATGTTGGGATCTGAGCCAGGCCTGTAGCCTGCGTTGTTTTACTATTATTTCTGTTACTTAACAAGTTTGTGCAAGTTGGTAACTGACCACATCGATCTCAGTGTTGGAGTGTCCCATGTTGCAGACAATGCAGCCATTCTTCATGCGGTCGAGGTACTCTCTCACCACTACGTTCTTATTGCCTGACGGAGAGAGAGAGAGAAAGATAAGGACAAATTAAGAAAGAAAATGACAGACACAAAGAAAACGACTAGGGCGTACTTGAGGTTTTTATCAAATGACATATTAAAAAGAGACCCAGTATAAGAAATCTGGGGACTGAGTCTGTATCCATTTCTGTGAAACTAGGTTTTTACTGTACTTTAATTTAATTGCTTCTTATCTCATCATTTAGCGTATTAATTAGGTCTGAGAGTTCCACCTGTCTATGTAGTGCATCTTCAATGATCTGCACATGTTTCGAATAGGACTTACAGTAAAGGTTTCTAAAACTTACTCACAGCTCTGTTTCTATAAGTACGGGCACATTTTTGCAAACTGGGAACATGTTGAAAAATGACTTGAATTTAGCAGTAAAGGATACAAATAATCTAATGCACAATTTCTCAGCAGAGAATTTTTTTGTTCTTTTAATCAACTGATAACCTTTTTCGCCCTTATTTCACTGCAGCAGCATTATTAATTCACTAGGAATCCAACAAGCTTTCTAAATTTTGCTGCAAGGCGTCTAATGAATCGACCTTAATGGAGCTACCAGCGCATGACCTTAGCAGAGCTAAAGCTTGTCCTGTTTTATTTTACAGCCCTTTGTAACTTCATTAGGAAAATCTTACACAAATACCATGTGTCTTCTACCTTATTATCTTTCCTGTTCAATTGCAGTCACCACTAAGAGAGCCCTCTGCTTTCGGCCTGCCAGCAATATCAGGTAATGAAGCAGAGAGACAAGTAATTCTCTGCTCCAATTAAATGTTCAGTACAACTCCCTGGCTGCTGAGCTGAGAACTTGATTAGTAACTGTCACACACTGATGACGAGCGTCCTGAACGAACAGTGACAGAATAGTACGACTATGTCTATTTTATCTCTTGCAACTTAGTTGTTGATTATGTCCCAGCAATCTAATGATTATGATGAACTGTGTCTTAATGGACACAGAGAAAAATACAGAGACATAGGCTGAACCAACCTGTGCAGGTGATGACGATGTCCACTTGTCTGATGACTTCGTTCAGTTTCACCAGCCTGAAGCCGTCCATGCTGGGATTGGGAGAAAGACAATAAAAAGAGAGTGAGACTAATGCCCGCAGCGGCGAGCCACGAGAACCTCAACGAGCCAAGTCTTACCACGCCTGCAAGGCACAGATGGGGTCGATCTCTGTGACATAGACGATGGAGCCCATTGCTTTGAGGGCAGCACAGCAGCCTTTTCCCACCTGAGGATGACAGACACGGGACATTATCACACAGTACAACAGACAAACGTGTGTCATCAAACGAGACCACAAACTACAGTGTTGTGTAGTTCAGTGTTTTGGAGTTTTATTTAAACTAGAGCAACATATATTTACAACAGTATCTGTTGTCAGATGACCTCAAGTACCCCTTCATAAACACCACCCATCATGTTCCAAATGTGCTGATTTGAACTCATTTTAAACTCATTTCAACCATCATTTGTAGCTATTGTGACTTCCCTGCTTGCTAACTAGCTTTAACACTCTCAATCACAGCAGCAGGAGTTCAGGCGTTAGAGCTGACTTGGTTTGGTGGGAAGTGTGTCCTGTGCAGTTGGCTTTTTCTTTTATTTTACCATATCATAATCTCAATTTTTTTCCCCCCAAATTAGATTAACTATTTCACAATCGTCTAACTACCCCCGGATAACTGAAAAATTACCCCCCTAGTCAGGAATCCATAATCAGGAATCCATTGCCATAAGAAACTAAAAATGGTCTATGGTTTTAATTACTTATTTATTTAAGGATTTACACCTACGGAGCAGGAATAGGATAGTGAACCATGTGCCCTGGTAGTCTTTAATATGGTAAATTATTTCTAAAGTCAACAGCAGCTAGCCTCTGCTACAGTTAGGAGGATTTTCTATGTGCACAAAGCTCCCTAGTGACCTGTTCTATATTAATAAAGTTATGAGTTTACAGACTTTCAAGACAACCTTTTGAATACTAAATTGCGTGACGACGTCACCTTACTTGTCTTGTAACCTACATTTAAATCGCTTCATTTTCACAATTTTATCATATTTTTAAAGTAATTTCAGCTTACTTGTATTTAAGGGGAGGGGAGCTCTAAGGAGACCTAACATGTATGGTGTATGAGCCTGTATAAAAATTAGAAAAAATGTCCGCTTTACCTCTCCGTATCCACACACCACCACCTGTTTGCCTCCAAACATGACATCAGTGGTCCTCTTCAGGCTAAGGACAGAAACACAATTATTTCAGCGGCAGCCTAATATTTATTCAGACCGTTTGGAGTGGAGTGGAGAGGAGGTGGGTGTAATTGCCCTGCAACACTGAATGCACAAACAACAAACATGTTCCGTTTCATAATACTCCCCAATGAGGTTAAATAGGAGACGCTTTTATACCCGTCTAAGATGGACTCCCTGCAGCAGTAGAGGTTGTCAAACTTCTGCTTGGTCACCGAGTCGTTGACGTTCATGGCTGGAACACACAGTTTTCCTGCCTTGGACAGCTGGTACAACCTACACACACATATTAAAACAGATGTAAAAATGACAGAATAAAATGCAACAAAATAAATCTTTTTTTAATGCTTAACACAGACTTGGTTTTATCATGTATTAATACTGTTCAACTTAACATTCTACTCTTAAATACACAGCATTGCTGCAATGGTGTAATCACAGTACAATGTTAATGGTGGGAAACAAGTTCACCACTAGATGGCGATATTACACCAGAAGCTGCAGAAACTGCGTGAGAGTATGCAAGTATGTCTGTGTGTTTGTGCCAAACATTTAAAATACAGAGAACAAGTTAATCTGAACCAATGTAATATTTTCAACCGTCGGCAAAAATATTGCTTGAGACAACGACAAAGGCAAGGATGTGCGCGTGTCCCACCTGTGCACACCGGTGACACTCTCCTCTACAATGCCCTTGATCTTCTTGAACATGTTGGGGTATTTTTTATAGATCCAGTGAGTCAGGTCTCCACCGTCATCCAAGATCTGACAGACAATCAGAGACGAAGACGAGCAGAGAGGGAGCGGGAGGGAGGGAGAGAGAGAGAGAGAGAGATATAGGGGAAGGAAAAATTAAAAAGCAATGGTAAAAAAGACAGGTAAAGACAGACTGAGAAAATATTTAAAGAACGCATTCCTGCAGTTCAGTTCTGGATGTCTAACAAATGTTATGGTTGAAAAAAATAAATGCATGTTATTTTTTTGCATCATTTCTGTAAAGGATCCCTGTACCACCTTGTCTGGTTAAAATAGCACCAGCAGGCATGGAAAAAGAAAAGATATTCTTCCTGTGCTTTAATAAGCTTTATTTAGAATGTAGGTGTGCTACCATGTTGGGTTGCCAGCCCTCCACGTTGACACAGCGATCGATGCACCACCAGAAGTCGTCCTCTGACTCACCCTTCCATGCAAATACACTGAAACCTAGAGAAAGAGACAGGAAGCATTTCATGCATAGCCGACGGAAACAGAGGGATAACATATCTGCAGGAGGAGGGCACGATGTGAAAGAGAGAGCATCTGAATATTTAAAATGGGAGGGAAGAAAAGGGCAGGTGTCAAACACGGCAAACTCCCAGGAGTCTCACCTCCCTCTGCAAGGGCAGCTGCCACTTCATTCTGGGTGGAGTAGATGTTGCAGGCTGCCCATCTGCACTGAGCCCCCAAAGCTGACAGAGTCTCCATCAGCACCTGAGGGGAGGATAGAAGAGACAAGAGGGTTGGGTTCGACTTTTTGTCGTAGCTGCTGGGGTACAACTGTATTATGTTGGGGCTGTGAGTGAGGGAGTGTTTTGCATTGCTACTTACAGCAGTCTGCGCAGTGATGTGGGTGCAGCCCACCACCTTGGCACCGGCGAGGGGTTTCTCCCCCTGGGCTCGCTTCCTCAGAGCCATCAGGGCTGGCATCTCTGAAAGAGGAGGAAACACACCAACACACACATGTCTTGATGTGTTTGATAGAGGATAGAGGAATAAGCTGGATGGTTAAGGAATTCCCATCATTTAATCCTTCTAATACTTCATCGCTAATCCATCGACTCATCTAGCTGCAGGAATTACAGATGCCAAGTGGTGTGTGTGTGTGTGTGTGTGTGTGTGTGTGTCGCCTTTAGAGTTCAGCTGAGGCTGTCTGTATGTTCTGGGAAATTATTACAAAATAATATGAAAAATGTCTCTTTATGTGTTGGTTCTTAAATGGTGTTCTCCCTTGCAGTGGCAGAGGACATCCACCCGTTTGTTATGAAGATTTTCAATTTGCGCATAAAAGAACCTGAGAGGAGATGCTGGAAATCCGGGGAATAACTTCTAATATTTACATTATGGCGGTAAACGTGCATTTGTTTGTCTTTTTCCGATTTTCTGGAAATTCGATTAAAACGTGTGCTACATTTGGATGGAAACTTGCCTGCTGACTTGCATCCTTCCCCTAAACCAAAACCCCTTAAGTTCAAAGTGAGCATTAATACTCCTTTGGTTTACCTTGCTCGGCAATCTCGATTTCTCTGCGTCCAAAGTCGGCCTGTTTGATATTTTTGATGCAGAAGTCTCCGTTGCCCTTGGAGTTCTTCTGCTGTTTGTCCCGAGGGGATGTCTCATCATCAGAGCTGTCCGTGTATGATGCCGCTAAGAAAGTAACACACACATAGACATTGGTACTGTCAGTATGTCACACACACAAAAAAGGTACACTATTGCCAGAAAGTCTTATCTAAACAGCGACCCAAACAGTAACTTAGTGGATGTGGACTGGACTATTCCTCTCTGCTCATCAGATTGTCAAATTGTTACAGAAAACTGCTGTTCTCAAGACGCCGGAGAAGTCTAAACTCTTTAACACTCTTTCAATGTCTTCTGTTGGTGCGGTAGCTAATAAGAACTCCACCAGATTTAAATGGACAGCTATCGCCAAACGACACCATAACTTTCCCAAGACACACTGAAACTAAACCAGTGAGGCTTTGTGCCGTGAATGGGATTTCTACCTCCTGGGATAATGTGGGTGTAAAACTTAAAAGATAAATGCAGGACTGTACTCCCACAGAGGACAAAATGGCAGATAGCCAAAGGTGTAACAACCACATTGATAACTTTAATCTGCTCTCGGGATGCAGGCATCTTTTCAGGACAGATGGCCTCCACCCAAACAGACCTGGAGTTGAGAGTACTGATGGACCATTTTGGGTTCAGCCTGCGATACCAATCGACCAGGCCTAAGATGATGCCACCTGACACACAGTAGCCTCGGCGCCACCAAGACAAAACATAGCAGCCTCAACGTCAGCATGTTGACAACTAGCTCATGGATCAGTCTCCTAATTCCTCCTCCCTTATCCCACCCCTTATGGGATTCACTGATAAAATGGAAATGTTGACAATAAATTCACCCCCCGGTCACTGCCACATCGTCTGCCCCCAGATTTATTTAATCATCTCCAAGGGTCTTAAACATTTCTAAGATTTTGCTCTTTCTGATCAATCCTGTGTTTTCTTTAAGATGACTATCGCTGTGACCAAAACTGTTCAGAGTTAATCAGAAAATTGCATATCACTGAAAACACCAGTAAATTATTCATTCAGGCTCTCTTTTCCGTCCTTGCTTGGAAACTTCTCTTCTCTCAAGCTATTTCCCACAGGCCCTGACAACTGCAGTTACTGAGCAACAAAGAATAACTCCGACAACTCACTAATGAAGAATTCCAGGCCCAAACCTTCCCTTTGTAAGTAAAATCATTGAAAAGGCTATTCTTAAACAACATAACCCCATGCTGGCCCTAAACAATTGTTTTTATTTTTTCTAGTCAGGATTTCAACCTCACCACGGCACTGAGACTGCTCTTGTTAAGGTCTTAAACGACATCCACTTAAAACACAGACAGTAGAAAAGTTTTGGTCTTGGTATTATTTGATTCAGTGTATTAGACACCACTGACCAAAACATGACTAGACAGACTGGCACAGTGCTAAACTGGTTAGAATCCTATTCAATGTGGAGTCCCCCAAGGCTCCATTCTCAGGTCTCTTTTGTTCAACTTCTGCATGCTGCCACCAGAGCAGATTGTGGAAAACAACTAAATATCTTGCCATAATTATGCAGTTGACACAGATATATAACTATATCAAAAGGTGACAATGGTCCCATACACACACTGAGTAAGTGCATCAAACAAATCAATGATTGTATTTGCCAAAATTTTCCCCAGTTAAACAAAGATAAAACAGAAATGTATCTTCGGACCCAAAGAAGAATGATTAAAATGTTGAAGACCACAAACCAAGCCAGAAATCTTGGTGTACTCATGGCCTCAGACCTAAATTTTAACATTCTCATTAAGACAATTACAAAATACACTGGCTTCCTGTGTTTCAAGGAACTGACTTTTTTGACTAGTGGTTTACAAAGCACTGAATGGTTTTAGGGCCAAAATACATCTCTGATCTGCTGCTCTGATCATCTGGGACAGGTCTGCTTACTGTCGACAGAGTCAAAATGAAACATTAAGAAGCACCATTCAATTTTTATACACCACATATCTGGAAAAAACTCTCAGAGAATTTGAGATTTTAAAATCATGACTTAAGAATTTTCTGTTTGCCACGGCAAGTAAAATTTGGGACTATTTATTCATATCTTGCACTGCACTGTTATTTTTATTCTACTGTTTAATCTGTTTTATCTTATTTTAATCTTCTATTTTACTTTCTTTTAATCATTTTAAATCCTATTTATGTGGGTTTTTTTTATTGTGTTTCTTTTATATCTTGTCTCTGTGCCGTTTATGTATTATGTAAAGCACTATGAATTGCCTTGTTGTTGAAAGGTGCTATACAAATAAATTTGCTTTGCCTTGCCTTAGCCAGAGCTTTAAGGTTTCAAAGTGCAGAACAAACACAACATGTCTTTGGTTTCTTCACTGTGAATAAAGCCTGTACTTTTCCCAGCCCTGCAATTTCACTTTGTAGGCCACGGATTCAGCACAGCACCAAGTTTAATATATTATAAAGCTGTTTGCAAAATCCTTTCCACCAACAGAGCAACTCCAGCCTCTTTCCAATATAAGACTGCAGGAGAATGTAAAACACAGTACAAATGTGCATAAGCACATACAGAAAAAAAGAAACCTGTCAGAGAGGTATCAGTGCACCTCTGAGATATAAACAGTAGTACCCACAGCACAAGTACTGTGTGGTTACTTGAGGCTGACTCACTACACAGGTGCGGCCCTTCTTGTTTAGAGCAGGTATACAATGCCAATATCCCTCCTACCACCCTTTCAAAATGACCATGGACCAGTACCAGATAAGACTGGGTACCTTGCCAGGACTGTAACAATACTGAAGTTAAAGAACATGTGGAACTGTGCAGGGAAGGGAAAGGCTTAAAAAAGAAAAAAAGGACGTAATAATCCACAAGTGTACCATTTTCTTTTGAAATCTCCCATCCGTACTGACAGAAAGAAAGGGTGGGAAAGCGTGTGAGCTGAGGAGATCTTAGGGGTCATGAGGGTGGATGTACTGATACTTGCAAAGGATACTGAGACAAAGCCAAAGATGTGCGGGTAAAGGAAAAGATTTCTACATTCCTCTTGGGAATCATCCAAAATCAAAACCAAGAGGTTTCAGGATCTTTTCCAAATACAGAAGGATTTTATAGTAGCTATAAAAGAATAATGTTCTTAACCTATCCCACAACTCAAACCTAATACTTGGTCTCAGGCTTAATACTGGCTAGTACTAAATATTATTCAAGATTCACAATTTGTAATTAAAGGGTAACATTTATCATGCATTAAAAGAGTACTCCACTGATCTAGCCCTGCACTCCTACAACACTACAAAAAAGGGATCAAAATCAATGCAGTAGAAGGAGAGTCTCTTATTTCATTTATTCAAGTCATACCTATATTACCCACAATGCAATTTGACCGCTGACCATCGGAGAGTCGGCTCTGTTATGCTAGTAGCGGCTAATGTAGCTCCAAACCTCAAGCAGAGATGAGGAGGGGGCTACAGAGGTCTAGGAAGCTCACTTCTTTGTGTCTGCACAAGCCCAGAATGTTTCACTTTATAAAAACCTTCAGTCTTCAGACCCAACAGACGCTGACTCAAGTGACATCACTTGAGGAAATTTATCAGATCTCAAACAGTTCCCTCTGGAGACACACAAGGCTTTATAAAACTTTATTCAGTAGTTCTCCTTTATGTGTGATGTAATGACTTTACAATGATTTTGGTCTTTTCAACACAAATTCCTTATTTCACACACACATTTTCCTCCCAGAATACTGAAATGTTGTTAAACTTATTACATTCATGAAGCTATATGCTATGATTTTATAGATGTGGGCCACCACATTTAAGAGGAACCCCTATTAATATACCAAATCATACCAAAAAATACCAATAACCTGTACCAAAGTGGTCTTGGGAAAAGCACTACTGGTGTTTTCATTGTGTCCTCTGCACTGTGGGAACCATCAGAGAAATGAGAAGCACTGTGGTGATGGAATTATGGGAGAAGACAGGGAATCAGCCAAGTGCCAAGCCAATGCAGACTAAGTGCTCTCACCACTATCTCCATTTCTAGAAAAAGAAATCCAGATAATTATTTTAGTCATGATCTGACAGCCTCGGGCCGGAGGGGAAGGTTCTTGTGAGGTAGTGCGATTTAATGAGCCCTGATCTGGTTGCATGAGGAACGTGAATAAGAGCTGATGTGAGAGGAGAGAAGCAAAGAAAAGTGAAGGGAAGGCAGGAAGTAAAAAGAGCACACAAGATGTGTGTTATAGGGGAATTGGAACAAATCCAACGCTCACCTTAGAAAGGGACTCCACATTGAGTGTGCTAGTTTTGATCAATGAGCTGCAAACTGAATACAGAGCTGAATTTAAGAATCAAAATATTAAATACGCAACATTCAAGAATGTAATGGAGCCTTGTGGTTACGAAACAGCCTCTTGTAGACTACCTGCTCTGTCCATCAAATGTAATATTCCAAAGGGGGACAACAGTTGTTTAGAGCTTTATTTTATTGTTTACTGCTCACTTTCAGCTGTATTGGAGCTGAGTTAAGTTGTTGCTGCTTCATATTAAAGGTTTTCCGCTGGCAAACCAGCAGGAAGCTTTTATAGTGAAGAGGTTATTGGAAATGCAATGCGTTTGTCACCAAGTTCTACAATAAACACACATATAATCAACCAGATATGGACATATTCTGTGCTATTTGGTCAGCAGATCAGTTTTAAAATGCTGCAGGGAGGAACAGCATTTCAAAGAGAAACAGCCACAGGGAGCCGAAAGGGCAGCAGGCCTTGCTGTGGTTTGTGACTAGCACACATCCAACGCCTCTAACTTTAGCTTGCTGCGCTGTGCTGTGGAAAAACACTTGCACTGTGCCAGCGCGACTCGACTGCTCGCGGCCGTTCATGGCATGGCTCGTTGCGGCCACCGCCCCTGCTATGGAAAAACCCTATATGTGAGCAGTTAAGGGTCAAGTGGTTTGATTTAAAAACAAAATATAACTGGGAGAAAGAAACACATGGTCCTTTTCTAAGAGGACCCTGATTGGTGATGCTTGTCTACAAAAAACATGCGGTGGCCTGCAAATGTGCCGGTAGGAAGTCACAGGACCAAAATGTTCCATTACTTTTCTCAGTAAGAGTACTGAATACTCACTCGACTTGTTTAGCACTGCTGACCTGAGGGGCCCATTATGGCCATCCACTAATACTGAGTGAAAGTCCATTTGTCCATCTGCCATCCATGTGTTTGTCCGTCACATTCTGCCATTAGAAGTGATGCTGTCCAAGCCATCACACACAGATTATTTCATCAGGTTAATGGTGTCATTGGAAGATCTGTGCCCTGTGAATGACCCTGACTCACAGCAGGAACTCAAAGAGCCTTCGTGTTCGAAGCAGCTTAAACAGTATATAAACATTTCCAAAAACTCTGCTTTTAGAGTGGTGATGACATGAGGAGAAGGCAAAAGGTTAAAAGAGAGCAGGGAAGGGCAGAAAGGGAGAACAAGATTATTCACATCAGAGTGTAGTCTCTCGTCTTGATGCTGTGCTACCGTTTCTCATTACTAAAGCTGGAACTTCTCTCCGGTCTTTACCTTATGGTAACCGAATAGTTTGGCATTTTGGGAAATACAGTACGCTTATTCGCTGTCCTGTAGTCAGTGGAGATTCTGCTGGTTGCCTGGCAACCTCACTGTGACAACAAGACTCCAGGGCACCCGGCCGAGAAATTAAAAAGTTTTTAAAGGCTGTATGGTTGCCATAGAAACGCATTTAAGCAGGTTGTCTTAAATAAAGAACAAAAAAAGACACCGACGAAGGTGCATGGTTTCTGTGAGAATGTCTGTGACTGGTTTTGCTGCCTTGTTAAAAAGCTTCATCTTTCATCTTCATCATTCATTACAATTAGAGCTGAAACCATTACTCAATTGCAAACTATTTTGATAACTGAATAACGCTTTTTGAAGCAAAAATGCCAAACATTCGATGATTCTAGCCTCTCATATTTGAGGATTTGATTCTTTTCTTTGTTATATATGAAAGTAAACTGAATAAGTGCTTGAGTTTTGAACTGATGGAAAAATTTAAAGCACTTTAATAATTACCTTGGGCTGGAAGAAACTAAAACAGGCATTTTCTTTTTCTTTTTTTTTTTTTAACTTTTTTCTTACAATTTACAAAAAACGATCATTCAATTTTCAGCACTGGAACAAGTAAATTAAAAACTTCCTCTAAATTCCTTTTCAGACATGGAATACTTAACATTGCTGGCTTGATGAAACTGTTCAAGTGATGGATTTTTTCCCATTCAGACATAGGTGACTTATATGGAAATGTTCCTTGCATCTTTATTCAGACATGACAAAAAGAGTCTAAACGCTCGTGCGATATTTGACACCTGGTGCGTGAGAGGAAGTGGTCACTGCTGGAAAACGGCGGTGAGTTGAAAAGTATAATGATATGAAGGAAGAAGAGCGTTTTTTGTCCTTCCAAAGCCTCCAAGGCGCTAAGTTGGGACTCTTTATTTAATTCCTATTCGCTCACACGCTTTAGCACGTTAAGCATTTTTGCTGGATATTCATTTATGGACGTGGTGGAAAAGGTGTAATTTCCACATTTCTCTCAAAACTTGTCTCTAACCACTATAGTCATGAATAGGACTGGGGATTCAATTCCGTTTCAACCACACCCAATACTTCCACCTCTCTCTCTTTCTTTCTTTCTTCCTTCCCCTCTCCACTACAGCACCAGCAGTTCAATCTCTTACACAGAGCACAAAGTTTCACATGAACAGCAATGTCAGGGTGTGAGAGTGAGAGCCACAGAGACGAGGACAGAGGTGAGCTAGAGAAAAAGTACAATCAACCAAAGTCTGCCAACTATTTTTCCAGAAATACTTTACTATTATAGATATTTTTTTATAGAAATGCTTTATATATCTTTGGTGTTGTAAAAAAAAATCCCAACAAAACAAAACCGTAATGGAAACATACCACTGACAAAGTAGTTGCCACTGAGGTTGAGCAATTGGAAGGGAGTGTGTTTGTGTGTGTATACCTGAGCTGTAGCTGTCTGTGGACGACTGGGAGATGGAGCGGGACAGAGAGCGCCGGCCGATCTTGGAGGGACGCTTGTTGAACTCCTGTTTCTGGTCGGCAAACTGGATCTGCAGATGGAGAGGGCGCAGAAGCGGACGGAGATCAAAACTCGAGTGAGATTTTACAACTGCATTTATGTAGATCGCATGAACATTTCAACAACTTCTTTTTGTCTTCATGAATTTTTTAAGTGGGCACATATCTCTTGACCACCAGGCTTCGTATATATAGAGCTCTTGTAGATCGCACACACTGTTGTAATACATTAACTAGAGCTATGATGACACTTGGACTGCATCTTTAATGACAGGCCGTGTTGGGTTTTTGGTTAAGGACAGCTTACGAAATAAAACAGAATAATGTACAGAAATGTTTTAAAAGATAAGAAAGAACACAAAATACAGAAAAACACGGCTGAAATAGAGAAGAGACGGAACACTGCCGTCTTCAAGAAAGGAGACCAGCTTTGAGTTCATTCTGACTTTAAAAGATAATGGAAACAATGAGGCTATTGTCAACCGGTGACAAGGCCACACAGCTGATACAAGGTACAACAGTTCATCCTGGTTCTGTGAAATGGGTGGGAGGTATTTGGCAATTTGCTGTAGTCAAGTCACAGACTGACCATGATTCCAGCACTTTGTTAATCTTTCCGCTATTACACCAGTAGCTTGATGCATCATAATTCATGTACTGATAGGAGTATGAATAGCTGAAATACCCTAAAAACATGTGATTTGGGGGTTGGGGGGGGGGGGTTTGTTGAAAAAATGCCCACAAATCAGAGCAAATCATTCTGTCACGACATGCATTGGGAAGTGAGAGTTTGCCATTCTTTATCATTCTCCTTGTTGAAAAGAGATCATCCTTGAGTACAACACAAGAATATATTTCCAGGGTTTCTTTCTTTTTTTTTTTTTTTTTTTTTTAAAATCAGAGAGAAATTACAAAACAAAAATTCTGACACATCCTGCGTGTGCGTGTGAATGCACGTCAGATACCAGGAAACTGTGTGGGGGGGTATCTTCATTCATTCTCACAATGTGCCATGCATTCAGTTAATCACACAGGGCAGAACTGCTGTTCAATCACAAAAAACATTTAAGTCATCGTTATCAGAGGTCTTACATTGACACGTGAAATTATCAATCGGATTAAACCTTTTTCTCATTTCTGTATCTTGTCTTTTGTCTAGGATCAGTGATCTCCTGGACATTTCTTAAGTAGTGCCCGGTGGCTATAATCATCAGCGCCTTTCCAAACAGGCATAGAGAGGTCCATTATGAAACTTCACACCTCTCAGAAAACAAGACAATCAACTATATCACATAAACACAAGCAAGGAAACAATTTCCTGAAAGTGTTAAAATCCAATGCAAACCAATGTACTATTTGCTTACTTTCACTTCCAACATCAGCCAGCTGTTGGCTGCTGAGTTTTTCAGCTTTATGCAGAACCTGATATTCTCAACCTCCAGAAACCAACCAATCCTCTCTTTCCATTCTGTCCTTTACTCTTACCTTTTTCACACTGGGCTCACTGCTTTCCCCATTCTTTTTCTTCTTCAGCATTGCTGCATGTGTGTGGGGGTGTGTGATGAAGTTGCAAGTATGGTGAGTGTCTGATTCAAGGCCTTGTGCATTGAGGGGACCTCGTCTTTCAAGATCTGATCATTTCATTCTACCTCGTCTCCCTCTGCCTCCTTTTAGCCTCTGCCTTCCTGCAATCCAGCCCAAACTGGTGCAACTATGTGCCAGCAAACACAATGCAACGAATTGTTTCCCCTTCATTTCACTTACTCCCTCCCTCTCTCCCTTTCTCCTACCTCTGTATTCTTGTTTAATTGTTGATTGTTCAAGAGATTGGGGTCCATGAATTGCTGGTATCAAACTTTGCCCCTGCTGACCCAAGATGGTTATGATGTGTTGTATTACTGAGTATTGAAAAGGTGATGGAAAACTACTGAATACTAATTGTACTACTCAAAATCTAGGGTGGGACAAAACACATTACAAACAAAAACACTTGCATTAACAACAAAAGGGAGCAGTAAAGCTAAAAATTCAACAAATCTATAGCAACGCTAGCGGCTCTGAGGCTATATTTAGGCCCAGTGGTGCTTTGAGCTCAATTCTAAAGTCAGCATGATAACATGGTCACAATAACAACGCTAACATGCTGATATAGAGGATGTTTAACTTGTACACCTTCTTAGTTTAGCGTGTTAGCATGCTCACATTTGCTATCTAGTCCTAAACACAAACTACAGCTGAGGTTGATGGGAAGGTAATTAGTTTTGCAGATATTTGGTTAAAAACCAAAGTGTTGGACAAAATTAACCAAAGTGGTGCCGCTAGCGTGGCTAAAAACAAAACAAAAATAAAACTAAAATGGCAGCATCATATCACAACACAGATTTTTCATATATACAAATCAGAAGATTGCGAAGAATAAATTGATGATCCTGGGAAATGCTAGTTTCCACACTACTGCAAGACGAAACTACGGCTGTACATCATTTAGAGGGCAGCTGATGGTGCCTATAACCCTGAACCCTATAAACAGGCTATAATAGGGCTATTGGTCTCTTCAGGTTTATCGGATGGAGGTTGGATGAGGAGCTTTAGGAGCTCAGAGTCGCAGTGAAGGATTGAGGGTCATTTTGGGAGCTCAGGAGGCGGGGATACAGGGGCTTATGACATGTTTTTGGGACAAGATTACCACAGGTTCGCTCAGGGTTTAGAACAGGGGGTACTGCCAGAGAAAATGACACAGTGGTTTGATTATTGCTGCGCAAAACGAGAGCAAATGAGCGAGGACAGAAAGGTATCCTATTCTGTTCTCACCCTTTTGGCTATATCTATATATACGCACACTTGTGATAACCTAGCATTTGATTTATATTCTGTAGCTGGTCCTTGGCAAGCAAAAGCAGAATCTCCAGAATTTTTAACATTACATATTATAGCATATTTGAGAAACAGAAGTGCAAGAAGAATTAATCAGGAGGTGCAGATTTCCAAAATTAACCATCTTTTCACTTATAAAGGGCCATACAATCTTGACTTTGTCAGTATTTTTGGCAAGTGCAAGAGCCAAACAAATAAATCTAAAAAAAATCTCACTTTTTAAACTTGCTGCAGTGAGACAGTACAATTTATTTCAAGGTGGTGAATGAGCTGATGCTCTTATCCACAGCCGCTTACAATAACCCAGCAGCCAAATGCTGGTCACCTGTTCCTGCAGCTTACCACCCTGCACTGAGTCGTTCTGTATTCATGAATGAGGTGTGTGGTATTATGAGCGGTCACATGCGGTATGATAACAAAAAGATAATTACTGGACATGCATTAATCAAATCTGGGTGACCTGAGTTAACATTACAAACATGACTTTACAGTAGCCTGACATGACAACGCCTCACAGAGGAACACATGTCTTATGTAAGAAAGGCACTAAGGACAACTAATGGAGACAGCAACACTCTGCTCCACATTAGAATAGGACTACATGACTCGGTAGCATGTAAAAAGCTTATTTTCCAAATCGCCGGCTGCCATTTTGGAAAAAATCATTATGTGGAGTTCATTCAATCTGTCTAAAATTTAGGAAGCAGCTGTGGGCAGAAATGTCATTATGTCAACCAAAAACATCCTATTCTTTACAACATAACTGTAAAACTAGACTTCTCATAAGTCTGTCTCTCCCTTTTCACTTGTGTGACATTTACGATGGTCCACCTTCTCTTGGCCCCTCTAACCTTGCGCTGCACTCCTTTACGTTATGGATGGTGACTGATTGGAAGGCTAACGACATGGATAATGAATGTTAACTCAATACTGGGACACATGGGAGCTCACCTAAGGCTACCACCCTCCACTCAGCTGTGTGTGTGAGTCCCACTATTAGGGAACCAAGAGGTAGAGTTGCTAAAACTTGGTTTTCTACTGGCGACGAACACAGCAATGGTGGCCAGGATGCACTTGCCACATAGCAGAGGGGATGTGGGATACTGGGAGTGAAGCCAGGTGCAGGCAATCCCACGGAGGTGGACTGTGTTGTTTAACAAGGACGACTTGAAACAACATGTTCACACTTGTTTTTGACGCATTTTGTTCTGTACAGATGCATGTGCACAACTGCGATAATAGCTCCTAATGTTGCTAAGCAACTATTACAAATCTGATTCAAGCATGGTGCCCTTTTGCCAAACACGAGCACACACGCTAAGTGCTAAAATTGAACACAAGAAAATACATCTACAGTCCTGCATTTCCTTTTGTTGTGTTTCCATGAAAAAATAATACCACAAATACAAAGACTTGGCAAACCCCCTCCCCTGATTAGGACAGTCAGTCAGTCATTTTCTACTGCTTGTTCCCATTAGGGGTCGCAGGTGACTGGAGCCTATCCCAGTGACTTTGGGCCTTAGACGGGGTCCACCCTGGACAGTGGCCAACTCGTCGCAGGGCTGACACATAGACAGATTCAACACAACACAACACAACCATTCACTCTCAAATTCATCCACTAGGGGCAATTTTATAGTTACCAATTAACCTACACATGCATGTCTTTGGACAGTGGACCCAGAGTGGACCCAGAGAGATCGTGGTCTGGGATTCAAACTCACGATCTCCTATTTTGGAGGCAGGAGCGCTAACCGCTCTGCCACCATGCGCCCCCTGATTAGAACACCTCAAACAAATTAATATTGGGTGAAAAACATTCCACACCATGAGATTTCTCAAGAAAAGGATTCCAGACATTAAGCAGCTGGTCAGGAAACGAACTAAGTGGCTTAATTTATTAAAAACATGTGTATTTGATTTCTTGCAGAGAATTAAATGAGCAGATTGATACCACTCAGTTCAATCAATGTGTGTCCCCCCCCCCGCCCCGCCCCCGGAAGAGTCAGGGTTAACTCTGTGGTAAGCAGTAATGTCTCAGGGCAGGGCAGGGGATCTCTAGCTGAACACAGTCAACAAGCTAGCTGAACGCCATGGGATCAGAGAACGTCTGGGCCGGCCTGGTGAAACAACAGAAACCCCCCCTGGGCGCGCGAGTGGAAAGCAAAACCAAACAGGCTCAGATGTACTGTAGCATCAAATGTGATGCGATATGACACTGTACCGTTTCCCCCATCCTGATGAACTGGCAACTCCCTCTACTACAAAAATCAGAAATGAATAAAGCTTTATTAAACTGCAGAGACCTACGGGGTATTTAGCATTAGCATATTTAGCATTTACGTGTTACATAAACATTTAATAAATGGTTTGTAAACACATAGTGTAGTTGTACGCAGACATGGACATTTTTAAGTGTCTATTAATGTAGTTTGTCAACAATTATAACGTCTATGACGGCATTTTATAATATTACTGTGTTTTATTATATTGTTGTTTAATTTATTTTAATGAACAGGGACAGTGTACAGCTTCTTAGCTGTACCATAGTTTGCTACAAGTTCATTTTCATCTGTAGTCCAGGGCAGGAGATATCATAGACATCTCTGCCACGAAAATCAACAACTGTAGTATATATGATCCAACAACATCAGCACACTTACTGGACAGTGGTTCGACATATCTGCAACAACAACAACGTGATAAAATCACTCAATAAGACAGTGCTATGACACAACATCAGCAACAAGAGCGAGATAAAAGCCCACTTACAGGACGGTAACATACCGTAACGGCATCATTACCAACAACGAGATCTCACAACATTAAAGACACCACAGCCAGGTTTCACTACGTTGAGAGACATTTGTATTGATGTTTGATGGGTACAAGATTGGGTTGATTTGAGCCACGATTTTATATTGAATTTAAAAAGTCGCAGCACTCTCGGATATTGCTTGGTACTGAGCTCCAGGAATTTGTTGCTCTAACAGAAAGTTTATCTTCCAAACTCAGTAGATCTGTGCTGTGTCACACAATCCCCTCTGGTGGTCGTCGTAGTTAAACTTCCATCATCCGGGCGCGGTGATATGACCTCTTTCTGAGGGAGGAGCCAAGTCATTGATCACTTTGTACACTAAACTAGCATCAGCAAGACTCACCAAGCTGTCAAAAGGGCAGGAGGTCACACCTCTGAATGATGTTACAATGATGGTAGTTTGAGGTCTTAAAGTCCAGTGCCTTGAGGGTTTGATTATTTAGCAAGTGTTGTTTTTCTGGCTTTTGACCAGCTTGTGATACAGTAGGAGATGTGTATAAAAAAAAAAAAAGTATGGAGTGCATATATAGCTTTGCTGCATCTCAGGGTACCTGGTTTTGGATGAACAGTGTAAATCACCTGCTTTATGTGTTTCAGGACAGCTGTGAGTCGTATGAATTCCCTGGTACTTAAAATGTGTCTTTAACCCTTTACAATAATAGTACAATTTTTCCTTATCAAAGTACATGCATACAGTTTTACTTACTTCAAGTGTCAGGCAAGTTTGCTGTTGCTGATGTTAATTTGGGTGCCACTTCATGTTTGCTTTCACCATGTGCATAAATGTGTGTCATCTGTAATCATGGGGCTGTGGACTTAAGGGCATACCAGAGGCAGGCCATTGACTTACGGTCCTAAAATTGAGCCTTGTGGGACACCAAGACAGCAATCAGCAAACGATGAGGTCCTATTTCCAACTCTGATGCATTGTCTTATCATGGTGAAATAAGACTCCATCCGTTTGATAGCATCCACAGAGATTCAAATTGGACAGTTTTGAGAGAAGAACATTGGGATTTACTGTTTCAAATGCTTTGGTCAGGTCCAAGAAAACCGCCCCTACAGCACTCCCACCGTCTAGTTTTGATTTAATTTGTTTTCAGTGAAGTAACAGTTCGCCATTTCAGTTGAATGGTTTTTCCTAAAACCAAATAGCACGGGGGTGGAGTGATGCATGGCCTGAGTTTAAAAAGTCAGTTTAGTTGCTCAGTTGCCAAGTTCTCATTCATTATAAACCAGCCTTCAAAGGAGGAGTTGTAGTTGTTGACAAATACATAAACACTTATATATGCTTGCAACTACATTACAGTGTGTTATAATTTAATAAATGCTATAAATGCTTAATAGGGTGGCGATTAAAATAAAGTGTTAATGAAGCAACATCATAACATCAGAATAGACCCTTTACAGGTTTTCCTGTTTGAAGAACAACTAACAGCAGACGAAGAAAAAGGACGTTTTGACAGATCTATTCCTTTGAACAAATGTGGGCATCTTTTGGTAAAAAAAGTATTCTAAAAAGTATTTGTTCTGTAGACCTTGACCATGAATACTCAGCATTACCTTGGTGTGCTTAGATTCTCTGCTCTGCTCCATCGTCTTGAGACCCACCAGGTTACACACACACTCCTAATTTTCAGCCGAATTCAATTTGCAACATCCGATTCAAAATTCACAGGGATGCAAGCACTTCAGTGACAACTGTATATTCAATTTGAAACACAAAGAAAATGTCTCTCTGCTTGTACAGACTGCACCCTCACTAAGGAGCAGACCGAACAGAATATTAACCACAGTCGATGTAGCAAAAACAATGCAAGGTAGGGTTCTGTTTGTGTATGTAACTTAAGTCTCGAGCGGCAAAGAGGTGGCATGCAGCCTTTTGTTATAAGATTACTTCAGAACTATCTGAAACACAGCAGGGTGGGGCGTTAGATAAAAACACAAAAATAGGGCAAGGCGACGAATCAACAACAAGCAGCTGCAAGCAACTTCAGGTTAAAAGCTTGGCTCTGGTTGCTGAGGCTGTCATTTTATTTTTCCCCCAATCAAACGAACACTCAATGGTTTTCTACACAAGAACAATGCACATATGCAAATGCCAAGCTCCCTTTGCATTTCAGCTGCACTCAGTAAGCCTCTGGCATGACTTTAAGACGAAAAAGATTTCTTCCCCTAAAAATGAATGTTTAGCTAAAATGTTTTCAAGTTTGCAAGCAAGATGAAATCCAGAGGCTGTCTATAACCTTCAGAAGATTAGTTTGATCTTGATGGCCAAACATCAGCAGTGAATGACTCTTCTTGAACGGGACCGTGACTGCAGCAGTTTGACGTCCTTGGTGAGGTCACTGATTGATGAGCTACAGGAAAGCTCACTCAACAAAACACATTTGTAACTAAAACTTGCAAAGGCCTGATGTCGCACACACATTTATTTGGCTTGTGTTTAACCGGGGTGGTTGGGGTTTTGGCTTTTGAACACGGGATTGTGTTATCCTTATTTTAGGATTGAAACTGAAACAATTTTTATAATCTATTAGTCGTCATTTTTAAGATGGTCCCAGCTTCTTAAATGTAAATATTTGCTGGTTTTCTGACTATATTTTGGTTTTAGACTGTTGGTCGGGCAAAACAAACAATTTTAAAACGTTGCCATGGACTGAGGGGCAATGGGATGTTAGTCGCAGCCCTGTATAGGATAATTAACCACAATAATTTCAGGGAATGAGGTACAAATGAATGTGCACTAATCATCATTCTATCCTTTGTCCTGTTAGCATGTATTGCAGAGGAAGGAGCTTGTTGTTTTCCAGCAGGAGAGATTCCGGTCAGCCAAATACATAAAAAAATAAAAATATAGATGGCTTCATCATGATGCTGGAATTTCTTGCAACACTGTGACATGTGTGTGTACTCAGCTGTAACTATAGGGATAGAAGCTGGTATGCAATGCTAAAGACATACGGCAATGTCTTCACAGCTGCGTTGCCTGTCGCGTTTCCACACGTCCCATGTGAAAATTCTCTCAAAGTTTCTGCAGAGGACCTGAATATTTTGGTTTCTCAAAATAAAACGTAACCAAATCCACAAATACAAAAAACGTATTCATATCACTGTATATGAGCTTTTCCTGTGCTTACGCAGCTTGCTTTTCTCTAGTCGTTCCAGACCAGAAGAGATTCATCTTCTGTATGTTTCCACACCGGTGTCAGAAGGAACCTGATCCTAATCAAACACAATGGGGTCGTGTGATGAAGCAGAGACCCCTGCAGCAACCCAACACCGGGCCTCTTAAGCTGTCAGCTGGGTCTGAGGTCCTCTCTCAGGCTCCGAACATGGAAACACATCATTACTGACATTTGTCAACACATCAAAAAGATATACATTACATCGATTGCAAAATGTTCTTGGATCTCTGTGACTTAAGCCTAAATGCAAACTATAACAAATACATAAAACTTTGCTACAAACTCTGTCCACGTGTTTCTTTGTTTAGTGGCCATTGGGTGTCACTGATTACAAATTCAAAGGGGGACTCCACTATTTTAACAGCCAATGACACTTGTTATTAGAACAGTACCTCATAAAAATGCACATACATTAGATTAACTTATCAGCCTAAACTTCATCATTAACCTACGTGAATGTTCTGCGGGCCTACAGCCACTGGGTGGACAGGAACCGTGTGGCTTGTTCACGGATGTTTACGGAGTTGAGAAACCTTAAGGGAGAGAGAGAAGGCAGCGCACTTGAGGTTAGAGAATCACTCAGAGGAGGTTGCTGATGACAAGCTCTTGTGAAGCGGTAATGTACTAGAAAGAAAACTGAAATTTGATGATGTTCATTAAGGCAAAATGGCCAGCTTGCTTTGGCTTCATTAGCTGCGATGCATGCAGACTAAAACCCATTTTCACACTGCCTTGCCCAGCTCAGCACCCCATTATTCACCCTCACCTTGGTTTACGTTGGTTACGTTCTCCTGCATGTTTGTTGTGGGTTAGATGTTTCTGATTCATGTCTTTGTTCTTTTCACACTCTGTGCTAATTTCTCATCATTTCAAAGCTTGAGGCTGGAGTTGTGTGCTTGCATGACTATACAAGCAGTGGCTGAGAAGACAGCGATTCCTCCTGGGTCACAGGAGACTCATTGTCAGCGCTTCCATCTGGTGCCAAATGTCATTATATAAACAGACCTCAAATTGCACTGATATACAGATATTTGTATGCAGTGTCATGTTCTACAGCAGTTTGAATTTTTGAGCGATTAATCCCTAGCATAACGGGGATGAGGAAAGAATGTCTCCGGTGAAGTGAGGACAACAGAAGACTGAGGGAGGAAGCGGAGTGTCAACTCGAGCCCTGTCTCTCATCATTAAAAATCATATTAAAAAACACTCCCACTAACCTGTCAATTTTTATCACCTCAAGGCAGCCTTTCATGCTGCAGATCATCCATAATTGCTGCCCTGAAGAGACAAAAACGCCGACCAAAGAATCCCGCAGCAGCTTAGACAGTTGTTTACTGTTTCCAGACCTCCACCTCAAAGAGCTGCCACAGACCATCGAAGGCCAGGTCATTCAACCCCCCCCCCATGCCAAACCAAAGAGCCATTGTCCACAGAGACAAGACTGAATGTGAGAAATCTGTTTGTCTTTGTGTCAGAGATACCGAGACCCCATGTGCAGCGAAATGAAGCCTCGTCTGACTGACATCTGATTGTGTGTGTGTTTCCACAGCTGTGGTTTCGGATGCATTCTATTATGGCAGTGAAGCCTTTTTCCATTGAGCTCGATATGAACAAACAAGGACATGCAACATAGAAATATATAGCTCTATGGGTTTTTCCCCCACTTCTGGCCAACTGTACAAGCTGCCTGCAAGGTCATGAGCTGATGCTGTGTAAAGTAAAGGTTTTGGGGTGCTAATAATCATAGCACAAGTAATCACCAGAAGTCCATTAAGGTCCATGGCACATTTTAAAAGCTATTCACATTTAAAACTGAGTGGGACTTACACGAGCTAGGGGGGCTATGACCTCACTAGTAAGGATTTATGTTTCTTGGCTTTATGGTTCCCAAAATTAGTTTTGAATTACTTGTAGGAAAGCAGCTCCTCGTTGACATTTCAGATTTAATTTACTGGTTTTCAATTAAAGAATCTAGCCATAGATCTCTCTAACTGGTGCTATCTTGTCACAGGGTGGTTTTGTTAAATTAAGCAAAATTTTAGAGTTTCTACATGCAACAAAGGTTGGAGCCTTGGTCGGTAAGGTAAGGTTTTTTTGTTGAAGGTAGACTAGTTAAGTGGTTACAGTCCATTATTTGGTGACTTAACATTTCTGTCAACATCTTTCAGTCAGCCTGAATTGTCTATCTGAATCAGGAAAGAGAGATGCATCAGAAACAAACTAGGCCGGGCCTGCAGATACCTGTCGCAAGGTCCTCTGTGAGAAAACCCAAAGGGAAAAGAGGGAAGGATGTTTTCCCCATTAGGGCCGGTGGGAAGCTGGCTGTTTATACCTCCTCATTGCTGCTCCCCTCCGATGGAACCCAGCCTACGTCGCTGGAAACGCAACCTGAGCTCCAGCCAAAGAACACACAGCGAATGGGTGTATGTGCCAGAACTGAGCATTAAAAAACAAAACCCATTTATCAGCATGGCTTGTGTATTTTCTGTATTGTTATTAATCTCAGCCTGATGTTTTCGCAAGTGAAACTTTATGACCACAGACCAGATGGATGCAGACAATGGCCAGTGTGTTAAATCATTTTCTTGCCATTAATATGAAAATGGCGTAAAAAAAACCCATTAACATTTTGCATTATTAAGTTTACCTATACTTTATATTAATTTTACAGAGGACAACATTTAAGCATCATGAAATTAAGCTTTAAATAAAGATAGTGTTTTCTCTTACTCCACTGGCATCGAACAACTTATTCATCAACAAAGATTAATCTTTTTTTGCTCTTTTTGGTGGAGTGGGAGTGGTCATTACTGGGGAACTGATTTTTCTTAAATCAAATATTGGAAAGAAAATGTGGGGAAAAAGATACATGAGCCCTTTATCGAGACTGAATCAGACCATAAACTGTCAGGTGCATTGGACCAAAACCAAATACAATGCACCAGAGACCCTTCTGAATGTTAACTGAAAACAAGAATTGCTACTACTGCATTTCAAGTGTTGTGTCAACACCTGCTCCATTCTGGGAAGCTAGCAGTGGCCAGGAAATCTCATATTACCAGACAGGCACAAAGTCTGTATCTGTGATGGAAGGATGATTGTGTTGGTACCAAGTAGCTCATGATATGCTTTCTATCCAGATATATAGGGGTGGAAGCGAAGCCGAACAGTTAGAGAGCGTAATTTGTGAAGTCGTCGTCAGGTCAGTAAAAGGTTTTTTAGAAGACAACATGACCAATAATAGACAGCTGTCAAAGTTCCTGGTAGACAACGTCTGCAGCCATTGCCATCTTTCACCAGAATATGGCCAGCGGGTATAAGGCAAAGTGTCCATGTGATGAAAGCAGTATAAAAGATGATGACTAAACAAAGTAAAAAGAGAACACACAGGCAGAGAAGATAAGACAGGCTAAGTGCAAAGATGGGTACTCTCAAATCAAAGTGCCAATGGGCTTTAATAGCTTTATGTTGGAATGTTGTCTGCAAAAAGGCCTGGAAAAGCAAATGATGGCATTACAAAAAAAAATTAAAAAAGACTAACGGTAGACGAAAAGAGGAAAATGTCCTGTTAGCGCTATAAACAAATTTCTGGAAATATCAAATCTAAATCCTAAAAGTGTGTCTGCCAAATCTGGGAGTCATTTAGGGAAAAGGCTCCAAAAACACTGGATCCCACATTTCCCACAATGCAACTCATTAGTGACTTTCAATAGACACCGATGAGTTGGCAACCCTTTTACCAATGCATGGCGTGTGTTTTTATCTGCCTGAACGATCAATATCTTGTGTTGTAATGAAACTCCTATTCACACGCACGCACACACACACACAGAGGCTTGTTGGTAGTCACAACAAAGTGTCTCCACCCAAGTCAGTCCATCGAATTATTACTGGGGCACAAATAACTATCAGCAATGTGCCATTCCATTATCAAAGAGTCCATTGGCAGCAAAGAGCTGTTAAGACACCTTGATGGAAAAGCATGTTGTTGTGACATCTCTTGTTACCTGTAGATTTGGCCTTGGTTTTTAAAGCAATGGAACTCCTTTTGTTCAGTCATCTGTAAGGCCAACATGAGAGGCTATGGACAAAGCAACGGATGGCTTGTTATTCAGATCTCCCACGTACAGCGCTCTGTGGAGGACGTGCACTTGTTCATGCTTTCTTCTCCCCTCATTGTAGTCATTTCGCTCTCTTTTCCCCCCTCCTTCTTTTCCTTCTTTCCTACTGCCACAACACTCAAAGAGTTGTGGGGTGTGGACATGTTTCTCTTTGCTTTCAACTGCTATTCCAGGATTGCTATTGTGCTTATGTACAAGAAAAACTAAAATAGACTGGAGCAGACAGAGCCGTGCCTATGTTTTTCTGCTCCTGTCTTTCTACCACCACTCCACACACAGTCTCGTCCTTTTCATAACTTCCCTGCCTCCCTAATTGATGCTAGATCAAACACAATCCTAACTAGCCTGGGATACAGTGCCCTCTGATTCAACTCACACAGCATAGACGTCCGAGAACAAAAACAGCACAGCCTGTGCTGTACACTGCCTCAGAATGATGCAACAAGAAAATAAATTGTTTTCTTTATATCTTTCAATCTTTTTGATTGGCACCCTTTCCAAGCATTTACATTATATCTTCGCAATCTATACATCAAAATTGCACGGTTATCTGGTGCAGCTCACCATGACAGCGCTGACAGGCTTCCTGGTCTTGATGGAGCACACTGCTGTTGATTGGCACATTGGCTGACAATTAGTGTCGAATATATGACTGCCTGTCACACCCCAGGCCACGCTGACCCCTCAAACGACTGCTGGCTTGAGTTAGACACAAGAGCATCAGATTTTGATTTCTCGTTTGTGTGACCATTTTAGAACTTAGCAATACGTACCAAGTTGTCTGACTATTGGCTTCAACCTCTATTCCCAAAGGAAACAGTAGAGAGGAAGCAGTGTTCATTTTATTAATATCAGTGATATTAAAGAAACGAGCCCAGTGAGAGTGTCTACATGCATTGTGGCACCTCAATTCCATCAAAAATGTATGCTTTTTAGTATTTCACTGTGTTCTCTTTAGATGTTGTTTTCTTTTCCTGTTCATTTCTATGTTAGTGTTGAGAACTGAGCACTCGAGTAAAATAAAAAAAATGCTTTAATAACAAACATCACAATGAATAGAAATGTATAAAAAGGGTACATGAAAATGGCATAAATTCAATGTCTACTTTGCTATTTTAATGCATTTATCCACATACTGGACAGACATGGAACCAGTTTCAGAAGTATTTGTGTATATTCAGTTCATCAATTTATTTTATTAATTCAAACAATAAGTTGAAAATGTTTCAGTTTGGTTTTTGAGCTAATCATAGCACTGAGACAGCACTAGTCAAGGTTGTCAATGACAACAAGATGCATCTGGATGCCAATAAACTTTCAGTGTTGGATCTGCTACTGGATCTGGTCGCAAAATTAAATTCCGTTGGACTTACCCCAGGCCAACAAGCAAAACATCATGGTGTGGTCTTTGACTCAGACCTTAACTTTAAAGCTCACTTGGGGTTGGTGACCAAATCAGCTTTTTATGACCTTAAAAATATCAAGAAAGTGCAGCTGTTTCTCTCTCTGAATGACAGGCTGGGCTACTGTAATGCTCTCTTTTCTGGTCTAACCCCCCCAAACAAAACTCCCCAGCTGATTCAGAACTCTGCGGCCGAGTACTCACTAAGACCAGAAGGAGAGAACACGTTACACCTGTTTCAAAATCCTTACATTGGTTGCTCGTTAGCTTCCGTATTGGTTTTAAAATCCTTTTACTTGTTTTTAAAGCACTTCACGGTCTGGCACCGGCATATCTGTTATACATGCTCACAGCATATGAACCGGTACGCCGGTCATACTATTTTATTACATTTATGATTGCTTGTTTTTATTTTGCCAATTTTTTGGTCTAACTATTTTCTTCTTATTTTTATAGCTTTGAATCCTTTTGTCATGGTCATCATTTTTATCTTTGTTCTGTCTTCTAATCTATGTTATCTTACTCTTTTACGATCTACACTGCTGTCTTATCATGTTGTCAGTCATATGTGAAGCACTTTGAACTGCACTAACCTGAATGAAAGGTGCTATACAAATAAAATTTGATTGATTGATCGATTGATTATTATAATATCAGTATCTCTACTGTTGTGCCCTAGGTTATCATTTAACTATTTACAGCTAAAGTCCATTAAATCAAACTTCCCAGTCAGCAGGGAGGCAAAGTCCATGTTTAAGAGTGTCATGTTTACCTTTTGTCTGAGTAATCCCCAATTTCGCAAATCACTGGCACTTTGAGTCACTAGTCAAGTTACTGTCCAACACATGCGACCAGTAGTCGCCTGGATTTTCAGAATAGAAGCAGCAGCAAGAAAAACGTCTTTCTCCTGTAAGATGGCTCACAACAAACATGGGGATCAGAATCAAAAGAATATCCTGCATTAGAATAAAAAAAAAAAGACAACAAAAGAAACATGTCCCAGTATCTTTTCTATAAATAATAAGCTGCTGTGTAGCTATAAATGGGTGGCAACAACTGCTCCTGGAAAAAGTCAGAAGCACAGATCCTGTCGTCAAGTCAAACCACAGGAAAGACCAGACACTTTGCTGGACAGACACAAAAACAGGCGTGCAACTCTGGCCTGAGGCCTGGCTTTTAGTGGAAAGGCTGTGAAGTTGTTAAGCTCTGGCAGCCACGCAGATGGGAAGGACCAGCAAGTAAAAGCAGAGATGTGCTTGGACAAGCACAGAGAAGCAGAGTAAAGATACACACATGCATGTACATCTTCACAAGTGCATGCCCAGATTACTAAATGTATGCCTCTGTGTAATGTTCATGAGTACAGATGGAAGATGTGAGCCACCTGTTATGGCCTTGACATGCCATTTCCATCCTTTGCTCACTATGGGGGTGTGTCCCACTACTGAACTACTTGTACACGCAATTATCCACAAGACTAAGTGTTTTATGCAACATGTGAGATACAACAGGCTGCTAGTAGCACACCAAAGCGTCAGAACCAGAAATCCTACTATGTACATAGAAAATCCAATAGAATTTCTTACCACTCTGACCAAAAGGAAGAAAAGGAAGGAGGAAGCAGCTAGCGTGAGGTGAAGTGTGAGTGAGAGTGTGCATATCAGAGTGCAGCATGTTGCCCTGAGGGTGGCTGTGATGTAAGAATGGGTCCTGCTGATTTATATACACGGACAAGTGCTCAGACTGTAAATAATGGCACACATATACACATACTCATAGTCACGAGTCAAATGTGCTCACACCCCCATGCATGCACTTGGCAGTTTCTGAGCCCACATGCAGTTACCAGTGGCCACACGTGCCCACGCACCACGTATACATCCCCAGAGGCTTGATGCCAACACAGGGCTTCACTACACTCAGTGCAGCCACGTCACCAGCAACACGAGAGGAAGCCATACGCTGCTCTTTCCCTCTGAATCCAGCATAATGTGAAAGAACACACAGATATATTCTACAGATGACGGGCTGACAGCACAACTACCGGCTGTTTGACAAATTAATGGTCTAACAAAAACTTCTGTTATGGGGAAGAGCAGAGCTGCGCAATTTGTTGTGTTACAATTACATTATTCGCTGCCCAAATTCATTTGAATCATAAATCTAAAACTCTGCACCAGTTGACTTTCAGACAACCCATATTCAAAATGTTTCCCGATAAATAACATTGCGTTACATAAACACAAGCAACAATCATGACTAAGAGTCGTCTGAGGCTGCACAGCTGTGTTATGAGCGAAATGCTAATGTCAGCATGCTAACACGCTCGGAGTGATAATGCTAACAAGCGGATGTTAGAATGTAGCAGTTAGAATGTTTAACATGTTCGCCATCTTATTTCAGTGTTAGCCTGCTAACATTGGCTAATTCAACACAAAGCACGACTGAGGCTTATGGGAATGTCTCTTTAGTTTAGTGGGGATTTGCTCATAAACTAAAGTATTAGATATATTAAGATTTCATGATGATAGGGCTGGGGGCGCTTTGTTGACGTTATCGATCACGGAAATATGTCGATTTGCATGACTTGCGTCAGTGCGTCGCAATGAAGTAATCCATGGTCAAAGCGTGGGTTATCTTCCCTCTCTCTACCCCTCACACATGGTCTGCAGAGAAACCCAGAGAGTCTCCTGTCTATGTAGGCCTACTTATGCAGTTGTTTCGTTAAAGCTTGTAAGCCATCTGTTGGTGCCGGTGTCATTCGCATCCACGTTGCTTTGATTGGCGACGTCATTAAAAACAAACCTCCCCCACACGCGGCTCACCTGCTGCTGGGAAAATTAAGGAGTTGTGTTTTTTGGGCGACTTTATAAAAACATAGTGCTTGCGAAGAAGTCAACAGTGCAGACACATACGGGGAGAGAGAAACGGAAAGAGGCGGGGCACGCCGGTGTGTGTGTGTGTGTGTGTGTGTGTGTGTGTGCGTGTGTGTGCTCTTGTTTTACTACATTCGTGGGGCCCAAAAACAGGGAGCCCACTATACTTGTGGGGCCCGACTTCCTTTGTGGGGCCAAAATGCTGGACCCCACAAGTTTAAAGGGCTTTTTGAGGGTTAAGACTTGGTTTTAGGGTTAGGGTTAGAATTAGGTTAAGGTTAGGGTTAGGGTAAGGGTTAGGTTTAGGCATTCAGTTGTGATGGTTAGGGTTAGGGTAAGGGGCTAGGGAAAGCATTATGTCAATGACAGGGCCATACAAAGATAGTGCCGCAAACCTGTGTGTGTGTGTGTGTGTGTGTGTGTGTGCGCGAGGGGAAAGAAATGAAGGGCAAAGCAAGGTGAGCAGATTAAAGTAGTTTGCGAGCAAACATAAGGTGGAGAATTAAGTAGAATTATATTGGTGACGTAAGAAATAACCTACTAGAATGGTCAATATATTAATGATTTCTTTCAACTATATTTTCAATAGACCAATATATGTTTTGCTGCAGAATAATGCCCTCCAGTGCATACGATGTTTCCTGTTACATTTGTTTGTTTTTAAGAGAAAATGATGAAATTATGAGACAAGTTTTTGATATTTATTTGGGTACATTTATTGTAGTTATATTAATCGAGTAATTAAAAAAAATGGTCGTTAAGTGCAGCCCTACCTGACGACAGCACAATGTGCCAAGCTAAGGGATAACCAGAGATGTTGCAATTCATACTGAGTGGAACATGAATGTCTGTACCAAATTTTGGGGGAAAGTAGTTGTCGAGATATTTCAGTCTCGACCAAAATGGTGGACCGACCAACACCGCCATCCCTAAAGCCATGACACTAGCATGGATAAAATGTTTAACTCTATAGCTCACAAATAAGCCCCCTAAATGCTATACCAAAGACTTATTTCTGGTGTGTCTAAGAACTTAGAAGGGAATCACATCTTACATTTAGTCATTTAGCAGCCGCTTTTATCCAAAGCGACTTACACATGAGGAAGACAATGGAAGCAATTATAACAACACAAGGTAACAAAACGCATAAGTGCACCAGAAACTAGTCTGTTAAAGCCCAGCACAGTATACAATAAACTGGGATTTCCATTTAATCTAGTTTTAGATTGGTCTAACTGACTGCTAATGCCCTGAATAACCCCAGTGCTGTTTTAAAACTATGGAAAGTATGCAGGGCCATCTACACTGAGCACGGCCCACTCGAACAATCCTTGTCCTTCTGATATGGTTTGATAGTCATTGTAAAAGCCAGAGACACTGATACTAGGGGAGAACAGGCAATGAATGATGGGGCTAAGTGACAGATTAAACCCTACCTGCTTCAGCACAGGGAGGAGGGAGAGGAGAACAGTCAACACACTCAGGGCTCTCCCTCTAACTTTTTTTCTTCTCATTCACATGCCTTCCCCTTCTTATCTGCCACTGAATGGAGGACGAGTGCCAAGACTCCAGGCTTCACATGTCATTCAAGGACAAGTTAAAGCTTTCACGAGGCTTCGGGTTCTCATAAGCAAACAGTTTTAAATGACTCAATATGTTCCCAATTGAAATATCATTGATAAATTATAGGCTATTTGAATATTTTTTTGCAACTAGGTCAGCTACAGGTATATGGTTTTCCCCTAAAATGCTAATTCAAATTCCTATTAATTATTATATGACCCTCAACTTATCTAACTCTAGTGTATCACTCTCTCGCTCTGTCTCTCTCTCTCTCTGTCTCTCTCACACACACACATACAAACAAGCACACTTCAGTTGTATAACAGGGTCTTGTTGCCCATGTAGGCCGAACTAGGGCACAGTTTGGAGCCAAAAAGGCTTGGCGATCACATCCAATAACTGTGGTCAAATGACCTCCAGATCACCGTTGCTATTGATCAGATCGTTTAAAAATTCATTGTTTCCAACTATACGGCTCTCAAAGTTGAGCGAAAACAAATTATGGCATTCAGTATTGCTGATCCAATCATCATCAACAAATCCATGGCTTTTACGCAGCAAGCTGCATCTACTGTGTGCATCCAAAGCCATCCACTCCTTTATTTACCCATCTACATCAGTACATGCTTGTCATCATATTGGCCACTTTTTGTTTTTTTTAACCACTCTGAGGAGTCAATAAATCCTTTCACTGGACTGAAAAAACAAATGGATTGTTAATAGCAGTCATTAAGCTAAATGAAATCATGAATCCTTCCATAAGCTCGAAAGCAAAACTAAAGACCTTAAGATTTAACAGCAACAGAAGACTCAAAAAATTCAATGGTCCATTTCTGGAATTGCATGTTTGTGTTTATTATTTCCTCCTCTTTAATTGCCAAAAATAGCCCTCTCTCCCCGTGGGGAAGGTATAATTACATCAAAAAGGCACACAGACAGGGCGGTGCTGGTCTATTTCTCAACAAACCCATTGTGGGGTCAATGGTCTATGTTTAATTAGGAGTGTGAAGCAATTCTTCATTAGTTATTAGACTGGATTTGGATTTATTTATTTTTTAATCCGCTTGACAAAAGCTCTAGATCACTGGATGCTGGCAAAAAAACAAACAATGTGCAATGTGAGGAAATGCATTGCTTAAAGCTGCTCTTATTATTTTTAGATTAACAACAGATCAAAGGACTGTGTAATGAGAAAGGTGTCGCTAGTAGTGATGAGCCCACATATAATTATCACCCAACTCTACGGAACGTTTTAGCACCTTCTGGTTACTGCTTAGGTTTTACTGCCTACAACTTTACTGTTTTGGTTCGCAAGCAGCTGTTTTCAGCAAAACAAAGCTCTGCTAAAGCCGCTGTAACCGCCTGCCCAGCACCAAACTGCAGACAAAAGGCAGCAGCCAGCCAGTGAAAATAGTGGCGCATCTAGCTGCTGAAAAGAGCCAAATATTTCCCTCATGAGTTGGTGGAAACCAAAACAGAGCTAAAAAGGAAAGGGAATACTGGACATGCATTCATCGAGTGGCCAGAAACATACCTTCTGAAGAATGATAATGTTGGTCCGAGTCTTCTGGATGTGTAAATAAGCTACTGTTTGCTAACAGGTTCGCAATAACGTCAACTTTAAAAAAGGTGATAATATGTCAGTGGAGTGTTCAAAGCTTGTTTCCGTTGCCCCAAGTGGCCAAAAAACCAAAACCAAACAATTACTGCAGGTGTAAAGAAAATGCAAGTAAGTATGAGTAGAAATAAGTATTACCACATCACCTTGGTAACTTGTTTATCTACCACGGTTCTTTAATAAGAAGGTTTTAGTGGGTGCTGAATCAACACTTTGTCCAAAGGAACGCTGATCTTTTCCGTCTATCTGACCTTGATAACCGAACAATAGCAATATGGTGCATTTAGCAAACTCTACCGTGTGTGTTTTTGTGAGATCCGTCTGTTCCTACAGGACTGGTATATTTCACAGTGTGCATTGTAAAGCAATTTAATGTACGTTTCTCAACTTCATTTATCGCATTTAGAACATACATATAAAAAGGTAGGGTGTATATATCTATTCCCCCAGCCCCAAGGTGTTTCAACAGCTATCGCCTATGTCTGCCAGGGGTTGGTGGTTTGGCCTGCCTAATAGGAAGCAGGGCAGACAGATGGGTGTGTGGGGTTTCATTTCAGGCTTTGTTAGGGACCTTTTGTGAGGCAGCACTTTTTGAACACAATGTTGGCCCTTTGTTCACATGCAGCGCTTGAGTATGGAGCTGCATTCCTCGTCATGCTGCATTGCCAGTTCAGTGTTAATGTCCACTACTGTCTACTGATCCTCATGTAAACTCAACACTGTGGGCTAGTGGGCACACACACACACACACACACACACACATCCACGGGCTTGGTGCTCACTCACTTGTTCAACAGTAACTAAACCAAGTGGTTTAAAATTTCACACCATGCTGGCTTCTTGTGGGCACAAAGGTTCCAGGAAAAGTGAGCGAGCCTGCTTTTCCCTTCATTCTGTTCACGTCACTGTTCCAAGAACCTGAGCCTTGTAAAGAGCCTTTTGATGGAAAGATGTGTAACTCAATGAGCTCTAGACGCACTGTGATAGCAAGCTGGGATGACGAGGCAGGAAATGAATTTCAACCGGGGAGTCACAGACACAAATATGTGTGGGTGGTTGGTTACACACAGGAACAGGGAAGCACAGGCACAGAATTCATACACAAGAGCTAGCAGGTCAAGTGCAGGTGTTTTTAAAAGAAAATTTCAATACCACAGAGGACAGCTACACTGCCTTATTGTCAAGGTAACCCTAATCAACTATTGTTTTTAAATGTCACAAAAGGTCTGCTATGATCATTAGCAGAGCTACTGGCCCAAAAGGACATTTCTGACATTTAGGAAATTGCATTAACATTTGAACATGGGTTTATTTCAATAGAATTAATTAACGCTAATATATTGACTTGACATCTCAGCAAGGGTACAGCTGCACACACTCAGTTGTACTCCAACACACATTAGCCATACGTGTGTGTGTGTGTGTGTTCATGCATGTACACCAGCACTGACCACACACAGATATAGCTGGTAGTACTTGTAACATACTTTACCGAATTACACAATAAAAGCAGCCACTTTTAATAACTGGGCACAACTTTGGGCCAGGCTACAGCTGGCTGTAGGTCAGTTTTGTTTTACAAATTAAAATCTGTGGCATTTAGCTAGCTTTTTTGCCCAAATGCATTTGCATGTTTTTATTACTTTAATTATACTCATGTTTACACTGTGTCACAAAGGGGTTTTAAAGCTGACAAATGTGATCGAATATTTTTACAAAGAATTGTGAGATCCAGAGAAAATTGTGACCCCCCCCCCCCCCACACCACCACCACCCACAACACCAAA
>CM022484.1:16903513-16938135 GCA_011952105.1 Coreoperca whiteheadi
CCCTCCCCTCGCAATCCAATCATACAGTCCTTCAGTAGTGTTGCTGTCCAGTCTGGACAGTGATGAAGAGCTCACTATCTGGCAACCTGGGGGTGAGTGAAACTCAAACTGGTGTAAAGTACAGACAGTCCGTTTCCTGAGTCGGCCTTTGTGGCACGGGTAAAGATGGTTAGGGAGGTGCGATCTCACACATGCCTTTGCTGAGTGGTGCTGAGATTTACGCTGCAGGAAGGCAGACAGAGAATGTATCGTACAGAAACACAATGGCACTGTGAGAAAGCTAGCTAAAAACAGCAGAGGAAGTGGTATCCCGGGGTGGGTGTACGTTGCAACTCAGACAGAGGGGAATGTACTGAGATTTGGTTTATTTTAAGTAGTCTGTCAATCCACTTTATGATGGTTGCCAAGTATTTTGACATGAGGCGAACCCGCAGAAACGGAGAGGAGACGAAGCCAAAAAAAACCCCCAAAAAAAGTGTTGTGACATGGTAATTTGAGGACGGAGGAAAGTGAGAGCACGAGAGAAAGATCAGATGAATCAGGGTTTCACAAATAGGTCATTAAAAACAGCGATAAACCGCAGCTAAAGCGCACAGAAGGCAAAGTTGGCCAAATATACACCTTCTTCAATGAGTGACAGAGGCAGCCAAATTACACAACGCAACCACTGACCTCTGATAAGAATTTATTTTGAGACATTTCTTGGTCTGCTGACTGGTACAGTTTCACAGTAGTCCAGGCATACAGCTCTCCATCCCTTTAGGTTTACCCATGCATACATAAAAACATCACTGCCCACCCACTTCTTACTACTGTCATTCATTTGCAGGAGTTCAGATGCTAAAGCCCATATATTGAGAAACAGCCACTCTGATCAAGTACACACACTGATGGTGTGCACACCCCCCTCCCAACAGAATTTCCCTATTAGCATCAATTTAACTGATCCCGGGGAAACGCAATTGTCACCGTAGGAAAAGGAACAAGAACACATCCATTGTATAAAGCTAATGTAATTGATACACACCGTGACTTGTGGGTGAAAACAATTCTCCCCACACATTATGGCACCTATCCAGTACCTACAGCATTTACCGTATGTTACAGGGATGTGTAAAAACTCTCAACACAGCCCAAACCAAGTGTGCAATATATTATTAACAAGTGCATCATATGCAGGCCTGGCTGGGGTTCTCCTCCAAGCCTTATGATTGGGTTCTCTCTTTCAGATAGTCCCCCCGATCAGGCCAGGGACTCCACCACCTGCTTATTAAGGCAAACCTGCATCCTCTCTCTCCCCCATCTCTGGCTTATGCTTCACACCCCATGGGACATGGTCTGTCCACCGTCCTCCCCAGTGACCCTGCCAGTGACCTCTGACAATGATCCAACTTACTTGCTGTCCTCCACGATGACTCAACCGATGAAAGCTCTTGTCAGCACAACAAGCAGCACAGCAGTGTTTAATCTAATACAGGGCTGCACAGACATAGCAAGGGGCTTTGAAGGCAAACTCCTGTCGCTCGCTTTCCAAATCAATATTAATGTTACTTTTAAAGAAGAAAGGCATTCTTCAAGCTGGCAATGACATCAATCTGATAAAAATTCTGTAACTTATGTTGGGCGTGCTGTGAACAACTAGTCTAGTCTATAAAAAGTGGGTATATTACTAAATTATAACAGTATTATATTTGAGGAGAAGGATTTAAGTGGGTCAGGTCAATGTTATGTTTACCCTACTTTTGAGACTAAGTGATTTCAAGCCCAACTTGAGCATCAAACACTTTCTACATCAATTTCCTTCCCAGTGTGTAACAGTACGTCATTACATAACCTGTTTTAACCCCCATCCTTTTGATTCCTCCATCTAAAGTGTATTGTTTGGAAAGGTGACATGATGTTGAGAAACCTACTGTCAGCTTGTCCAGTGGCAGTGCTTTCACCAAAACACTCTTGTGACATCCACAAGTTAGGGGGCAGAGTCTGGGACTGAATTAAGACTGTCCAGCAGCCACACATAAACCGGCCAGTCCATTTTTACGTTGAGCTCAACATACATGGATAAAAGGGGTGGAAGACTGACAGACAACTGGATTTGGATCCAATGCTCCCTTTCTCTCCCGCTCTCTTTCTCAGGGCGTTTGTCAGGCTTCACACCACGGTTCCACATTCCCCCTGTCAACACACAGCAAAGGGATGTCTGCATGTGTGTTTATATGCCTTAAAAGACACGCTCTCTATCTAATGTGGTCAAGTGTCTAAGGCTGGCGGTATACTCCCAAATGAAAATCACATTTGGCGCATTTTTGTGTTGCTGCCAAAGACAGCGCAGCTGGCAAATGCTAGTATACTCACTGAGAATCCAGATGTTTTTTTTCCAAAGTTGTGTATATCTATTGGCCTTCCACAATAAGATGACATTTGCACCTCTAAAAACTTGTCTCTAAAATGTATACATTTAAAACAGACATTCTTGTTGTAGTGTGAACAGTGGAAACATATTTTCAAATATTGGAACATGTCAACATCTCACAAATATGGTCTAATTACATCTTCCGAGATGCAATGTTAAAAGCATGTAACAAATGAGGGTTCATAGGGTGGAGGGTTCCTTGTTCTCCGTTGTAGCCCACGACAGTCAAGGGCAGATGGAGATGCTCAATGACCTTGCATGAAGAGGACAATGCTGACAGTCCACCGAGCAGTGACTTCTTATCCTTTTCTAAATAACTTTGTATAGTTGAATCAAACTGATGAGCAAACTGGCTACAGAACTAACTACACACTGAGGCCTTCTGTTAGCTTAATTCATTTACCATTTACCTTCAGCTTAAATAGGTTCAACAAGTCATAGTTGCTTGCCTGCCCACCTATCCCACCACACTGAGACCACTGCAGTGTAGCAACTTGGCTAGCTGGCTCAGACAAAGAAAGTTTGAAACAAAATGTCATCAATACAAAGCGGAGAAGTGCAATGGATGAAAGTGCAGAATTAGACTGGAGAAAGCGTTCATTAAGCCCCAAATGTCCTTCTGAATGCATAACCTCTTCTTCCACATAGCTCTCTTCCCAAATAGAGCAGCCACAGGTCACTGTAAGCCTGTTTACCAGTGAGCACTACCAGGAACACCAGCTTAGTGGGTGACATAACATTAAATCAGTGAACGATGACCTCACTAACACACTGTTCAAACAATCTCACCAACTTTCACTGTGCATGCTTTCCTAAAATCTGTTAGGATGTTTTTTGTCAAATGTCAACGTCAGGGGAGAATTGTTTAAGTCAGTACCATGATGGCTTACAAGGTGAAAAGTCTTGTATTTGGTCAGTGTACCCACCAGGTAAACCATCTTCTTCAAATAAGGCCTCAGTACAGCCAATCAGGCAGGTGACTGCCGTGGCAATTGGAAAACCGGACCCGACTATCCCAGTATGACATTAAAACGAGGCTTAGCCAGTAACCACAAACAGTGGCCATGAGGCTAGACACTAGTCCTGCTGCCAGTGGAGCTCTTTGCCAGTTTCCATCTCTTCCCAGCTGGAGGTATCACCCTGGACTTCCCAGAAGCCGGAGATATTTGTGCCAAGCCATTTGGGTTACAATGAAACTCATCACTGGCTCAAAAAGCTTACATCTGGGCCCACCTACAACAGAGAGCTGGCCTTTTAATCCCCTCATGTGGCAACATGATAAAGGCTTGGATTAAAAGCTAGCCAGTCATCCAGTCAGTCAACAGTGCTGCCTGCATACTTGCATTATCAGCCCCACTGCGTCACTTACCCTCTACTGCACTGGGCAAGCAGAATTCAGTGGATGCGCAAGGCCAGGCTGTGGTCGTATATCTATAATGCAATGTGCCATAAGACCCACTATGCTTCGTGATCTATAAACAGGCTGGAACCAACCTTTTGTCCCAGTGGATATACACTAAACTGGCTGATCAAACAAATGCAGTGACAACAGAGTGTTTAAATTAATATAATGAACAGATTTCTGCCCCAGTGTATTCACAGTGTCTATTATCCATTACTCTGGCCTACTGGTCTCTGCATTATATGAATTTAAAAAAAATAAACTTTGACCCTAAAAATTCAAAGATGATGATGATCTGTAGTTCAGTTTCTCTTTACATTAACATGATCTCTTTAAATTAAAATGGACTGCAAGCTTTTGTTGGCATGGAGAATAACCTGCATATCACTGCTATTACCGCGATACTGTATCGATGCTCCAAAACACCATCGGCTTTCAATTAATAGTTTACATGCAAAGATTTGTGTTGTAATCTATCTTCAGCCATTTGACTCTTCCACTATAAAGTAGCAACGTAAACTAAGGCATGAAGAAATAAGCACATATCTTTCCTTTGCTCACACTGCACAAGAAGTGGTAAACAAGTATTTTGCCTTAATGTCACAGGGGGAGCACGAAGTGACCAACAAGCCCATTTCAAAACCAACATTTTTAGCATTGGGCTTGTTAAGACCACATGCCTTCAGGAAGTCAATAAATCAGAGAGCCTCACCATACACATATCTTAAATCCATTTCTGAATCTGACCACCACCGATAAAGTGCACTACAGGGACCACAGGCTATAAATCACTGTCAACTGTTAATAATAACTGTGATCAGAGGAATAGGGCTGGAAGATTCCTCAAAGGATTGCTTATCAAAAACAGTTCTTACTTTGAACATTGCCCTTCATATCCACTTCTGTCCTAATCAAGACTTTGTGAGACACCGAAAGATAAGATGTATGGAGGGCACAACCGCAGCCAAGCAGTTTTTGGATCCTTGCGAGCCAAGAAAAATACATGCTAAGTGAGCCTGACCTCTGAATTACGCCACAAGGGCAGGAACTCCCCTCACTGAAGTATAGGTGTCCTAAAGGCTAAATCAGGCTTGGCAGGAGTGCCCTGATGTCATGGATTACTGGCTATGGTCATGTCTGCATTAGATCACACACTTTGGGTGGCACCTCGTCAGTCAAACTAAACTGACCATGGCGTGTATTTTAAGCAGGGAACTGTAAATAACTTCAGTATACTAACGAGAGGTCAAGCAAGGAGCAAAGATTATTTACAAATTCATAGCAGGTGCAAAAAGTTAAAGCAGTGTGTCACACACACACACACACACACACCAGCACAAATAACGTGCCATCTTCTACTTTACTGTATCTAAATCATCTAGCTACTTAAAACATGTCTGTCAAATAAAATGCTATGCTCTTACTGTAAATAACCATACCTATATCATTTGCCACTAGTCCTAAAACTGTAAGTTACTAGTTAAATGGTCTATTTCTCTTCCTGTTCACCAAACACAAATTGTAACCATTAAAGCCAATTTGCAGAGACTGCAACTTTAGCTGACATTTAAATGACTGACCGTGCTTATAACTGTATCATATATCCTGTATGTTGTTGCGCATGATAATGCTAAGTCAAACGTCCAAGAACAAACAAACAAAAAGCCTGAGCCTTGCTGTTAAAAAGGGGACTGGCAAAGCCTTTCCCTTCACACCTAATCTAAACACAAACTTGTGAGAACAGTTGGATACTTTTATCCAGCTACTGAGTTAATGTCCTAAAGAGTCCGCTATGTCAGCCTAAATTTAATGGGTACAACTATTTTTTTAAAAAGTGTTTAGCCCTTATTACACCCTCAACTGTGTTATTAGCACCTTAGACCATCATTAAAAGCGTTAACTGACACCGCTGAATAAGCTTTGGGGACCAGCTAGCCCGTTAGCATCGTCACACAATGCAAGCCTTCACAGAGAGCTTTGATTGCGGCGAGGTGCTTAGTGGTGGTCCAATAACACCGAGGATATCACAGCTATGGAGAAAAAATATCCACTCGCCTTTTTCATCCGCGGTGCTTCGGCAACGGTACCGTCACGGTTGACGAAAGCCTCTCCGCCGTTCTGCTGCGGGTCCGACCGCTTCATAGCCGACGCTTGCGGCATCTTCGTGGGGTTCGGGGTGAGCAAAGCCAGGCTGCCCTCCCCGGCTTTCGCGGAGGGCTCCGCTGTAGGGGAAGCAGCGGCAGAGGAACCGGCCTCGTGCGGCTCGTTTCTGGCGAGGGTCTTGCCCTCCGAGGTCGGTGTCATCGGTGAACCAGCTGGCAACTCTTTCCCGGTGGGGACGTCTTTGATTTCGACCTCTGCCATTTTCGCTGCCACAACCTGGACTGACATCGCTGCAGTTTCACAAAGTCCCCTTTCCAACACAAATAGCGAGGCAAGCGGATGTGAACGGAGGAGCGACGATGGCCAAATGCATTGTGGTTCTTGTAGTTCCTATAACTATCTAAAAAATTTCCTTTACATGCCACCTTCCATACCAATGATGGGCACACGACTGTCATTTTACAAAACGTTAGTCAACACGGGGACAAACAATATAACCAGTGACATATGCATTTCATTAAGCTGAAAGACAGTCCTAATCGACAAAGCGACGTCACGAAATGCATTATGGGAGATTAAGTTTGTAATAAAGAGGACGACACTAAACTACAAAACAAACGCGATTTAGGCCAGATAATGCAGTTTGTTCACACGGCAGTCACGTCCGTGTGCATGGGTTTTCTAAAATTAGGCTGTCATTTTCTTAATTCTGTGCTTAATTCTCAAAATGACATAACACCAGGATCGCTTGTACATTATGAAAAGCATGCTGCGATTTCCCCAGCAGAACACTTTGTCCTTAACTAACGACACAAAATTATTTTCAATACTTCGCATCCTCAGTCAGCCTCAAGGCATTCACCGGACGTTGCTGCATCACATTACAGAGCTCATGCGGTGCATGTGCAGTATGACATATGAGATACTGGGACCAGGAGCAAAGTCAAATCGTAAAGAATGAACTATATTGCCACCAACTGGATGCCTATAATAGTCAAGAACATACCAAGTGCCATAAGGTGCAGGGAGATGAACAAGCTTCAATTGTCTCTTTTTAATATCTCAATTTTATTCTCTCCTCTCACGTGACATTTGTAAAATGGTGTTATTGAAAACAAGCAAACATGTATAAAGTCTGAAATATGAGGAATGACTGACACAAGAAGTCAGGACAAATGGAATTCAGATCTCTTATGTAAAAGACACTATATTCAGAAAAAGACTTTGGTGATTCAAATGCTTTTCACTCGTTCTCCATCACAAATCAGAAGAATTAAAACTATACATAGTTATATGTTGCATTGCAGCCTTGTACTATCGGTAGCTACAGAATACTTCAATACTTGAATTTTTTGCGTATTGCTTCTGTTTTCACAAGTCAAATTTCTGTAGGTGACTTCAAGCATGTCAGGAACATCCTTACTGCAGCAGACATTCATTCAACTACAGAACATAAAACAGCACACCAGCTGCAAAAGCTTACTGAAGCTGAAGAAACAAAAGTCAACTCCACACACACTGTTTTTGAGTTCATGCTAAATGGGGCTGAGCCCTTTACCGTCCACCAGATAAATCTGAGGTATATTATTTACAAGGCTGCCATGCTGGTACATTCTCAAAATACAAAATCAGGATCCCAAACAATGTTAAAAAATCCAGCTCTGCAGTGTATCATAAGCACACTGGGGTGTAACATAAATGTCTTCTTAAAATGACAATACAGAATGTTGCCAATTTGTACTCCAAAATTGAGAAAATGTGAAAAAATCCAGTGCTGCTTTTGTGATGTGCCCCTGAAAGGGCAGTCCTTAAGTTGAGGTGGTATTCCAAAAAGGGTAGCCACACAGCATTGTGGGGAAAAGATCCACTTGCACGCATCATTCTTCGAATATCCACAAGATGTTCACACCAGAGAGGCCAAGATTTACTCTCCTGAAGAAAATATGGAGAGCAATTGAATTATCCTACCAAAGACAAGCAGGGTCAAACCAATCATTTTCAATGCAGTCAGCACTTCGTTGTGTCTGACCTTTTTGCTGAAAATTTTGTGTTTCATTATACCCTGAAATGGCATTTGGTCAAAGATTATTTGAGCTAGCCATCCTTTTATAGGATTTTAGTAGCAGAGGAAGAAGTACTCACCCCAGCATCCCTGACTCCTTCGTCTTAATGACATAGAGGAACATGAGGATTGTGTGGAACAGGTTGTTCCTGCCCTGTAATAGAAATCGAGATGGGTTCATGTTCATTACAATCAAGGTGTTACAGTAGAGCCATCCCATTGACAGACATCCTGAACAATTTATGAATGAGATGTCTGTTCTGATGGCCTGAGTCTGCTGGCTTTTCTCTGAGATATGCATTACTTACTGTATATGGGGATTACCGGTATGAAAGAAGGCCCCTACATACAAAGCTCTCTATGCTTTTTCAGTGTATAACAAGAATAAATCCAATGCACTTGCTAAAGAGGTGTGATTTTCAAATTTAAAACTAACTTTTAATTGAGAGAAACAATCAAAAATGAAGTGAGACCCAGGCTTTTCAGGCAAACAATAAAATGGACCAAAAAAGTTGGAATTCTTTCAGCAAAGGTCAGAAAAACAGCTATCATTCAGTTTTACCTTTGGCCAAAAGGCATACAATTCTAGCTGTGATCTCAACCACAAGATCCTGAAAGAGGACAAATATTGACAAGCTTATAGAACGCTAAAGACCAGATCTATTTCTCAAATATTTTGAGTGTTCTGTTGAAAAAGCTGTACTGTGCAGTAATGTACAGATTGAGAATATCATCTTATTGTTGCAAATATGTACTACAATGTCCCCTGTTATTTTTATGTGCCGTGTATTTGTTATTCTGCATTTATAAGCATTTGCCAAGTTCAGTCCTTAAGGGAGTCAATAAAGATGATTTGATCTTATGTTTGATTTACAGTGCCACCCCAGGGAGACCTATAAATAGCACACCTTAGAGGGTACAAAATAAGAAAACCATGAGACAGACTTCTCTTGGGATTTGGGCAGAATAAGAGCACAAGCTGTTTTGTAAGAGCCTGAAAAATAGAGAAGTTATTTTTGAAAAATAAGAGTGAGAACAGTGGTTGCTTTTGCGGTCACCTTGGGTAGATTGTAGATATGTCCCTGGTAGATGAGCTGGTAGTGAGGGGGAGTGGTGCTGTTTTGGTGGACACAGAAGACATTCTCCTTGGTGACATCTGTGAGAGTTAATAGAAAAAGGGACACGAGAACTGAAACACCATGAAGAAGTGAAGTAAGAATGAGAAGCATACAGTGGAAATCACAAGCCTTTTATTTTTATTCCTTCTTATTTGGCCAGTGTGTGTGCGCGCTCGTGCACTTACCAGGTTTGTCTGGGGTGTGGCTGAAGTGCTGGGACGTGAAAGTCTTCCCGTCTGGGTACTTTGGGTGCGGGGGCAGTCTGGAGTCCAAGTATGTACAAAACACATGCATGAGGATCTAGAGGGACAGATAAAGTATTGGGCTGAGGTGTTTGGATGGTGATCCTACACAGACTGTTACTGTATCATATTTGCAGCACAGCTCCTGCAGTCAAAAGACTCAAAAAAAAGGCCATTGCAAATTTCACATATGTATTGTTAAGCAGCCTGTAAATTGACACATTTGCATGCATTTGAAAAGTTAAACAAGTTTTCACACTAACCAGCCCGAACCTGAGGAGCCTGCTTTCTTACTGTATTTGTAAAATGTCTTACTTCTGGATGTTTGTGTCCATGACGCACGTGGGAGAAGTTTGCCCTCAAGGCTTTCTGCCAGAAAGCCGTGAGGGCAAGGTTGCAAGGTTGTAACAGTGTTGCAACTATGATATAAGTAACAACTATAATCTAAATTTTATGTTCAATTGAAAGGTCCTATCATTGCAATACTAGCCTCCATATCACAACCAGTCAAAGAACTACATTTCTTATTCCTGACCGTTGAATAGAGACCCAACATTAAATCAAACCTAAAGGGAAACAACAACTTTTGAAAAATAGGCTTATTTCTGTGCATTCAGTAGAGAGGTACCGAGCCCTCTATGGAAACACCTATCAAAGAGCCAAGCGAATGGAATGGTTTAGTCGCTCAACAGAAAATTGATCAGCAACAAATTTGATAATCAATGCATTGTTAGGTCATCCAGTGTCAAAACCTCACTGGATCCAGTTTCTCTAATGAGAATTCCTCTCCTTTGATAGTAAACTGAATATCTTTGGGTTTTGAATTGTAGTTCTGACAAAACAAGGAGTTGGAGGACATCACCCTGGGCTCTGGAAACTTGTGATGTGCATATTTCACATTTTGCTGACATTTTATAGACCAAATGATGAATTGATTCACCAAGAAAATATCGGTAGAATAAGCGATAATGAGAATAATATAAGCGTAATGAGAATAATAAATAAATCGCAGCCCTGTCAAGATTATGGATCAAAATTGGATTTGAACCTGTTCAGTGACTGGTTTTACCACCAGCTTAGTGTGCGTGTGTAGACTCACAGCACAGTCAGTGGGGAGGTCTGTGTCCCACTTCCTGTTCTTCAGGTCACCACCTCCATTCCAGCGAAAGGAGCTCATGCAGCCGCTGTGGGCCAGCTCTGACAGGACAGAATACACAAAGCACATGAAAAAAAACACAAACCGTGTTCCACTAGAACTCATTCCACCACGAAATTAGATTTTTGTTCTCACACTCGCACACATATACTGTATTTGCACACACGCCATCACATTAGGCATACATCACACATGTCTTGTATTGTTGAACCTACCCTTCATGCGGTCCACTAGATATTCCTGGTTGGGAGTGATGTCCAGATACTGAACGATAGAGTTCATAGTGGGGATGGACGAGGCTTTCATCACTGCTGCCTGTTTCAGGCTGCTTATGCTTGCCTCTGGTGGGGTAAAGAGTGAGACTCCAAAATTACTAGAAGTATATATTGAAATCACCATGACGACTACTGCAATGTCCATATTTCAGAATTTGTGTTTTCATTGAATTGGAAATGTGTGTTATACACGTCCCTAAACAAACTGCTTTCCAGCTGTGAATTCTACTTGTCTGGCATATTCAATCTAATTTATGAGAAATCTAGAAAGTTAAAAAAATCAGCTCTGCTGCTGTAACCTTCAACTTAACTTAAGTGTGGATCTCACTATGCTTGAGTATTAAGCTACTTTTCTAAATTTAAGAAAAAAAAACATTTAATATTTTCTTCCAATGGCATATAATTTTATTTACAAAAATATACCAACATAAAACAAGTTTATATTCTATAGTGTTTGGTTCTGTATGACTGGCACTTTTTTCATTGCACTTAACAGCAGTGTAAGGACAAAGCACATTTCCCATGATTCATGTTCTCAGCAGATGGTTTACCTCCTATCTGGAGCTCAGGGCAGCCCATCCTCCTGAGTTGGCTGTTGACAGAGTCTATTTCTTTGACCAGCGGGACCAAGATGGTGTCACTGATCCACTGCAAAAGGAACAAATGGATTTGTTTTGTGATGCATTTTCTTACGCAAATCAAATTTGAATTGCAATTCAATTCAAACTTTAAATTAAAAATAAATTCCATTCAAACTTTTTCATAATCAATAAAGTTTCTTAAGTGTGTAGTTCTATAAATATGTTTGAACACCCACATTTCTAAGTTTAGCTGTCCAGCTATCAATGCGGTCCACTACCGGGCGACTGGTTGTGATTCTGGCCCACACCTGCATAACAGGACGGGAAAGTTATATAATTTCATGGGAATCATACTTTCCATTCTGACACGAACAGACTCAAATGGCACGTCTCATTTTGAAAAAGAATATTAGTTTTTATTAGGGCAACAACAACAAGCCATACAATGCCAATTTACAGACCTCCTCTGCAGCCTGTTTGGAGCCCAGGTCCGTCTCATCCTTGTGGGCAGACGGGGCCTGAGAGCGGCAGGCCGGCTGGTACAGGAACTTCCTCAGGCTCTGGGCGTAATCTCCCACTGAGCGATTGTAGTTCCAAAATGTTGGGCTGTGGCTTGGAGACACAGCCTCTGGACTCCCTATAGGGAGCATGAGATGTCTAAAGGGTTTCATTCTATGATCATATACAAACAAATTCAGTCTACATCTGCCTGTCTCAGAATCACACTCTGGGTGAATAAATGTATTGCTGCCTGCTCCATTTATTCTAGCAATGGAGTTCCTACAATCACTGGCATACTGCACCTAGCTGGCTGCGGTGACTCCTCTCCTCCTCTGTACGGAGGAACCTCTCCAGGCTTTTCAGATCCTCCATGTAGTCCTCCTTGCTTCCAGGGGAGTTAAACACTGAGGGGGATGTGCGATATCGAGCTCTCAAGCTGGAGCCTTCTGCTGGTCCAATGCTACTGGGGTAGGGAGAGGAGCCAGGGGAGGGACTGTAGTTCAACACCTGAGAAAGGAACACAATGCGAAATCATGGACATGAATATGTATGTTAACATTGGACATTTTTCTATATTTTACAGTAAAGAAAAAATCTCTTTTGAGGTAATTCATCCCATATATTGATCCACCACCCATCTCCAGGATAACTGTACATTTTTCTAGGACCCAGATACCAGTAATGTGATGGACGTACCTTTCCAAAGGCCACTGAGGGGGAAAAGGGCCCCCCCGCACTGCTTGGGGTGGATGGGTTGCTGAGAGGGGGGCTGTACCCGGGTACGCAGCTGGGGGAGAACTTGGGGCTGGTGGTGGCCGGCCGTGAGGGGCTGAAACTCAGCACGCTTTGGCCCTGCAGCGGAGACGACTGGGCTGGAACTGGGGTCTCCTTTTTTTCTGGCTTTTGGGGCGGGGAGGCCTGAATACCTGCAAGGGAACAGACAGCACACTTAATGTGTCCCATACTCAAAACTAAGGAGCTAAGTGTATTTACATACGTGTAATAATGATTAAACAAAAGGAGTGAAAAATTGTGCAGGCAACAAAACAGAGCCTCACTTGTGTTTCTCAGACCCAGGAGGTGATGCTGCCCAGGGGATACAGCAATGGTGGAGGGAGCCATTGTGTATTTGAAGTATTTCCAGAAGTCAAAAAGAGCATTGAGGCTAAATAGAGAAGCTAGCACCAGTTCTGCGGACACAAGAGAAGGCCATGCTTAGTGTACAGGGTCTTCTGTAACAAAGTATAAACACCTGGGTGTCAAATTCAATTTTATTTTTAATTTCCTTTTCATGTGGTATTGGATCAATTGTTCTGTTTAAATTAAGATGAATCTGAAAATAAGTTTAAGTGGGACTGTATAAGAGTGTACTCTTGATTAGCAGCCCTAAGCAGTTTCATTGGAAATACAACCCAAGACACCGAATATAATTGTTTTTAAGACTTTTTAACACAATCAGACATCCTGAAGGAAATGAGAGAGTAGTGGGACCTCACCAATGTACCAGATAGGCCAGTAGGTGATGTTGTAGTATCGACTCAGCAATTTCCCTGACCTGAGAGAAAAGTGAAAAGAAGAAATACATATTATTCCAGTGTGCACTGGCAGAGGAGAGATGGGCGACGGCGGCACAGTGAAGCAGCGCTACATTACAAATGGCTGCTTCGGTTTGCAAGAGAGCACAAACCTGAGCTTGGAGGTGAACTTACATTTCAGTGTAAATCATACCAGCTAGAGACACGTTAAGGACGGCCCAGGCCAGGACCACCTGACGAGCCTGTTCTTCCCTCCTCATCCTCAGCGCTCTGTCTATCATACTGGGCATCCCCTCCTTCGGTGGGGTCAACATGACGTTATCAGACTGTTCAGGCTGAGACAAACTGGGAGTCAAAATGCATGCAGTGTGCTACATTCAAGAAGAGATGAAAACATTTGACGAGTTCCTATTAGCACGTGGCGTGCGTTACGGAACACCACTGTTCTTTAGCTTAGACATCAAATAAGGCTGTGGGGCATGGCAAGTGTACATGCTGCACTAACGTTAGTAGTACAGAACTGTTAGCCGACCTGCTAGCTAAACGGTTAGCTAAAGTTAGCTAGCTTACACAATGCAGAATTAGCAACGAAAGTATGATTTCATTGTAAATCTCTTTTCATGATGTACAACCAATAATAAAGCATTTTATACCAAAAGTCATACAACCAAAATAGAAATACAACGCGTAGGAAATCTAGATAATTCATACCACGCTAAAGTGAATGGCAACTGCGGCGCTGCATATTTTGTATTTTAACCGGAAGCTCCAATGCGTACTTCCGCTCGTAGTAAACGCTGGCTGCTAACGTCGATTCTCAGTTTAATAAAAAGAAAAAACAAAGACAAAAAGAAAAAAGAACAATTGAGTCTACCCACAGCGGAGTATAAAAGTTACAGACATTATTTTCTTGCGAGGATTCTCATACCAATACCAACAGTTATTGGTCATGTGTTCACGAAAAGTAAAATAACTGTAACTTTTCCCCCGATATTCTCAAATAGTGTAGTAGTTGTGAGACCACATAACTTAATATTTATTCATCTCCTTGATGATCATAGTGTGCTTTTAGTCACAAATCATTTCGAGGATGTGAGATTCTCACACGGCCAGGTGGGGGCGCTGCCTCTCTAATTTCTCTTTAGTCCATGTACTGTATCCATAGGGATTTGCACTGGGTTATCATGTGTTGAATGTACAGCAGGCGGCTCTGCAGGCCATTATCATTATGGTTAAAAATCAATGTCAGTGAAGTAGTCATGTACGCTTTCAACTCTATCATGTACATCAGTCAACAAAGCAGCTGTAAATGTTCATTTATTAAAACATTATGCAACAGACAGGATGGAGCTATAACATTAAGTCAACACGCACAACGAGGAATATCGCATTAATGCCCAGATTCCTGTTTTCAAGAGGCTCACTTCCGTTCACAAAGACAGTTTAAATTAGAAGGGGGGGGATTATTAAAACCTACGTTTAATAAATAAAGAATAAAAGCACAGGCCGTTTAGTAATTACTTATTATCAGAAATAAAATGCAAGAATATGGCGTCAGAAAGTTTTAAATGACATTATTGTGCAACTACAAATGAATATCAGCCATTCGCCCCAAGACAAAAACTGAATATGGAAAGATAGCTTATATGAATCCCACAACCACTATTACACAGGCCTGAGTTAAATAAAAAGAGAGGCGCTTTGTAGAAATACAGTCAGGTCTTTTTCAGTTGGCTTATAGTATGACAAAGATTATTTTAGCAGCACTGACTAAACATGTTGATTGCAAAAGTCAGGTTACATAAGAAGATGTTGCAGTTGAAATTTGACAAAGTAACTGATATTTGGCAAAATTAGAGGTAAATGTCAGTATTGTAGTAAAGTAAATAAATAAACAAAGACATCTCAAGAGGCACAGTGTTGTCAATGAGGGGGGGATAGGGACTTTTCAGAGTTATATCCTCCAACATCTAAACCACAGTCTTCATTGCTGGCTGAGTCAACCAGTCTCTTTCTCCCTCCTCTTCCCCTACCACCCTCCTCCTCCTCCTCCTCCTCCTCTTCTTCTTCTTCTTCTTCTTCCTCCTCCTCCTCCTCCTCCTCCTCTTCCTCCTCCTCTTCTTCCTCGTCCACATCCTGCTCCTTACAGGACGCTCTTTCCGTCTTGGGCCCTTTGCATATCTTGAGGTGACGGGTGAGGTGGTATTTGGTGAGAAAAGCTTTGTGGCATTTCTCGCAGACAAAGTCTCTTCGGCCCTCGTGAGAGTTCATGTGCTTCTTCAGGTGGTTGGTCTTGAGGAAATGTTTGTTGCACTTTGGGCACTGTATTCGGCGTTCACTGTGGTGGAAAGGGGAAACAATATGAAGACAATACACACATTGTATATAACCTATATTTCATCATCAGGAAATCTCATTGAGATCGAGACTTTGCAAACGAGACGCAAGCACGGCAGTCAGAAAGAAAAACAAACTTAAATTACTACAATGAGTGCAAAACAAACCACAATCCATTTGCCTATAAAATAACTGTTTACTTCTAGAGCTTTATCTAGAACACAATAAATAGGTTTCATACTGTGTGTGAGAGAACATGTGTTGTTTCAGGTCATGTTTCCTGATGAATGCCCGGTCACAGAGGTCACACTTGAGCTTCTCTGCACCAGTGTGGATGAGCATATGCGACGTCACGTGGGACTTCTGGGTAAAAGACTTCTCGCAAACCGCACATCTATAGTTCTTCTGACCTGTTAGTTGGGGGGGGAAAGAGTTTCAGAAGTTGACAATGTTTTAAAGCTCAAGTTTGACATTTTGGGAAATACACTCATTCGCTCTCTTGCCGAGAATTAGAGGAGAAGATTGATACCACTCTCATATCTATCCATTCAATGTGAAGCTACAGCCCACAGCCAGTTAGCTTAGCTTAGCTCAAAGGCTGGAAACAGGGGGAAACAGTTAGCCTGGTTCTATCCAATGGTAACAAAATCCACCTGCTAGCTGTAGAAAGCGAATAAACACAAGTCTAATGTTTTTAAAAACTTATTCTTTTAAGAAGCGTGGGGTAAAGTGTTAAAGGGTGCTGTGAAATTGCAATTTTCTTTGGAAGTGCATACGGTCCGTTGCAATTTGTTTCTTTCTAGGAAAAAACTTAATATGTACGTAGTTTTTATGCGTGGCTTCTTGGGGAAGCACAGGAAGAACTGGGGGGTTAGTATGACAGCTGAAAAGACAGATGTTTACACTTCAGTTATCCCTGTACACACCTGTGTGAATCTTGAGGTGCATCCTGAGGTTGCTGGGATCGCTGAAGGCCTTACTGCAGTATTCACACTTGTGTGGTTTCATCCCCACGTGCCCCATGAAGTGCACATTGAGCTTAGTGGATGTGATAAAAGCCCGGGAACACATGCTGCACTTGAATTTCTTCTCCCGTACATGACCCTGCCCTTTTGCTCTGGAGGTAACATTGTTTGAGTTTCTATTACTGCTGCCCCTGCTGCTGTTGTTATCACCGTTTGTTTGTCCTACAGCGTGGGCGTGGCAGGGCCACGGGGAGGAGGAGGAGCTCGAGGTTCCATTGGTCAGCTTCTCTTCCCGGTGAGTGTGTTGCTGTTGCTGTGGTTGTTGCTCTTGTTGCTGTGGTTGTTGTTGTTGCTGAGAGTGGTCCTGCTGCGATGGGCTGTGGCTGTGCGGAGGTTGGCTATGGCTGCGGTTACTGTTATGGCTGCTAAGATGAGACTTGAGCTCAGAGAAGGAGGAGCACTCTTTGCCACATTGGCAGATCTGGCCCTCAGGCACCTGAGGAACACCTGTGGAGACATGAAAGGACGGTGGGGTGGTCAACATTACGTAATGTATAACCATATCAGCAATAGATCAGTGAGGCTTCTTTAAAATCAAAACTTTACAAGTTAAATCTTCTGCCATCTCACCCATCAGCCTGCAGTAGTCTCTGCTGTAGTAGAAGAGCAGCTCCTGGTCCGGGTGGATTTCTGTGGTTGTACAGAAGAACAGTTTACCATTGGCAGGGTACGCCACCAGGTTCTGCTCCTCACGGGACCTTAACACACACAGCAAATAGAAATTGTTTATTAACACATTCAATAGACTGAAACAACATGGGAAACACCTCAGAACTCAATATTTTACCAGCGTGATACCTTGCTTTGCGGACAAACATCATCCAGTTGCACTCATTCTCATCTGTTGTCAGGATGTAGAATTCCAGCACGTTGTTGTGGTACATCTGAAACAGAGAAATCGGTTCATCTGCTTATCATGGTTTTGCACCGATTGTGACAACCGCGGTCCGACAGAAGCCACTGCACCCACCTTCCATATTTGTGGCGTGTCCTTTTCTGGCCAATCAGAGAGATCCACATTGCTACAATGCTGACCCACCATTGGTCCAAAGCAGGTCCTTGGAGGAATCCCATCACGTGCAAAAACTCCTAAGAGGAGCATAAGCACATTTTGTCCGTAATCTAATTTATATTTTAATCTTTTCATTACATAAGGCATCTTAACGGTTCTAATGGCGGCTTTACTTTGTTATGGCTCTCAGAACGTGTCTCAATACTCACAATGTTAAGGTGTCTTTTGGTTCTACATAACATGCAAAAATATATGCATTTTAAAATACCATCGAATAATTAAATCCCTAGTGGGCTCACCAAGAATAGCAAAGAGAGGACAAAAAATTGACTAATAGCCAGATATGTCATTCAAGGGCTCTCTTAAATATGGGCATCATATCTGACCACAGAACAGTGCATCAGGTCTGTCAGCCACAGAAAAGCCTGTTAAAGGTGGGTCATTCTCTTACCAAGCGGCTCGTCAGCCACTGAGATGCGCAGGCACAGTGGACGCGGCAGAGAGAGGCGAGCCCGGCTTTGGATGGGCGTGTCAGGGATGAAGGTGACTGGCCCGTGCTCTGGGCAGTCTGAGGTATAGGAGCGCTCACACAGTGTGCACCCTGGAAGACAATAACAGCAGAAACGTTTGTACAGGTGAGAGACACTCATACTTACTGCCCGGTAACAATGTCAAGAGCTTGCTTGCTGAACACCACACTCATTTCACTTCACTTCTATGACTGCTTATAACAACATTGTTATATAAATGATATATATAATAGTAGTTTTATAGCTGTATATGATTTCCAATACTTTTGTCAGAGCTAAAAAACATGATTTTAAAATCTACTGATACATCCAGTTTTTTAACTTCTGGAGAAACACACTCACAGATGGTGTAGGCAGTGACCATGTTCTCCTTGTTGGAGGTAGAATCCTCTAGCTGCAGGGTGGAGTTGACCAGCACCAGGTTGTTTTCTGGCCCCAGCGACACCTCTGCAGTGATGGGGGACACATTTACTGCCTCCAGCCCCATCCCAGAGTGTCCATGGAGCGACACCGACTCCAGTTGACCCTGGCTGGCCATGGAGCCAGTGAGCACCACACTGACAACGCCTGAGTTCAGCTCCCCATTTGTGTGGAGCTGCTCCCCGAGCCCTCCTGCTCCTCCTCCCCCAGCGTTCCCAACTCGGCCGCCCATATGATCCTGCTCCATCACCACAGGTAGTTCGAGCCCAGGGGGCCCATGTAGGGGCATCACCCCACCAGATGAGTCCACACCAGTCAGGCTCTCATGCGGCTGAGGCTGCCTCCCCCCTCCGAGCTGCTGCTGGTTGTCAGACACCGCCACCACCCCAACTCCGTCCATGGTGGCCAGCTCCTCTCCCATCCGGTCAGGGGACATGGGGCTGCTGACACGTGACTCCATGGCTAAACCTGTAGAGTCCAGCTCATGAGCGCCAGTCTGGTGGAGGTCTCCCTGGCCGCTGACCTGTCTGGAGTCCATGGGAACCAGGACCTGCTCCAGTGGGCCTCCAGGGCCACTGTAGGGGTCCAGAACTGTAGGATTGTTGCTGGCCACAGAGAGGGTGCCGTCCATGCTAAGGCTGCTGGGATGAATGTATTGAGGTGGTGGACGGTCTGCCAGATAGGACAGGATACCTAAAGCAGGGAATAAAGAGGGGACTTAATTTCAGTTTACCCTTCAAATGAGAGCATTTGGAATAAATCCCCATTAAATAAGCATCACCACTTCAACAATCTGGCCGACTGCTTTAAAAATTTCTACACGGATGACTTATATGTCTCACACACAAACAGTACCCCACCTGGCAATATGTTTCGGAAGTAGCTGCTCTCCAGGTGGGGGTATGGAGGTGGCGGCAAGGAGTAGTTCCTCTCCGGCAGGCCACACATCACTCCCCTGTCACCCAGCGGACCCATGGGGAGCATCAGCGAGAGGGCAGAAGGAAGGGAGCCCAGGGAAGGACCCAGGCTGGGGATGGCCACTGGCATGCCTGGAACCATAATAAAGAGTCAAGAGCAGGTAATAAACCCACATTCAATTTAGCAAAGAGAAAAGGGCTAGAGCGTGAGACTACTGCACAAAATTAAAGGTGACGCAGATCCTTATAACAACTGGAATGTAGGCAAATGTAAACATGATGTGATAGTTTGAGAAGGTTTACACAAGAAATCAGCACGCGCTCTGCTACTCTATGACGGTCACGGAATATGGGAGTCTTTTAACAGTCGCTCTAGTGTGGTTCCCGACTTGAGCAAACAGGCCTGGCTGGTAGTGTGTTTCCTACCTTACATTTTGCATTTTACATTTTTCCTACCTGGGGTGGAAATGGAGTTGTGCGTGGGGGAGGTGGGCAGACCCAGGTGGCTGGCACTCACTGAGGGCACACTGAGCTGGTCCATGCCCACAGGACTCAGGTTCATGTCGTTCATCCTGGAGAAACCACATGAGAGTGAAACTGAGACTGAGCAATGAGCCAGCAAGCCAAATAATAAGCTGATAGTTTGGGGTTTTGGCCGCTGTTTAGACACGGTTAGCAATATCAAGACATGGATTAAGCCCTTGTGTGTAACTGTCAGCATATAAAGACTCACAGGCGAGACACGTATGCAGTGTGTGGGCTATGTTAGCTTACCTGAATTCACCAACTGATGTCCATCAGCAACGTTAACCGTGTACTGCTGGAGGAGGCGTTTATACTTCTCTCCCTGTGAAATAATACACCTAGTGTGAAAACAACTTACGGCATCGGCATGCCACAATCACACAGCTTATACAACTCTCATTTAAACAGCTAAAACAACAGTTAACGTGTCTTTAAACATGACCTGTTTGCAACTAACGTTAGTTAGCGAAACACTGCTAACGTTAGCCTTACAAACTTACACCTAACGTTAACGTTCCATAAACGGTCAAAACAGAGAATTATCATGCGTTTCGGCTAGCTCCAAGCGCGGACGTACCGCGTCACGTCCGCGCTGCTTCACTGCGAAAATACTGATTATTTGAAAAGGAAGATGCCTTAAAAACAACAACATACCAACACAATGCCTCCCTGAACGGGGCCATGACGGCATACTGCCGCCCATGCGCATGCGCTGTTGCGCCGTAAGCGGGGCGGAGTATTTTGCTGATCTCAGCTCAGTTTTTCCTGTCCTCCACTGTCCAGATTCCCAAAAGGCGGCGGCTCGTCACGGGGCAGGAAGGCAAAGAGGGCCCAAGTAAAAAATATAAATCTTACTGTTTGTGTTTTTGGTAAGAGTATCTTGTGCTGTTTCGTACTGTTAGAAAATATACTGTCTACACTTTCCCCCGAGAAGAAAAAGGATTTGAGCAGAAAGCTTCTTTAACCAGGTGAATATTGTCTTTCACTGATTTTATTTTAGCTACATGAGATCAGCGTCTGCAGGTGCTGATTTTATTGAGAGTCTCCCACAGGTCCCAGGCCGTACGGGCAAGACTGGCTGTGACTGTATCTATTAAATGGAAAACAGAGAAAAATATTCGTGATTATAAATCTTCTTTAGTCTACTGAACAATTGAGTGATACATTTTCAAGTACATTTTTAAATGTGATAACGATCTGCTTAAAACAGTAATGTTTCCTTAAATATAAATGTGTCATCATCTATAGCAGATATTATCAAATTATTCCAATACCAAAATCCCACAATGTGAAAACAATGTGATGCAACTGCCTCTGAACTCAGACTCAATGACATAAGGGTCTTTATAATTTCAGAGGCAATTGGATAAAAGAAAGCTCAGCAATGTATGATTTCCATGTGTGATTTTGGTTCACTCTCCTCTGCATTTCATTGGATTCGTGAATTTGTGTGAATGTTCATAAAATATTGAAATGATGTGCCACCACACAATTTTCAATCCAACGGCCTTAAACCCGGGTTATAAACTGATCTACTGAGCTGGGATTTTGATCTTTCATCCTCAAATGTGTCTAAAACATGTCCTTATGCCTTATCATTGATATGTAAACGTTAAAAGTGATTTATTAGAATGAATAAAGTTATTATAAGCCCTTAAAGTTTGGCTCATAGTATTATTCATGGTGAAATTGCTTCACAGTGTCAACGGAAGGAAGAACGCGTTATGTAAACAGTTTTATCTTGATGAGAAAGCTATGGCTGCATCTCCGCCCCGGATCACACCCACCATGCATTTGGCCTCAAAACCCCCAACAAACAAGTTGTCACACACACTGACAAAGTCCCGAGCAAGAACTGTCTACTCATAACAGATCGCAATCTAGACATTTATTCACAAACTGGCGAGGCTTAAAAGGAAAGTGTTGCTCAAAACACAAGATGACTGTGAGGAGACTCTGACAAGGTAAGGTGCATCATTACAGGTCATACATGCTGCAAAAATAATTGCATATATTTTACTGCTGTTTAATCTAAGATTGTGTCCATTTTGATTCATAGTAAGGAGTTAATGGAGCATATTCCATATGTCCCTCCATTGGCTCTCCACGGCTTCTCCATGGATAACAGTGGAGCGCACCACAGGGAGGCACTTCGACTTGGACTGCCCTTCCACCTAGACGCCGCATACCATGACCCTGTACACGGCCAGATGTCACCTTACAGACGATTCTCTTATTTCCCCTTTCACGGACCCCTCAGTGTGTGTGATTATTCCTTTGAGCCCGCGTTCATCCGGAAAAGAAACGAACGGGAGAGGCATCGAGTGCGCTGCGTAAACGAGGGTTACGCGCGGCTCAGAGAGCATCTGCCGCAGGAGTTTGAGGACAAACGGCTCAGCAAGGTGGAGACACTGCGGGCGGCTATTGACTATATTAAACACCTGCAGAGCCTGCTGGACTTAAACGTGTCCGGGATGGAGGTGTCACTTGGAGACGTGCGTAACCGTGCGCCGCTGCCGCAGAGGACAGAGTGCAACAGTGATGGAGAATCTAAAACTGGCCACAGGGACAGTGGGGAAATAGTTTACTAGCTCTCTCTCTCTCTCTCTCTCTCTCTCTCTCTCTCTCTCTCTCTCTCTCTCTCTGTGTGTGTGTGTGTTTGTGTGTGTGTGCTCTGCTGTACTAGAACTAATTGTAAAGAAAGTAAAACATGTATAATTTCCACTGCCTGATTGTATTCAACAGTCTGTACTTTGAAGCAAAAACATCGTTTGTTTACATGTAGGGAGGTGTGACAAACACCCATCTGAGGATCATTCTTGATCTTTGAGAGCAATATGTAACAACATAGTAAAATAGTTGGAATGAAGACTGAATGAAGTTTGAAGCTTAGATTATTGTGTTGCACCTAATATTTTGTGTTCATTGTGTGCCTTATGACATTATCAAGCAGGTCATTGGTAGTTTTTATTACTGGGTGTGACACTGAAAATGTTTTACTGAATTACAGAATTACTGAAAATGAAAAATTCAGCGAACCAAGTCTTGACCATATGTTATCAACTTCTGACTCAGTGATACTGATATTCATAAATATAGGTTAATAAAGAAGTCTTGGTCATAGTGTAGGGCTGAATAAGAAAAATAATTAAGACTATTTTGTGACAAGATGAGCACTTCATCTCTTTAAATAGTACTAAAATGTGAATTTAGCGTGGGTTCATCACATTTCTAAACAAACAGTGTTTTGTGTTGCATTAAATTCTCGTGAACTTGACAAGAACAACATCATCATAATAAATTCTAATTGAATGAATAATTTCCAAAGCAATAAAGGATGGGCCCAACAGTAGCAAGGTCGTGCAGCAATCAGAAGTTTTGTATATACAAGTGAAATATCTCAGATTCCCACATCTTTTCTTAGACACACTGTTTGTGCAGAATGGTGTTGATAGCTATACTGTAGCTTATTCCATGGAAAACCATGGAAATAAAATAGTCAACGGTGATTGTAATTAAATTCAGTCCCTTTAAGTGGACTGCTTATTCTTAGATCCTGCAAATGCAGCGGTGCTAATGTGACATGTAGAATCATAAGCATGTGCTTCGTTGAGCAGGTTACTCAAGAGTTTGTACACGGTTTGTCTGAACTTTTCTAATGCAAACACACACACACACACACACACACACACACACACACGATGATGTTGTCCCATGGCTGTTTTTTCTCTCTCTTTGACTTGTGACATTAGGAAAGGTGTAATAACATTAATTTGTAGCTCATTTCCAGATCTGGTACACATAATGCAACCATTAAATCGGGTTATTAATCACAGCTGTGATTTTCCGGCTGTGACATATCCAAAAGTCTTTTCTAAACAAGGATAATCCGGTCTGAACCTGATATCCGTGTTTCTTGTCTTAGTAATGGCCAATGGAAGTGAACATTATAGTACAGTATACAGGCTTAACTGGTCCTTAAAGCACAGGAATGACATCTCAAACCAAAAAGTGTATCTTCTGAAGAAAGTCTGTCTAGTTGTTTTTAGTTACCTGAGTACTCTTCAAAGACCTCCTACTTACTGTATCTCAGGGCTCTCAGGAAGTTTTTCTCTCCTAATAGCTTAAGGAATGCATTTATCAGCCCTCAGCCCCACAGAGGAACCTCCAAAAAACACTTCCTCCTCTCCACCCTATTTGTGTGTTTATACTTCCCACCTCCGCTGACCTGCACGGAAACAGCTCCCAATTTCTGATTTTCAGTAATACCAAAACCACAAATAGGAAAAAACAAAACAAAAGCAAACATGATATTGTATACAAGTAAAATGGATTTGGTGAGACCTGCAGAGTGCAGTTCAAGTGAACCGTGCTGGTATGGAAGAACGGCATTGACAGCCGCAAAGGCATGACATACCCATAACAAAAGGTGTTTGGCTGTGCATTATGTGAATTATACCCAATAATTAGCCAAGTGCTGGTACTCCGGGCTTGATGGTTCAATGGCGCTCTGAAGATAGAGAACATGAAGCTACTTAAATGAAAGCCTCTGCCTGCGATGGATGTTTTCTTTTCCTGATGCACACACGCTGATTCTAATCAGATCCCAGCACAGATTCCTTGCAGGCATTGCTCTATATTACTGGAAAGGATGTTGTTGCTGATGCATGGATGTGATTTCATACAGATGACAGAGTTACATCACGTGGGGTAGCCTCCTACATGATCAATTTTGTGAATCTCTCACAAAAAACTGCACAAACCTTGCTGTCTTAAACCAAGAGGTACAATAGATTGGTTCTTAAGTCAGCATGGAACTATGACATTTTCAATCCTTTGTTGAAATGAGGAAAGAAAAACTGAAATAATATGATCAGAGAACACCTGTATGGGTGTGAGATACATATTTGAGTTCTATATTAAGCCTGCTAATGTTATGCTCTGTGTGGAAGGCTGCAAACATGCATGATGACTTGGTCAGATAACGTTTATCAGTTGAAATAAGATCAGTGAAGGGACCACCGGGAGAGGTTGCTGCGACGTGCCGAGACAGAGAGCCCACATTCGGAGACGGAAACGGAACAACTGCGAGTTACAGGACACACAATGATGCAGCAACTCAGCATCGCCAGTATATACCATACAATAGTGATTTAACCTGTGGCGTGTTGATTAAAGTGTTGCATAATGCTTAAAAAATGTTTAAAAATCCAAATGTAGAGCTACACCAGATTAGTGATGTTGTTGTTGGTCAGGGTGGAACAATTTTAACTGCTATATCTACATTTCAGTAGTTTAATCTGTAGAAATTCTTCATTTTTTTATATGTTTGTTTAAGTGTTTGTTTTGTATATAAACTTTTAATTTGAAAGGTTACTAGTAACTATAGCTGTGGAAAAAATGCAGTGGAGGGAAAAGTACAGTATTTCCCTCTGAAATGTAGTGGAGTAGAATAATAAAGTAGCATAAAATGGAAATACTCAGGCAAAGTACAAATACTTCACAATAGTTCTTAAGTACAGTATTTGAGTTAATGTACTTTCCACCTTTTCCATAACGCATATTGTATTGTATTGTAAGGTTTTTCTGTTATTTTGTCAACCCCCTGCACCTCTATCACACAGTCAACTACAGTAGTATAAACTGTACTTAAAAGCTGACAATCTGAGCCTTTTGCTAATTTAATAAATCCCAGTATTGTTATTATTGTTACATCAACGGGAAAAAAGGATTGTTATTATCATTGCTTTAATGGGAAACTTACATTTATGGGACTACTATGAGATTAACGGCAAGTTCCTAGTATGTGTACAGTTGTTTGTATTGAAAAGAACACACAGAAGCAAATTCGGCATTTTGAAACTGTCATTTATTCATTTAAATACATATTTACAAGTGGTTAAAAGTGAGCAACTGTGTGGCATTAAGTGAAATGTAAGTTTTCAATACAGCTCAAGTGTTTGCCTGTACGTGTGCGTGTGTATGCATACACGTGTTAACGCAATCATTGGGCCTGCAGTTCATCAAGCTGTTCGAGGAGAGCGTCTTTTTCCAGCTCTAACTTGGAGATCTGACGATTCTTGTCACTCACCTCCTGTCAAAAGCAGAAAAATAAATTACCATGGCCGTGTCATACAGACACAAAAAGACTAATCAATCAAGAATTATGGAAAATGTGTAAGGTCAGTTAAAGGAGAAAAACACTCAGTATAATATAAGAATGTCGAAAGAAACAAATACAAAATAGGGCTTTTTAAAAATGTGTTTGAAGCCTTGCAAATTGAATATGTAACCCGAGAAAACCAATTCACATTATATTTTGACAACGCTTCCTGTTCTCCTTACCTGCGTCAGCACTGTGTTTTGCCACCGGAGGCCGCTGTCTGCCAATGCGTCCCGCAGAGAAGGGTTGCTGCTGCAGATGACATTGGGCTCCCTCATCACAGAGCCCAGAGAGCGATTCACCCGCTGGATACGAGACCTGAGGAGGCAAGACCGAGCCTGTGGAGATACACACCGGCAGCTGTTTAGACCGTAAGGCACAGGGCATAGTCTTTCATCTTGTGGTGTCGATGAGCAGATCATTGCTGGTACAGTTCGCTAGACAATTAGTTTGTGTTCAATGCAACATGCGTTGATTTATGGTCAGTAAAGTTGATGAGGCCCTAGACCCAGCCCTGCCTTGTACCTCTGCTGCATCTTCCTGGCAGGAGCCGACCCCACTTTTGTGTCTGGCTCTGTTCTCCTCCAGCCGCTGGAGGTACCAGAGACGGGTCTTCTCCAGGAACTCCAGACCCGAGCACAGAGCGTCCTTCTCCTTCTCTAGATCCTTCAGACGCTTAATCTGAGATGGGAAGGACACACCTCGATTGAGTACACATAAAGGACAAAAACATTGAATTTTGAGTTGTGCCTTGTACCAACAAAATGAATAAATGTTGGAGCGTCCTAGTGGCCGAGGGATCTTAAATGCTGACCGTGGAATCCCACCAGAGGGATTACACATGTCACTTGACATGCAGCAAAGTGACCTTTGCAAAGTGATCTTTGCTGCATGTCATTATGTGTCACATTTCCACTTTCTACCATCTAAAAAAGCAGAAAAGTGCCCACAAATACTTACAAAATGCTCAGAAATGTTGAGTTTGATGATATAGCTGGTTTCGTTGGGTATGTGTGTGTTTACCAGGGTGCTCACTAACAAGCGTGACCACCAAAAAACAAGGGGCTGTAGCCTGATGAAAAGCAGCGTGATTGGCACAGCGCTGCCTGTTGTCTTCCAGAGGCCCCAAGGCTTTGTTTGTATCAGCAGAGCCAATCTACAGAGCAGCAGGGGGCCTTTCGTTCTATTGTCTACACGCAGTTGGATAACATGCACTTTAAATGGGCTCAAACAGAGCTAACAGTGCTACAACAACCAGGGAACCATACTATATGGTGGGGGTGATCCACCTTTGGCATCATGGGGTCAGGAAATCAGTCACTTGTAAGGCAGTCAACAATGACATGGATTAGGAGGACATTAGAAACTCTATTTCTGACACTACTGACACTATTGTCTCACTAGTGAATGATTTATTTAGCTGCGTTTGATTAATCAAATTTTCAAGATATGCACAACATTTCAATTGTTTTGTGTAAAATTACAGCTGTACGTCTACCACGATAATCTAAAATATATTACTGTTTTTACTGTTTGACAACTCTGTTTATAACCACACATTTACAGTTAGCGGAAAACTGGTTATATTGAGCCTTTAACAGGAAGCTGTGAGGGGCAGACTTGACATGTGGGAATGTATCACTGGGATGACTGCAGCCTCCAAGACGACACGAGCAAAGACGGAGAAACGGACTGAAAACAGAGTGACTCTACAAGCATTTAAGTTAAATGTCCAGTATGAAAAGCAAACCCCCGTCATTTTCACATTAATAATTCAGTTGTCTCAAAAATACACAGCAAGTGCTGCAATTTGACCAGTAAAGCTCAGTTTAGTCATACATATTTTTCAATTGGGAATGTGGGGGTTTGGCCACCTGTGTGGGGTTTTCATTCCACAAGTAAAAATGTACACATAGTAAGTATTTTAAAGGCTGATTCCATTGTAGACCCAATATATTTAAATTGAATTACTTTATGGCAACAGAAATAATTAAATGAAGAATACAGAATTTCCACTACAAGAATTTTATTCCTGGCAGATCCGAGAAAGCTTTGAAACAGCATTTAGACCTTTACTTTGGGAAGCTAAATTTACAGAAAAGATAATTTAACAGCATGATTGTCTCAATAAAATATAATAACTCATAATAAGGATTAAAAATTTGAGACTTTCTATTCAGTGTCTGGTAAAAATCTTTTGAGGGGCGTGGTGCATTGCAGGCACTTGGCATAATTATCTTTATGGCTACGACCATTGTGTTGTCAGAGAGCTTTGACATTTAATAAAATAAAAGAATAATTCATTTTATTTATAGAGCGCTTTTCAAATACTCCAAGACGCTTGTACTTTCATTGTGATGCCTAACACATGCATACATGTACACATAATGTATAGATGCTGTAGAGTCAGTCAATGAATTCAACTAATGCTTTAAATACATTTAGCTTAACTCCATTATAGAAACATGTCTAAATACACTCAGTGTCCCCTCTATTAGGTGCACCTGTACACTCTAATGCAATCCAATACATTTAATAATCAAATTCTTTGTTAATTATTAATTATTAATCCAATTAATAACATTGGTTTTAATTCAATTACATGTTTAGTACTGAGGTCATAGTTAGTGACGGTGTTGTAATGGACTGCATTATATTCAGAGGTGTTTCGAATATTCTGCCCTCCCTCATCTATGTTAATGGAAAGGAGAGAAAAATAAAAAACACTTCTCAATATAATGTAGTCCAGCACAACAACACCTTTAACTGTTACTTCAACAATAAACATATATGTTTAAATATATGTTATATATGTGTAAATTGAGTTTTTTATTTCTCTTTTCGTATCACTTCACATTGAAATATCAAATGGTTTGAAAAATGGTGCGCCTTCTCCTACTGCTGACACTTATACAGACTCGAGAAGCAGCAAATGCTTAACCTTGAGTAATAAGTCACACTTTGGACATGGCCACTTCATCTTTTTTAACAGAAAATGTACAGTTAGCTTTTAAACTTACATGACAACAGGACTGTACTGTATACTATAGCCATGTTGTGCTGAAAACTGGGAAACAAAACACAGGTGAGTACGCACGGGAGCTGATACGAATCTCTTACTCTATATTCACGCACAACAAAGACACAGTGAGATGTTACTGATTAGGATCATTTTTCATAGCACACATGCAGGCTCATATCACACTCTACAACCCCCCCTTCCACACACACCACCTCCCTCCTCACCCATAGGTAGAAGCGCAGTGCGTCCAGGCTGTAGAGGCTTGTCCTGAGGGGGATGATAACCACAGTGTAGGAGCCAGAGCCGGAGGGACGGCAGGCCATGGGGAGGAGATCAGTCACTGATAGCTACTACCGCCCCATACAGCTGGCTGGACAACAAACCACAACTCGCCACCGGCTGACCCAGAGTGATACCACAGAGAAAGAGAATGAAAGTGTGTGTGTGTGAGAGAGAGAAGGCAGGAGTGAGGGAAAAAAGCAAGCACGGTACACATGCACAGACAGCATGGTGCCCCTGGGGCGAGGTAATGAAAAATTCCACATGTCGCTGCCATGACTGGTTAATCGACATACAATGACACACACTGAGAGAGAGAGAGCGAGAGAGAGAGAGATGTGGTGGATAGAAGGGGAAACTGGCAGCAGAGGAGCAAATAAAAGAGAAAACAAAACAGTGAAAGGCATATGGCAGGAAATGTGAAAGTGGAGCTGTGGAAGGGAGATTTGAGAAGAGGAAGCAGGTGTGATCAGACAGTTGCCACCTCCTGTGTGCTCATCACTGTTAGATAAAAACCTCGTTCAACCTAAATCTGAGCTTTACAAGAAGGATAGGAGGAAAACAGCCTCGGTTTCACAACCTCTGAAAGAGTTTCTCAGCTCAAGGGAGACTTTTCTAAGAACCATGTCATCCTGCAGCTGAAGTGGAAACATGGCATTCCTCTGTTGGCGCTGCTGAATGAACAGAGAGTGCATGTGATTATTTTCTTCTTGGTTTCAAGTGAGCGCTCACGTCCCAACATGTTCCCAGGAATGTGACATAACCTGGGGACGATCTGTGCGAGCACAGAGGTGTGGAGTGCATGCCAGTGGACACTATAGCAGCTGAGTGTAGCAGTTTAGACAAACAAACAGAGCAGTCGAGCGTAGTTTGGGTGTGGAGAGCAGGGGCAGGGTTAGATAGTGGAGTGCTCATGGATTTCAGACATACTGCATTGACATTAAAGTCGTTACTATCAGCGCTCAGCTGTTCAGCTGGTCAACACCTCAGGCCAAACTGGCTGTTAGTGGATGGATGGAAATCCACAGTAACAGTGTTGGAAGGAGTTTTAGTGTACTGTGATTTGTGAGAAAAGAGGATGAAGGTTCAGCCCAAAAAGGACATTATCATCTTTGTTTTTATTGGCAGCATCTTTGGCAAAGTAACTGAAGTACAAGTTAACAGTGTCACATACTGATTCATTAGTGGAAGTCGATTCTTGGAGACCTTGAAACAGGCTGATTATTTTGAAGCTGATATCTAAATTATATGCCAATATGAATATCTTTAATATGTTACTCTTTGCATTTTCTGAGCTTCCTTTTACAATTCCCTTGAGTTTATGTCCCATTTGTTAATATCTGTACAAGTCTTGGTTGTCATGGAAAAAAAGGCCTCTACTTGCCCCCATTTTAAAGCTGTTGTGTGATCCATTGGGAATAAAGTCAGAATCATGTGCACACCATCTTAATATTTCTTCTGCCTGATTTAGATTAATTTTTTCTTTATTTAGTGATTATTTTTACTACTAGGTTTTGAATTTCCTTCCTAGTTCTTTATACCTAGCTGCAAACTAGGGGTTTCATAGACACACAAATGGTTTCAACTGAGCCGCTTACAAATAATATCCAAGGAATGGTAGTGCCATGCCTCCCTTTTCTTTTGCAAGTTGCAATATTTTATGTTTCATTCTTAGCCCCCCCTGCCATATACATGTATAGAGAGAAATAAATGTATCTCATTCTGTGAAGTGCTGTTTGGCTATATCAATAGGGAGAGTTTGAAAACAGTTTTGTGATGTCTCTAGATAAATGGAAACCAAGGTATTTCATTGGCTCCTCTCCCCATTTGAGGTTATATCTATGTGTTAAGTCTTCGGGAGGGTCATGTTTAAAGGTCAGAAACCAGGTTTTTAGAATACTCCGCTTATATCCCAACAATAAGCCATATTTCTCCACAGCTGACATTAGAATTTGTAGTGATTTTGATGGTTGTCTTAGGAAGATCAAAATATCAGCAGATAAGGATGTTTTCTGTTCCCCAACTGCCATATCTATATCCTTTGATGGTGTAATTCTGCCTAATGCAATGATTTAGAGGTTCAATGAATAAAGAAAAAAGGACAGGGGAGAAATAATTTATAGTACTTTATATAAAAAAGGACTACCTCACTGAACCGAAAGCTTTCTCTGCATCCAACCCCATTAACATTGCTACTGTCTTGTTCTGTTAGTATGTCACATAACGTGTAATGTTAATACTGTCCTTAGTCTGTTTTTGTTCTAAAAATACTGTCTGGTCCAAATTAATACGTTTTGCTATGATCTTTTCCAGTCTTTTAGCTAGTATTGATGAATATATTTTGTAGTAAAGTTTAGTATTAGTAGACTACAGTCTAGGTTGCTTTTCTTTCTTTCTTTTTCCTTCCTTATGACTGTAATTGTAGCTTCCTTCCACAAGGGGGAAATCCCTACTTCCTTTAGTGCCCAATTACATGCTGCTTGTAATCTTGGAGTTATCTGTCCTCTGAACGTCTTGTACCATTCCGATGGAAAACGATCTTTGCCTGGATCTTTGTGTGCTTTTAATTAGGCCAGAGTGTGGATTTGGGGTTGTTATTAATGCGTATTGTCACTTGTATGGGTGAATGATCAGATTTAATTTAATACTCAAGTTTCACTTTGTATTGTAAGTTTTCTCAAGAGGTGCTCATATGTAAAAAAAAAAAACAATAAAACAAAACAGTTACAGTTACTGAAGGAGCTTTCACACTGCTGACAGGGAGGCCGTACATACAGTACATATTGTGTTTTGATTATTCAGAGGGTGTGGCTGAATCTGTTTCTCCTGACAACAGACAATTTAACTTTGATGCTGTCAACATGGGGCCCTCCCACAGATCCCACCCATTGAATGATCACACTGCTGTACAGTCAAACCCAAGAAACACTAAACAATTCAAGGGAATGTTCTTTTTATTATTTGACTTGAAATATGTCTTTTTATGTAATCCTGTGATTTCATGAACAAGCCATTTTAACCTATTGAATACTCACTCACTGTGTCACTGACTGTCTTTCTGACTTTTTTAAGGTTGGCACGTTAAAGCTGCAGTCCTGCTTTATCACCAGCACACGGCACTATAAGTGCACATCGCCTGCGGGAGCTGTGAATCATATTCAGAGCTGACATTTTGTGAGTCTTCATGATGTCCCCATTAAAGCTTAAAAGTCGTAGCTTTTACTAAACACCAGATGGCGCAGCACAATGACGATGCAGAGCACTGTTTCTCAGCGTGTCAACTAATTTCAACCTATCGGCACCCCATATGCTGTGGTGTACTTGAGTTATGTTTGCTCGCAAAAGGAAATGGAAAAATGTGGAAAGATAATACAAACTTCACCTCAATCACAGAAGATGACCAGATTAAGATCCCTGAGAAGTTACTTTTACATAACACATCTATACATTAGGTATTCCAGGTATTTCTGTTGTATTTTCATGTCACGTCCCATGCTGTTAAAACATGTGATTAAGTTGCTGCAGAGGAATGGCTCTCTGTGCTCCAGGATCTCTGACATGGAGCCTGCAGGGAACCCACGTCGCCGTGTTACATCATGAGACACATGATTCTCACCAGAATGAAGCCTTAAAGCTCTACATGAGCTCACAATATAATGAACATTAACAAATGATGCGTTTTCTACTGTGTTTCCTTATTTGTAGCGGATGCCGTTTAGGGCTCTTTTCTGGGGTCAAACGCAGAGATAAAAAGAGAAGGTCAGATAAGAATGAGGGCAAAAAAAAAAAAATGTATCTCACTTTACTCACGTCAGCAGCCTTTTCGTTATTATCACAGAGATGTAAGATCATGATGAGTTTCCACTGTGCCCTCGCCCCCAACGCTCTTATGGTGCATAAATAAATGTGTTTATATACACACACATTCACACACTGTAGAAACTCCGCCTATACGGAATCTTTTTAGTCACTATTACTACTACTTTGCGGCCGAGAGTGGGCCCCTTGTTGCTTCCTGTCTCCCTCCCGTATATGCACACACCCTTTCACACACACATCTTTGCTTCTTCGCTGTCACTACTAATTTCATGCAGTGTTTCAAAACCACTTGAAAATGACACATGGCTGCACATACACAAGCAGCTGAAGTGGTACACACATACACGGTCATCTCTTACACCCCCCCTCACCTCTCCAGCCCATGCCAGCACTGGCCATTCAAGGCTCGCTGTTCCAGATCATAGCTCCAAGGAATCTAAACCACATATGTAACCCCCCATAAACACTCAATTCAATCAAGAATGAAAGAACTGCAGCTCTCCGTGGCCTCATTACAGTATGACACTCACCTCCTTGTCCTGAGAACCAAATCTAAGCAATAGGTTGAGCAGAAACAAATCTTATTGCACAAATAAGATAATTGATATGTTCAATTTGTGACCTTTCTCAAATCTTTCTTTTTTTCCTTAAGAAATACTGGATAGTTTTAGGCCTTTTAGAGATGAAAAACCTGAGATTAGAAGGGACAATTCCTCAAACTGCTCACAACTCACAGGCATATGCACTTTGGGACAGCGTTTTGCAAGTGGCTTCATTTTAAGGGGTCACAAGCCAAACAAGCCGGGAGCCTCTGGTCTTTACTGTGGACGCTTTTCTGCCAATATTAAATGATAAATTAAACTTCAAGTCATTCTGTCGTACAGTGTGAAATAACATGGTTTTCCCAACTCACCCAATACTGTCTTTTATTAGACCCTGCCTGCCTCTTAAAGGCACATTTCTTTCAAACCCCACACCTCCAGTTTGTAATGGAGGCTTTTTGTTAAAACTTTTAAGCCAAATCTGAGACAACCCTGATGACATCATCATGACATCAGCAAGGTTGTTTTGTCAAACTTTGAAAATCTTCCTCCAGAGCCACAGTAGACATTAAACAACTGTACCCACCCCCCCCCACCCCCCCACCCCCCCGCACCCCTCCCCGAAGACAAACGCCACATCGTA